>WEIV01003893.1:5343-21489 GCA_013390005.1 Calyptomena viridis
AGTATAAAACAAGCTACAGAGATGGAACAAGTAATTTTCACAACAGTGATGGAGTGAGAAACTTACCAACTTGCCAAGTTCAGCTATCCCTACCTTTAGAACCACAGAGAGCCATGATAAGGGGACTGTTGCTCTTGTCCAGTTCTCTGAGACAGGCACTGCCAGCATGATCTCTGATAACAGAGAGTTCTTTAAGGATTAAGGCCTGAAATCAAATATTTCAGAGGTTCAACNAACTGTATCCAAAAGACATTCTAGACATACACAGGTGTCAAAAAAAAAAGAAGAGTGGGAAGGAATGCAAGACACTTCTTTCAGCCAGAGTTCCACTTCAAACTGGGTCATTGTGGCCATACTTCAGCAAATGGTGGGGTTCTCTGGCTGGGTGGCAGTGGGGTTTGGTTTTTCCCTTTTTTCCTTTCTACTTTTTTTTGAAGGTAAAAAATAGACATTAACCAGACAAGAAGATGAATAGGTAAAATCATTAAACAAAATGAAAAGTGTTTCTTCAGCTGACTTGATTAACTCACTCAGCTTTTGGGCAACATTCATAGCTCTTCATCAAAAGCTCTACAGAAAAAAAAACAACCAGCATAATCAAAGTCTGCTTAACTTTTACCCCAGTGAGGAGAAAGACAACACTTCCTTTAGATTTCTAAATAAAGGAATGTTTTGCGTCTTGGATAACTTGCCTTAATGTTTCTGTTCTTTATTAACTTAGACAATCCCGACAAATGCAATCAACTCCATTCCAACCACCTGTGTAATTTTATTCTCTTGTATCAGCCTGAGACATCTCTGAGGGAGGATCTCAGTTGTTAAGTGTTTAGCCAACATTTTTAGATGCATACAAACATCTGAAGTCTATACAGACTCAACTCAAGTTGCATGCCTAGGGACATTATTTACTTGTATTTTTAGGTTTCAGAAAACAACTTCAAGCTTCACAATATACAAGAATATATTTGTGAACTCTCTACTCTAAGGGTATAGTGATTTAAATTCAAATTTTTACCTCTAGTGTCTCTTCTGCAGTACAACCAGGCTGCTGCTGTAGCTTGCCAGTGTTCAGAGCTTCAATATACTCATCACATTTCTTATAGCCAGCATTCAGAAGTTCATATTTAGCTTTTAGCAGGCCCTGCCCAGGGGTTACATCACCAATTCCAATTGAAAAGCCACGGTTAGCTATTATTAAAAAAAAAAAATAGATAGCTCAATCTCATGTAGAGAAAACAAATTAAACCCAGAAAATCATTATCATTGCAAACTTGGATTTTTGCCTCCCATCATGTGACCATCACAAACACTTCATACACAAAATCAGTTGTTTCACTGTCTGCCAGCTTCACAACTAGCTTACTTCCTTTTTTAGGCACACTATATGATATTTGAAGCAAAAATACTGGTTTCTTGCTCTTTATTTCTGCATTAAATCACTATTTTACACGGAAACGTACTTACAGAGATAGACTGGAGCAAGTCTGGCAAGACGTGACATGGCATCTGCAGCTTCTACCTGTCCCCAGTCTCTCAGCAAGATGTAGAAGATGTTGTTCTTGGATCCAGAACCCAATGTTCCTTTGTCCATACTGCCACTCATTAACTCACTGTTTTGAATTGTGACATCTAGAAATAAAAAGGCAAAAAGAATTCACTGGTCTTCCAAAACATTAACTAACCACTAGTAATTTTTAAATAGAAGCTCTGTTCATTAAAAGAACAAAACCCAAAGACATATATTTAATGTATCTGTAGAAGTGCAGGACTAAGCGTTGTGAGGAAAACAGCCTATAACCTGACCTTAACAAATAAGGTTACAACATATTTCCTTTCCTCCTTCAAAAGGCAACTGATTCCAATTAAAGACTTGTGAGAAACATTGTAAATAATGTTTTCTGGGAAAAATCTGAAAATAATCTTCACTTCATTAAACCTAATAAAGTCTTCAATCAGTTTTATCTGTCCAGACATAAAGTCCTCAATCATGCATAATAAACCAATCCTATTTATTTATAAAGTAGAGCAACAAAATTTCAGAAAGTTACAGTTCTCTTATTTAAAGACTCTGATAGTTCAACCCAATCACCTCTGGAGGAACAGCTTGAAGTTAAAATACACAGTGGACTCATAAGTCTCATTAATTACAAGTGCATCATGACATCACCTGTCTTGCCTTTAGGCTTGTACATGCTGTCTCTCTTAGATTACTTCTTTTTCCTTTGTTAGGAACCTTCTGTTTCAGGCACTGAATCTTCCTTATAAGCTTTAGCATTAAGCCAATTAAAAAGTAACTTGTGTACATGAACTTTAAACTTATTATCTGATAGCAGTACAATATACAATCATCCCCAACTTCATTATAAGTCTTTCAAAGAAGTGGCCTATGTAGATGGATCCAATTTAAATCATTTTATGCAAAACATAGTAGATGTTTGCACACTGTACTTCATGCTCAATATTTTCACTGTGAATTTAGGTAATCACCTTCTTGAACGGCAAATCACTGCTCTATCACTTATTATATAAAATCAAAACATTATACTTAGATTTCTTGAGACTTTTGAGAATTTGCAGAGAACTTTTTCAAGAGAATTAGTAAGGCTTCAGAAATGAGTTTTTTTGCAATGAACTGAATACAGCCAACAACAAAATTCACAGGAATCCACATCATGTGCTCCTATCACACTCAGAAAGCCGAAATTCTTCCCATACTTTCTAGAATGCATACACTGTGGAGCAAAGAAGATGGCTTATGTTCATGTAAATGTGAGCAGGATTATTTTGTGCCCTTTTGCCTCACAATACTTAGAGGCTGAAAAAAATTCTTCTACCATGTTTATAACAAATTATACAACGACAGAGTGGTCTTATCTTCTACAGAAATCAGAGGCTGCTGTAGAGTGGATTTGTGGACTAACTGAGAAATTCTCACATAAAAGCTGCATAACAGAATTACTGTTAATCAATGGTTCCTAAACTTACACTTCTGAGCAGCAAGGAGCCAGCCTAACCCTGCCTGCTCAAGTTCCTTTCCAACAGTTACCAAATGAATGTTATAAGCAAAGTCTTGTTCATCTCCTACAGCCTTTTCAACCGTGGTGCTTTGCATTCCATCTGCCACTCTGACTTCTCTAACTGGAAGGAAACAGATGGCTTGCTATACCAGGAATTCCTATCTGTCCTGCACATCCTAACTCCCTTCAGTGTTTGACTTCTAATCCCTATATTACTACCCCAATTTAAGATACTAAATTTTTCCATTTGTCCTCTGCACAACCTCTCCCTAAGCTTCTTAGCTTTTCTTTCTCTCACCTTCAAGTACTAAGTTAGCACCACAACAAGCCTCACATCATACAGCAGACAGCTGAGTTTAAGAACACAGCAAAATCTTTTCTTTGGTGTTCAGTATGACTTCAAATTCTGAGAAAAAAAGCACGTAATTTTATTTTTCATTTCAGGCACACTTATGTGAAGTACCACTTTAGCTCCTACAGTGATCTCAACAACAGCCGCAATTTCTTTGAAGACTTCCAAAACAAAGCTTGAGAAGTGTCACTCACAAGAATCATTGTAACACAGGTCCTCCCCTTTGCCACAATACTGTTTGCCCTTTGTTCGCAGATTGGCTTTTACAGGACAATCATCACTGGGTTTGAGAATGAGGCTGAAAACCTGCTTTCCTGTCCAGAGTGTTACAGGCTTAGAGAAACAGAAGAAGAGTTAGGATTACAGGTTTATGCTACAACTACAGCAAGTAAGAATTTAATTGTAAAATTGTTTTATATACAGAACCTTTCTATAGGGAACCATACTTGTACAAGTGCACAGTAGCATTCCTTGGAATAGGGAAGTATTATGTACTTTTATACATTTAAAACCCCTGAGCACTGAATGGTTATCCTTTACATTAGGGTATGTACATACATTTAGAGAAACAAGCTCTACTGTTCCCTCTTACTGTCATGTTTCCCTTTCTGATTAGAAAAGGAAAAAAAAAGAAGTTGCTGCTGTCAGTTTATTTCTCAAAGAGGCTGCAATATTTATAATTCTGTATATAGTGCCTTTGGTTTAAAATTTTAGGAGTTTAAAGATTCATATCATTATGTAATCCCCTCAACTGGAGTTAGAGGTAAGTAACTGTCACAGATAGCACTAAAATTATTCATTTGGAGTGACAGAGTGACAGAAGCAGTCAAAGAATCACTGCTCTTGCCTATTAGCAAAAGTTCATATAAATTTATAAAATTCCTATTAGATACTGTCCATTAAGGCCCTGACCTTGCTTCAAGTTAGTATCATTCACTGATATTTCAATTTCGCTTTCTGAATTCCCCTAATACTAAACTCATTATTTTGAAATTAAATAAGCAGATAATAAGCAGATTAAATAAGCAGTAACTAAAGCATAGTCTTTCTCTTTAGTATTTAACAAATTTTAAAATGTACCAGCTCTCTCCAAACAATACCGTTTGCCTCAAATGCCAAATTAATCAAATTCAAACACCCTCAGATGTATGTGAATGAAGGCTTAAAATACTGCAACCTAATAAATGATACCATAACTACACATAATAAATACACAAATATTCTGCCCTTAATATATGTACATGGTGTAACAAAGGAAAAAAACACAAACTCTGCAAACAAACAAATTACATAGCACTCATCCTCTTTAATCTTTTACATAACTAAAGCATAGTCTTTCTCAGGTTTACTATCTCCTAAACCTTGAACTGTTGAGCACTTCAGGACCTTACTTGAGGGGACTCAAGGAATAACATTTTCTACACTTAGCCCCACATTAGTCAGCAGTCAGTAACAGTGAGGTTACTAACAATGATCTATTTCCTACTAGCCCCTAACAGACAAGTGATCCATGTTACAGCAGCAGGATAGCAGCAGAGACACGTCTGAACCCTGAAGGAACTCTGCATCTGGACCACAACATGCAAGGTTGACACTGTTCAGCATCAGGAACCAACAAATCATTTCTACATAGCTCTGACACTGAGTTCTGATCCTTGCACTTTACACTTAACAAATACAAAATCTCTTACAAAACTAATATCAGAAAACAAGAACTATCTCTGCAGAGAACATCACTGTGAGTCAAGAATACACAACAGAGAAAGTCTCAATACCAAAAAAATATTTTGACACACCTTCAGAATTGCTGGGGGTGGAAGACGAACTTTAATCTTTTCATCCTTGCCAACAAGGATAGAAGCAATAATTTGGCAGGCTTTGGCTCGATCAAAAAAGGTATCTTTTAATGTAAGAAGATAGGCACCTGGAATATAAAAAAGGATTATGGCAAACTAAATTAAGATTAAATTTAAAAGCTATTGCATATTCAGTGTTATTTCATTCTAATATTAGTTTTGCTATGCAAAATGACAATAGTTTAGACAGCTTCAGTTGTAAATCCTTCAATGAAATTTTTTTAATTTCTTCACACCAAATTCCTAAAAATTAGAAACAGTGCACGTCTATAATATATTCTCTCTCTCTCAGAGTCTATGCCATCAGTGAAAATAAGGCCTTATGTTCATTGGACATTTCACAATGAATTAAGGACATTGAAGGTACTTACTGTAGGTTAAAAGTAATTTTTTCATTAATGAAATCAACTCCTCTACCATAGTCGTAAGCAGTTTACATTGTCTACCTAATGCAGCCAAAGATGCCAAATATTCATTTTTCAGAAAACACTCCAAAACACCTGCAAAGGTAATAATAATTGCAGGTAGACAGTATCAGAAATCACTTCGAGGACATCACTATATTTCGGGCAAACAATGGCCTTATTTCATGCCACTTTGACTTGTTAAGGAGAAATATTTATCATGAATATAGAAAAATTCTGGGAAAGATGGAAGTGACTCTGAAGGAAAAACTGTTAAATCACATAGCTCTGAAATAACCTTATATACACACCCGTGAGGAAATCTTGAATAGCAGCAATAAGAGGTTCTCCATTTCTTGGCGTTACCAAGTTTGCTTTAGTCTATATGATACAAAAAATATTATGCATTTTAAGACACTGATATTCCATTTGCTGTTCAAGATAAAACTTTTTAAGTTTCTACCATTTAAGATATTTATTTTAGCAAAAATGGTCAAAACTTATTCTAAATCAAACTACAGCTTTCTTCAAAAAGATAGAAAAAATAAACTAGAAATTTCAGTTCACTACAGCACATCCATTGACAGTTAGGAATAGTCTGAGAGTAGTTACTGGAAATTACATATTCTGTTTCCAAAGTAAAAGTTGCAATCATCTTGGTGTGTTTTGATAGGGACAGGGAAGGAAACACAAGCTAGCTTTGAGAACCTGAGAAGGGACAAAAGAGGTTACACTCACTACAGGCTGCTACTGAAATATTCCAAGTTGTGTGGTCCCTACTGATGGGTAACAATCAAGCTAGCCACCTCCACTAGTCCCACGTTCTTATGTTTTACTCAGACTACTGCTTCAGTTGATCATCCTCACCTATGCAGCAGTTTTGCCTGAACAAATGCCCATACAGACCTGAATCGCACAACTGGGAGCTGGGGCTACTGTTTTTAAGCTCATGAATCAGTTCAGTGAGCCCATACAAGCTGCAGCCAACAGCTGTGTGGGTACATCAGAAGTAGCAGTGGCTTTCAGTCACCCTAAAGGAGCAATGTACTGGAAAATGTTCAGCTTGGTGTTACCGACTCTACTTTCAGACCACAGACCAAAGCTGGCAACCACAGGATTCCTATTTATCTACTCTGCCTTCTCCCTTTTTTACCCTGCCCTAAGAACCTACTGTTTCCTGCCTTTTCTGGTAAGCTGCCTTCTCCAGTACAAGTCCAGTATTGCTGTCTCATTTCCAGCTGGTCTGTCCATCTATTCCCAGGCTGTCAGACCAGAGAGCAAATAATGTATCTTTTGGTAACAGAGTCACCCTTGTCTGGTGGCAAATACGAAGGACAGTCAGGCAGAAACATACTAATGACATTATTTACTTAAAACCACTGAATTTTCCATGGATGTTAAATCTATGTCTATTGGACTAATATCGTGTAGCAGTCCTAATTTATTCTAAATTCCCTTTTGCAAAGTTTCGAGGCAGCTTCAAACTTGAAAATTATTCATACCCAATGACCTAGACAATATTTCAGATTTCACATGCAAGTTAAGTAATACAGGGCTCAGCTCATGTGTCACCAGCAAAATCCAACCCGAACATTAGCTACTTACCCCCATTAAAACAAGTGCTTCTGCTTTTGCTTCTTCTGTCTGAGGAAGGTGAAGGTTCATCTCATCTCCATCAAAGTCTGCATTGTATGGTGTACAGACACATTCATTGAACCTGAATGTCCTGTGAGGCTTTACTCTAGCCTGGAAAAGGGAAAAAAAGTGATAAAAGTGATGCACATGCAGTCGACTAAGCATGGCTGAAAGATGAAAAGCCAAGCCTGAGTGCTTCCTTGTAGGCTTGATCTTTCCTTTGTGTTACAGGCATGAGTCAAAATTTGTGATTATAGGATTTCATTCAACCAGAAACTGACAGAAATTGTACTCAGATTGTGTTATAGAAACATGGCTAGTAATTTTCATTATGAAGAACTTATACAAAGCACAGAAGACAACATGCTTTGTAGAGATCACATCAACTCTACAGAAATGAAATGTTAACTCAAGAACAGATACCAAGGTCAATCATGGCTCTTAGCAGAAGAGTCCAGACAGCTAATCCAGGTACACATCAATTCCCCTGGAAAGGCACAACTACACTGTATTCATGCTTGTCCCCATACATTGCTTCAGACGATGTTGTGGTCGGGTGCCAGCTGTAGCTGGGCGCCAGATGTCGGTGGGTTCGTGGGGCTTTGTGCGGGGGAGAAAATAATTCCGAGCCCCTGAGGCAAATCAATATGATTTTCAGAAGTCGTTTATTGTTTATCATGCAGTTACCTTTATCCACTTCCTTCTCCACACTTACAAATACATTCTTTGTGATTGGCTAGATACAGTGGTGCACACATTTCTAATTGTACCTAATTGGTGGCTTATTGCTCAAGCAAGCTGACCTTAACTACTTCTAAAAACACATCTTTATCTTGACTAGCTTCTACCTCCTACGCTGCCTGAGCTTACAGCTGCTTTCTTGTTATTGAGCTCTTCTCATCCTTTTACCCTTACAACTCTACACAGGCCTAGTTTGGGGGTTCACATGTCCCTTTTCCTCCAAATATATTCCCACAAGATACTGTTTATTTTTGCTCATCTAAGACAGAAACACCACCAAAGGTAAACCACCTAACATTCAAGGATGCCCAACCTCTGTGCTAGACTGCATGCACTTACAATGTGAGCCATGATGCTCAGTTTGTGAAGAGAGGGCTGTCGGTTGAACAGGACTATGTCACCATCTATAAGATGTCGCTCCACAATATCACCGAATTTCAGCTCCTGGGCCATCTTTTCTCGGTTCCCATACTTCAAAAATCTTAATAAGTAACATATAATAATGGAGTCAGAAGAAAAACAGACAGCAGATGTAAAGACAACTGAAAATTAATTCTGTGTTTACAATGCAAGCTTTTCCATTAAATATTCGAGTATTTGTAATACAATAACTAGAAGAACAAAACTGGTGTGGATTGCATCATTAAATATCAGTCCTGCTGCTGCTTAAAGAATGTATTTTTTACATTAGTTAACCCAGCTATGGTAATTAGAACAAAAAGAAAAATGTCCATTTATCAAAACACAGAATTTGTTTCAATTGTATCAGAAACTATAGCAAGTTTCACTCAAATATTATCCCTTCTTACTTTTCACTGACTGCAGATTAGCTCTCACATGAAAACAGATAGTATAACTTACCCGAAAGTGCCTGTTTTCATTCATGTTTATACTACATCCTCTATTTCAACTAAGATAGATTTGTATTTTTTTATGACTGAGTCTAATTGCAGTTCACTATCATTTAGTATGTGCACTTCAGTTTAAATGTAACATTAGTTTAAAAAAAATTGTACATTAAACCTGCAAACACAATGACAATTCCTTTGCTAGTACCCTTTATGAAAGATTCTAAAAATAAATTTTAATCCCTGTAGATATAACTGTTTTCACACAGCAGTAAGAACAAGTTGATGGAGAGAAATAAGAAGTGATTCATTATAGATAAGCATGATACCTTTTCATTTGGGTGTGCCTTTGCTGTATGAAGTTGGCTCCAGGATGAACATCAGGACCATTACAAACAAGTTTCCTCATAAAATTAATATTTGCTTTGTTCACCTGTTGCATAAAGACTCCAATCAGAAACAATTGAAACATGTTTCAGGATCTCCTGTTTTTACTGACGGCTTTTGTGTTTTCAAATTTTAGGCTCAACTGACAATCCTCCTTCACAGCCTCCAGCTGCTGAAGGGAACTGGCAGGAGGGCACAAGGCAGGAAAATATAAGCCAATCTTTGAGCACAATATCAGAGTGAAATGAAATTAAAAATCTGGGTGATCAACTTAGAAACAGAAATACCCAACCACTCCTTAGACAGATAAACTCGGAAACATATGAAGCTATGTAAGAGTTTCAAAAACATCAAGCAAAACTCTTCCCTCTAGATATGTCACTCCTTACACTACACGCCTTCTCAGCACTTACCTATATCCAATACTACAACTTTCATTTGCCAGCAGCAACAGAACTGGCAAAGTGCTAGTGAATGACACTCCAAACATCATGCAATACATTCACTCCCTTTTACAGAAAGGCTTTAAAAAAATAACACTGATGTCTGGTTTGAAAAAAAAAAAAAGAAAGGCACAAGAAGAGTTTTGGTTCTACACTACTTACCTTTTCCGGAAAGGTCAGTATTTTAGCAACATGAATAGGCACTGCTACTTCATCTATCCTTAAGTTAGGATCAGGTGAAATGACGGTTCTGCCAGAAAAATCCACTCGCTTTCCGGACAGATTGCCTCTAAACCGACCTAACAGAATAAACAAGTCAAAACCCTTTTATTAAAATTGTTTCCAAAATGTTATCTGTTAAGACAGCACATTAGAACACCTTGTAAGGTGTATCACTGAAGTGCAACATGACAGTAATAGAGACACACTTGCCAATAGCAAATATTTGTGGCTCAATTAGAAAAAAATTAAAAACAACTTCACAGACAAACCTTGCTTTCCTTTAAGCCTCTGAACAAAACCTCTGGTCCATTTTTTAGGTGCCATGTTGAGAGGAATTCCCGAGAGCTCGCTATTAATGTACAGGGCACACTGCAGTTGAAGAAAATCCCAGTCTTCCATAATCATCTGTGTTTTGGCTCCTGATATCCTATGCTAAACAGAATAGTCATCCAGTATAGAAAATAAATACAATGACACACATTAAACTAGCAAAGAACTTCTCTGTTATGAATACAACTCTTCTTTTGCAAATAACATTATGAAACTTCCATATGTTGGAAGGAAAAGGCAAGATAACTTTGTAACAGGATGTATATTGCTATAGGATAAGGCCAGTCACATGAGAATCCAGTGAAAAATTTGACTACATGGGCTTTGGGCAAACACTCACAAAACTAGGTATTTGTTTAAATCATATTTTTTCCCATTCCACTTAAATTAAGCTAATATAACTTAACAGTCAGGAAAATCATCAGTAGTTAATAATTTTTCAATCGGGGAGAATTAGTACTCAGTTGATTTCGTTTGCCTGACAAAAGACCAGCTTTGAAAAGCATGAAAAGTACTAGTTTGGTAAAAGTGCTCTTCTAAACAAATTGTCAAATATACTTGTAGTCTCAATTTGATAGCCATGCTAAGTAAAACCTGGTTTCTTAAGAACAGATGGTGGAATAAAGAAAAGACTGAGATGTAGTCAAAAAAGAGAAAGGTTTATAAGGAAAAAAACAAACCACAAATCAATAGGTTTAATATTTTCATTTCAAGTGACCACTCAAGAAATGTTACAGTGATGAGAGGGCAAAAATAAGAGTTAACAGACCAGAGCTGAAATGAAAAAACATTTACCCTAAGAATCCCAGCAGATCTTCCACAGGTCCTATAGTGCAAGCAGCCAGTCAGCCAGCTCCATCTGAAGCAAGCTTCTCTTATTTCTTTCATGAAAATGCCCAACACAGAAATACAGTACTAACTGTAAACCCACTTGTTATAGTCAATTCTAACCAAATCTTTTTGAAGGCAACAGTCTCAGAGCTTGAAGGATGACTCACCTTTTTTATTACATCATTGAGGAAAATTATCTCTGTGAGTTTCATTGTCAAGTCGTCTTCATTGGTGCCAGACTTCAAGTCACTTACAACAGAGGGTCTAATACACAGCGGGGGCACCAAGAGTCGTGTGAGGATCAAATCTGAAGGTTTACCTGCTTCTGGGTTCATTAGAAGTAGAGGAATGTCTTCTGCTGGGATTCTTTTAAAGAGGTTCAATACTACCAAAGGATTCAAGTTTTCCTAAAAAACCAATTAAAAAATGGTGAGAACAAGCCACCATGTCATGTTGCAATGCATCCCTCCTCCTCCTACTTACTGACGTTCAAAACCAAAGTCTTTTTCAAAGGCAAATAGAGAACCATTCACGCAAACAGGAGTATGTTTTGGTTTATTTATTCTGAACCAATGCTTCTGGCATCTCAGAGGTTAACTTGCTATACCATTTCCTTCCATTTTTTCCCATGGTTACTTCTGGTCATATAAGTGTCTTTTCTAAAGAGTTAGCAGAGAGTATTTCATAATTAATGCACAAAGCAACTCAATTAACATCCTACAACAAACATTACATTGAATTCATTTTATTAGTAGAAACTCATATGAATTACAACACTTTCTAGACTATTTTTCAAAACTTAATTTCTCTCTTCTTAGAACAGCTATTGCTGTAGTATAAGAAACTCCAGATATTCACTATTTTTTCTGTCAAAGTATGTTCCTGGAGATCTTCCCAGCTTGCAAAGAGGAGAAGGAAACAAAAGCTGTGTAAAATGCAAACCTTCATGAAAGAAAAAGTTAGTAAATAAAGCCCCCTCTCTCCTTCCCAACATTAACATCTTCTGAAGATGTGTATTTGAGTTACAGTAAACCTACATGTATGTGCAAACTTGATATGGACCTGTGTTTCTTCTTCCTTTTCTAGCTTATGAAAGCATAATGTATCAAGAACACCCCCTTTCTTTACAGGCTGAAAGTAATATATCAGAACATGCCATTAAACTAAAGTTTGCATTTTAACAAAGTAAACATTATTGTGATACAAACATTCTTTGTGTCTTTTGACATACACAATTCTTGGACCACCACTAGACTGTAGCTGATACATTGAAGATCTTTGAAGAGTTTTATTTGGTGCACAAAAACTAGCAGAAAATTTAAGCTATAATAAAATTCACCTGAGCTCTTCCCAGTAAGGGTTCTACTTCTTTGTTATGTTCGATGGCAGTTTCAAAGGACTGGAGAAAAGTAGATACTATTGGATCTACAGCTTTCTTATTAGTCTTGTACTTTTCATGTATTATTTTCAGCAACCCACACTTCTTCACAGTTCCTGCAAACAATTAAATGTGGGTTGGCTTGGTTTTTTATTTAAAAGCAACAAAAATAAAAAAAAAGCAACAAACTTAAAACAAGCTACAGTTACAAAACTAGTTAAACCTTCAGTAAACATAATAAAACTTTATTGCCTTTATTAATCAGTTTCCTAAACTCACAAACCAAGAGGACAATCAAGTTATACCTTCTTGTACAAATGGCTTGATGCGCCTACACCATGATGCAGCATCTGAAGCTGAAAGCAGGTGGTTTAGCCTATGCTTTAATTCAGCTTTTCCTTATTCACAGCAGATTTTTTTTAAAGTAGAAGTTCCCATACTAAAAAACAGGACTAAGATGTGCCATTTATGTATCAGCCCGCTATCTTCTGAAGGAATTTTGGAAGTGAATTATCACAAAAATCTGATAAATATTTTCATGCCATGCAGGTAACATTACTCATGAAACTTCCACAGACTAGTCCAAATGCACAATTTTTTTACCAAAGTACTCTGATCTATCACACAGTTTTGTACATGCCAACTGTTTATGTCCCTTATGTGCATAGATGGCACTTAGGATGAAGCCTCTCTCTATTCATTCAGGCTGTTCATCATTACAACAAACAACCTACAATTTTCACAAGTTAAAAGTGTGAAGTTTTAAGTTATGGATTAACCATCTACTATGAACCTGTAACATTCCCAGTCCCTTAACAGCAGGAATGTGATGAGCATAGATGAAAAAACCAAGACCTATTATGAAAATCAAACATGCAACCTTATGAAGATACTCTGTTCTAAAGAAGGAATCATCTGAAGAAAACAATCTAAAGTATGATGAAAAATCATGTTGACTCAAAACTTCAAAGTCTACTAATGCTTTTACGTTAAGGTATTGATCACTGCCAATAGCTCCCAATATTTTTAGAAACATGCAAATAAGGTTTTTTTGCTATTATTCAAGTATCAATTATTGGTTATTGCCATGAAACAATAGAAGCAACTAGGAGAATGTCTATATCCGCACAAATGAGATGTGAACAAGCAAGTGCCTCACACTAAAAATACAATTACCTGTTTCTGAATGAAGATCCAAGAAAACACTCAATACGTATGCAAGGAACAAACACATTCAAGATTTGGATCTTATCACAGGTGTCCAGGTAAACACTCACCATTAAAGGCCCCACAGTAAGGACAAGTGTTTTTCTTTCGGCACTTCTCAGACACTTTCTTTTTTAGCCCTCTCTTCTGAAGATATGTAAGGCCAGGTCGCTTTAGGTAATCCAGAAACTGCTTTTTTTCTTCCACTGACAGCATGATACGGCAACAGGTTTTGCAGATCATCTTTACATGTAAACACATAAAAACACAGTTGTCTAACATTCAGAGATGTAACCTCCTGAACTATAGGTTAAGTTCCTCAAGAAAGTGCAGATTTTTGCATGAGGTACTACTGTTGGTTCAAAGACCAATTCACATATTGCAATACACAGTAAAAAGCATATCAGAAAAGGAAAAATACAGTCAGTGAGGCAAGTCCTTATCTAAGCTCTGCAGGACCTTGAAAATCCATATAATGCAGAGCTTTTGATTTACTGTTCTAAAAGGCAAGTTATACTGTGCATATTTAATTCAAACTACAAAAAAAATGCTACAAAAAAATTTATCAGTTTGAGGTTACATAAAAGAAAATGGATATATTACACACCATTAAGTCTAGTATTCTAATACATTTATTTTACAAAAGAAAACGTATATACAAATAAATCAATAATGTAACCTTATTTTGGCTTTCTCAATTACTTTCAAGTATCATCTTTCCTGAGAATTTCCTTTTTTTACAATAGAAACTGACAACAAATCCTCATCATGTTTACCTGTAAGATGCCTATCACAGCTTTGAAGTATCCCACATGAAAACAGGGCAGCTCCAAGTCAATGTACCCATAATGTCCCAAACAATCAGCAAGACTTTTGCCACAGGTTTCACATGGACGGTCTTTTTCGCTGGTCCCCTTTGGGAGAAAGCGAACAAAAAAGAAAAAAAAAAATCAGCTGTAATCGACTGAATACATTCAAAATACTAGTTTTGAAGCTAGTCAGGTATCCTAACAGCAGACCAACTCCTTTTCCCCAGCATCAGAAGTGTGTCAGTAGCATTATATTCACTGACCCTTAAGAAAAACACTTTTTTATACACAGCCCTCACTGACACCAATGACATGGACTCACACAGCTCTCGCAATTGACCTACAGCCCATTAATCCACATTATGGAATTTTGTTGACAGATGTCTCTGGGTCTCCCAACAACTTGGCAGAAAGAACTTACTCCTGCCTCAAGAGAATGCATTTCCTGAACCCTCTAAAAGCATGAAGAAAGTAGCTGGCACAGCAGCTAACAGTCTATGAAATTCAAGTAAAGACTCAGTTGTGCATATTTCAGTTAAGTAGTACATTTCAGTGACCCCACCTTTTTTTAATCACTTCAGTAATTCCACAAAAAGAGTCTGGAGAAAAAGAAAAAAGGTTCTCACCATGCGATGGTCCAGTACTCCATACTGCAGAGGAGAGTGATGGTTGTCCTGACTATACAAGTTTTTGCTGACCACCTGAATGTGAGCTTGCTGACGCATCTCTTCTGGAGATTTCATGCCAAAACAGATGTGGCTTCTAGGATGGGAAATTCCACATATATGCATAGGCACATACACACCAAAACACATAATGACAAGCATACACACACCTAAGTATCACAGAATTAATTAGGTTGGAAAAGACTTCTGAGATAATTGATAATACGACTGTACACCATCATGTCAACAAGACCATGGCATTGAGTGCCAAGTCTAGTCTTTTTTTAAATACTTCCAGGAATGGCAACTCCACCATCTCCCTGGGCACATTCCAACGTTTAATCACCCTTTTTGTGAAGAAATTCCTCTTTATGTCCAACCTAAACCTTCCCCGGTGGAGCCTGAGGCTGTGTCCTCTCGTTCTGTCACTGGTTGCCTGGCAAGAGACCGACCCCCACTTGACCACAACCTCCCGTCGGCAGTTGTACAGAGAGATAATGTCTCCTCCCTGAGCCTCCTCTTCTCCAGGCTAAAGATCCCCAACTCCCTCAGTCGCTCTTCATAGGGCTTGTGTTCCAGACCCCTCACCAGCCTTGTTGCCCTTCTCTGAACCCGAAAGTACTCGAAAGCAGCGCAAAGGTGGTTAGGTTTATTCACAATACTGCTGAAGCCGGCTCCTTTTAGATAACTACAAAGGATAAAGCTGCCCTGCAGTGAGGTGGTGGTTTATATTCCCGGGCCACCCCCACAGCCGGACCCAGGCTCAGACACCCGTGCGGGAGCTCCCAGCCTGTGCCAGCGCTTCTGGAGGCGCAGGAGCCGCGCCATCAGCCGCCCCACCCCGGCCAACACTCCCAACCTCTCCCCAACTCCCGTTACAGCGGTTCCGCCCCCCGGGCACGGCACGGACCGCACTCACATTTTCTTGGCCACATCCGTCTCCCTGAACTGCTCCTTCACCATCGCGGCGGCGGCGGCACGCGCAGGGCGCGCGGGGCTGCACGCGGCCCAGGGGCCCGAGC
>WEIV01003893.1:23358-63506 GCA_013390005.1 Calyptomena viridis
CGAGCGCGCGGCCTCCGCCCGCAGCGCCCCCTGCCGGGCCCGCGGGAGCCACGGGAATCACGGCGGTCACCGAGTCCCAGTTCCCTGCTCAAGGGCTATCCCAGGGGGCATGGCACGGGATTGTGTGCAGTCCTGGGAATCCCCGGCGACGGAGATCCCACAACCTCTTCGAGGAATCTGTTCAGTGCTTGGTCACCCNGCCACATGCAGCTCGGAAAGAGACGCCCCTCCGCACAGCTCCGCCCCGACAGAAGGCCCCCGCGCCGCATTTTGATTGGCCGCGGGGCGGTGCCGGTCCTTTCTCCTCCGCGTCGTAGGAGCCGCTACCGCAGCCATNTCCCGGGGCCGGTAGTGCCGTAACGCTGTGCTGCTGCTCTGCGAGGCTTAGGGGCTGCCGCGGGTCGCGCTCGTGTGAGTCTCTCGGCCGCCCCTGTCTGAAAGCGTTACGGAAACGAGCGTGCGGGGCGTTTTAGAAAAACTTCCACGTTGCGTTAGGAAGAGCACTGACAGCGGGTCGAAGGAGGTGATCCTGCCCCTCAGCCCTTGGAGAGGCCGCATTCGTAGCGCTGTGTCCAAGTCTGGGCTCCTCAGGACAAGAGAGACATGGAGCTCCCGGAGAGGTGGCAAAGATGATTAAGGGACTGGAGCATCCCTATTGCAAGGACAGGGTGAGGGATCTCGGCCTATTCAGCCTCAAGAAAAGACTGAGAGGGGATGTGTATAAGTACCTGCAAGTTGTCAAGAGGAAGGAGCCAGGCTTAGGACAGGAGGCATTGGGCAGAAACCGATGCACAGGAAGTTACACGTGCATATGAAGAGTAACTAATTTACTGTTTTTTAGACCAGACCATGCACTGAAGCAGATTGCCCAGAGAGGTTGTTAAGGCTCCTTCACTGGAGATACTCGAGAACTGTCTGGATACAACCCTGTGCCAGGTGCTCTAGGATGTCCCTGCTTGAGCAGGGAGGTTGGATCGGATGATCCACTGTTTTTCCTTCTTACCTGATGCATTCTGTAACATCAAAGAAGTCGTAGAAGCCTAAAACATGAGGGGGCTCGTGTATGTCTCCAACACCAGCAGCTGGGTGGCTGCAGTGCCAACCGAGTGTTGTTGGTAATACCAGCCAAGGATTGTTGTGGCTGGAGAATGGGACCATGCAGAGGTAGAGCAGCATTTTTCCACGACAGAGATTCGTGTTCTGGCTCCTGGAGATGAGCACAGCACAGTACAGTACAAGCAGGGAATAAGGCCAAGAAATGGCATGGACTGTTGGAGTGGATCAAGGCCACCAAAGACCACCAAAGCTCCTATGCGTTTTTTGAAAGCTTCAGAAGAGCGGACTGTGTGTGATAAGTAATGGGTGTAGAAAGAAACTTCTCTATGAAAGGTATTGCTATGAAATCAGGATTGATGCTGGAGCCAGGGCTGCTGATACCCCCATTGTCCCATTCTTGTGTTCTCTCTTGCCTTTCAGCCTTTCCCTTTATCCAAAACCCACTATAGTGCCCTTGCACTGAAGTGAGGGACTAACATACCAATTTCCATGCCAAGTATGTTAATTTACAATAAAACTTTGTAAGCTTTTGTGGACCCTCTGACCTTTGTTGTTCCTTTCAGTCATGAGCATCTAGAAGTCCTGGGTGCTCCACTCCCCTTAAATGTGACACACCACCGAGGTGGTAACATTTGAGCTTCTTAAGGAAGCTTGTGTTTTTACAGTGCTTGGGTATATAATCCATGTGCTTCATTAAAAGCTGCTTCAGCTTTTCAGAATGGTGAAGGGGTGTGTGTGTTGCCATGGTGTTTCGAAACTAGGGATGAGTTTGTCAGTTTTTCACTGTACTTCTTAAATGTGTTTTCTGTAGCCTCGGACCAGTCCACTTAGGTTGAGTTCACTGTAAGTATCTGAGGCTCCTGTCTGTTGCTGTAGTGTGCATTATTTAGGTATTTATTTCATTTCTGTTGCATATGTGGCTGTTTTGTTTACTTTGTTTTCTCTTGCAGAATGACACAGTGACCATCAGAACCAGGAAGTTCATGACAAACAGACTGCTGCAACGCAAGCAGATGGTAAAAGAATACAGAAATTTGCCTTTAATTGTTTGTTAGTTCAGGGTGCAAGTGGGTTTTAGCCAATATAAGTATGGGGCACTTAAAATCTCCTGAGTTTTTGTTGTAAAAGCTTATGGGTTTAAATATGTTGTGTATGCTGAAGGTGAATCTTGATAGGGAAGTAGCAAACTGTTCTGTCATTTGAAGTTGTACCAGGGGAGGTTTAAATAGGATATTGGGGGAAATATCTGCACCAAAAGGATTATTAGGCATTGGAACAGGCTGCCCGGGGAAGTGCTTCAGTCATCATCCTGATCACATCATATCCCTGGAGATACTGAAAAGACATGTATGTGGCACGTGAGGACATGGCTTAGTGCCATTGAGAGACTTGACAGTGTTGGATTTACTGTTGGATTCAGTGATCTTAAAGGTATTTTCTAATCTGAGTAACTCTGTGAAACAGGAAACTAGAATGCTTTTATGTTGAATGATCCTTTCTGCTGCTAAGGTTACTTTTGCTGTTAAGTGTTCAGCTCATGGTGGAACTGTAGCACCTGGCTGTTATACTGGATATTGACCTCTTCTACAACTTGTAAAAACTCTTTCTTAGGTGATTGATGTTCTTCATCCTGGGAAGGCCACAGTCCCCAAAACAGAAATCAGGGAAAAGCTGGCAAAAATGTACAAGACAACCCCTGATGTAATTTTCGTCTTTGGCTTCAGAACTCACTTTGGTGGTGGCAAGACAACTGGTTTTGGCATGATCTATGATTCCCTGGACTATGCAAAGAAAAATGAACCAAAGCACAGGCTTGCCAGGGTACGTTATTTTGTGGTATCTTGAAAGCATTTAGGATGGAGATAGGTGGAGATAGTGTTTAGTAACTTACAATTCATGTGTGTAAAAACTCAAGTTTTGTGAGAGCACTGTTGGTGTACTCAGTTATATGAGAGGTCTGAAAATAGCACAGATTAACTTCTGTATTTGCAAAATAGGATAAGTTTTTTTACTCTATATTACAGGGGAACTGGGAAGGCAAAACCTATGTTAGTAGAGGTGTTTAGCAGTAATTGATAACAAACTACTTTTAAAGATCGGGAAGAAACATAAAGAGATGGGGCTGATCCATGTGCTCATTTAGTGCTTATGGTTTGTGTTGAATCATTCATTAGTTGATGGATTTTCTATTTAGTTTCAAATTTAAACTGTATATGAAGAGTTCAGAAATAATGAATCTAGAGTTATTAGCAGTGAAACAATGTTAAATGCAGTTTTAACTGTTTTTTAATAGCATGGCTTGTATGAGAAGAAGAAAACTTCCAGGAAGCAGCGAAAGGAGCGTAAGAACAGAATGAAGAAAGTCAGGGGCACAGCCAAGGCAAATGTTGGTGCTGGCAAGAAGGTAGGATGAGAATATATTTACACGGGAGTAAGCATGTGCCTGTGAAATGTTGATTAGATTCTTCAACAGAGTAACATTCTTCTTCTTGCATTTTTTCACCTGTTCTACTGGATAACAGAAGGTAATCTGTGTGTTGTATAGCTTGTCATCAGCTCAGTAGCTTAGTTTTGCTCTTCACTGCTGCAAGCTTACCTGATAGAACATGAAACAATGCTTGTTAAATTATTGTTTCCTATGTGTCACTTGAACTAAAGTTAAACTTTGATAAATCTAACAGTGTTGCTCTAATCACATAACTCAGTCTCGCAATACACACATTAGATAATCTTAACACTTGTTACTCAGGCTGTCTAAATACCTAATGCTTACTCCACCCAGTTACTGTTAGTTATGGTGTTATAATTATTTATCGAGGTGAGTTCATTAAGGATGTGCAGTACTGTAGGCAATGAGGACAGTATAAACAGAAATAAGGTAGAATGCCTGTTTTATCCTGTGTTTAAGTGACTGATTCCTGAGGTAGTAGAGTCTTCCTCTGGTGCGATCTTCCTGAGCTGAGGCAGGAACCTGGTAAAAGCAGCTAGGAGGAAGGCAGAGTTCCTGTGTCAGGAAACAAAACCAAAACTGAGAATAGCCTGCGTGGAAAGCCAGTCATTTTCCTTCACAATGTTTTGTCCTTTGACAAATGCAGAATAAGCTGTACAGCCAAGTGGGTTTTATTTAGGTGTTTGAACAAGTAGAGAGAAACTAGTGGGTTTTGATGCTTATTTCTGTAGCTGTGAAAATGCCTTGACATCTTGAACTTCAGTAATCTTCACTTTTGCTTTTTTTTTCTACTTTCTTGGAATTCTCCATCAGAAATGAAGTGTCTACAGGTACTGGAAACAAGCATGGAATGTGGTGACTGAATTATTCATCACTGAAATGTGTCCATCCTTTTAATTAAAGCACTGTACTGCCTTGCATGCATGTTTGATTTAAACTTAAAACTATCACATGAGGATTAGATAATTACCTAATGAACATTATTTCGTCTGACTTAGAAATAAAATTTCTGGTAGCAAACAAGACTTTTGAAACTGGTGAATCAGCTTTAAAATAAGGAACTCACAGTGAGAAGAAATCCAAGATACTCAATGCTCTTGGAGGCATTGAGTCAGAACACCCTAAGATCTGATTCAAAGTAGTACAGTGCAATTGCATGTGTAATTTCACCATTGTGTGTAAGTAGTTGTGTACATGAAAGCTAAGTCACATCACACCTTAGTGCATTTGAGATGGTGTTTGGAAATGGCACTTTTGTTAGTTTTAAAATGTACTTAACTATTGCCCTGCGGTATTCCAAGCCAAGACACAAATTTAAGTGGAATTTGAAATCTCAGTGAAATTAGATTTTTTAGTTAGTTTGGAAGTCAAATTCTCATTATCACTGGATGGAAACGAACCAGTGTTACTGGCAATTACTAGATGAGGAAATTACTAGCTAAGGTTTGGAGCCTTCTTCCTTTCTGCCTTAATGCTGAAATCATGAAGTCTTACAATTGTTTACAGGACTAAATTAGTATTTGGTGTAATAGTAACACCATATGCCCTTTTGTCAATGGCAAGGGAGTAATTTGGTGTGGCACTGGTCCCAGTAGTACAGGTGAACTTCTTCCCTTCCCAACTTTTGCACCAGGAGGTTCCTGTTGCTGTGTGTTAATGCAAAATGGTTAAATGACTGTCACTTGAATTACTAAAGTTGTCCAGTTCAGAGAAATTCTCTTAGAAGCATATCAACACTTCAGAAATTTAAGGCCAGAATCATGTCCTGTGGTAATTATAGGAGAGATGTGACTTCTGTATTAACTGCTTCTCAAACTAGCATGCAATCTTAGTAGTAGGTGACCTGCCTACTTTTGGTTAGAGTTTTTTCGATATCTTTTAAAATGATCTTTCAGTTGGTAAGTGTGCATGGATTAGATGTCACTTGTTTATCAGCTTTGTTAATTTTTGTGTCCTCACTTAAGATAAATTATTTTGTGTGCTTTCTGAAAAACTTGCTTGAGAAGAGTTCTGTGCTGCATTACAGAAAAATTTCTTTAAGATTTATCTTAAAAAGCGCATGTTTAAAGATAATGATGTGGCATGGTTAATCATGCTTCATCACAGCTGTGTGGGGGAATTTTTAGTAGGAGTCCTGGAATATGTTTTTGAGTCCACCTATACAGTCCATGTGAACTATTTTTCTCAGAAACATGTAGGCATTTGATTCTGAGAAATCTAAAGGCAAGTGTGTATTGTTTTAAAATTTATGTGCCATGTAGTCATGACAACTATTAAAATGGTGAGTCATACTTGAAAAATTTTTCTTGAAGTCAGACATAACTGTGCTGATGTCTCCTTTTGGTCTTTCCTTTCACTTCTCACTCCTTTAGAATTCCCATTCTGTTTTCCCTGCAGTTTCAAGAGAAGTATTTTAAAGTATTTTGTTTATTTAGTATATTCTGTAGCTCTAGACTTTGCTGAGCTAGCTAAAAACTTGGAACAAGTGTAAGTGGATGTCTCTCACCTAGTCTTTGCTTTCAGAGCAGCAGCCCATATACATTGAAATAAGAAAAAGAAAACCCAACCCTCCCTTTTAGTGTCACAGCTGTAGCTGTGACAGCCCTTGATGTGTGAGGCTTTTGTAAAAATACTGTCAAACAAGTGTGGACGGATAGGTGCTTTAAGCCACTGTAGCCTGAAATTGAACATGCAATTTCATTCTGAGTATTATTTAAGCTCTAAGCAGCTATTGTTAGGTCCCATTTTGAATTTGAGAGAATGTGTGACATCAAACTCTTCTGTCTCTACAGTAGTCAAAATTTGGAAGTTTTTGAATCATATTTCAATGTGGTTTTAGAAAAAAGCATATTGTGAAATTTTTTTTTTTTTTTTTTTGAAAAAAGCATCTTCTACAGTGGTAGAACTTAGATAAAATTATCCTTAATTAATGTTTTCTCTTTTTCAGTAAATGAACATTGAACATTCTTCAGATGGAAAATGGACAGCAGGTATGACTTCAGAATGCTTTGCAGGGGTAGACATTCAGCCGTTCAGTCACAATGACATGGGTCTAATGTTGACTTGTGAAAAAACCATGTTACTTATGCAGTTGTAGAACCCAGTGCGAGAGTTTAAGACTAAGAAAGAATATTTCCAAATCACTTTTGTGCTAACTACTGAGTTGATAGCTTATGTGACTTCAACTTGCATGTAATACCTGATTAGTGTGAAGACCGAAATAATAAATTGGGGAGTTCACATTTAGTGTTCCCAAAGCTGCCGATTATTTAGTCTTACTGTAAACAAAACTTACATTTTTCATTTATAGGTGTGCTAAAGAGAGGATAGTAGACATTGTTTTTTATTGTCTTAAATAGATTGAAGTAATATGATATCTATTTTCAGAACAGGTTTCTGTTGGTTTCTTACAGACTTTAGGTAAACTTATAAACAATCCTTATACCCTTTCAGATAAATCCGTAGGTTTTTTTTATATTTTTGCTGCACAAACCTAAATGTTGTGGTCAGTAAGTGTTCCAGAAAAAAATGGTTTTATTACAAGTGGTCTGTCTGGGAGCTGGTATAGCAAATACAGTGTCTTCAACAGAAAGCTGTCAAAGCAGGTGTAGCTTGATGAGCTCTTCTACAGAAATGCTGCAATCTAGGCTCTCATTTATTACCATGACAGTGCTGTGAAATTTTGAACCTTATGCTCTTGAAAGAACAGTGTGGTTCACCTGACTTGTTAGGGAACCAGTTTTTCAGGCTTTATAAAATGTTTAAGTGCAAAAGTTGTTTTAGTTGTATGGCAGTGATCTATTTTTTTCATTTACAGGCTTCATCATTCTGTGAAGAAATACAGAAGGAATTATTCCAGAAAGCAGAAGCTGCTCATCTGGCTTTAACATCAAATAAAATATGTCAATAAAATGCTGGTTTGCCCTTTAGTGTTGATTTGAAAGCTACAATTTTGTAAAGTTTGAGAAATTCAATATAGGTGCACTGTTTGCACTGTATTAAAATCTTTTCATAATTAAGCGACTATTGTTTTGAGTATGAGTTTGAAGTGAATTGGAGCTTTTTGCAGATTATAATATGACCTAATTCCAAGGAAACAGTGTTAGTTCATGGAGAATAGACATGCTTTTGTCATCTGATGTTCAAGCCGTGGTTTGGGAAGTCCTTTTAAGATGTTCTTGTTTGGCTGACTTTTTTATATAGACCTGTAGAATACAGTGTAAGGGAGAACAAAACACGTAGACAGAGATAGTCGGAGCTACCTACTTCCACAGTTAAGATTTTTGCTAGTGAAGCAATTGGCCATGATTTGTGTTTTGTTCCCAAGTTGTCAGGGCAGGCACTGGGGTCTGTCTCTGGCCTGCAAAGCTGTGTAGTACACCCCTAATATTCCACCTGGTAGTGTTAAAGGAGCCTTTTAAGATGGAAGTGTGGTCATTCTGGTACACGTGTTCTGAGGAGGAAGCAAGTTTCATACTCTAAATAGGACTGAAACAGACTGGGCAGCTCTAGCAGCTGTGCTGATAAAGGCTCTGACTTCATTACCTAAATACAATATTTTTGAATTGTGCTACCTTTGTCCTGAGGCAGCACATTGTAACGCAGGAAAGTAATTTTTACTGCTTGGGGGAGCAAACCAACACTACCATAATTGGAGTTGTTAAAGTGGTTGAAAGAGGATATTGTACAATATCTGCGAAGTATAGATGAAGCACTTAATGCCTCCTTTACTACCTTCAGTCTGAGTGTTGAACTAGTGGGGTTGATGTCTGTATTCAGCAGCATCACACTACTAAATGCTGTAAATTTTCTGTACCTCATGCTGTAGTTTTTTTGCTTTTATTGGTATTAGTAACTGGGAGTAATAGGCACTTGCTCTGGTGAAAGAGCACCCTGGCTTCTTAAAAACGGGAACTAGTGTTAGACTGAAGGAGTGGCAAAACACAGTAATTGATTCTAAAGTAGATTTGATTCTGAGGTCCCATGGAAGTTGAAAGACTGTTGGCAGGCAGAACTTCAAAGACTGGATGCTGTTCCTAAAAGTTGTGTGTACTGAAGTGTTAAGGAATTTATTCAGTGCAGGTAGCTCGGTGTGCAGCTGCAGTGGGAACTGAAGTGTGAGCTGTGGGTGGGAACTGAGGCAAGAGGGCCTGAGCTGCTCACCCTTTCCATAACAAAGGGCACCAAGATGCTGACGTGAGCCAGGTGACCCAGGTGATGGGACACTCGGGGCAGCAGGAGCTGAGGACTCAAGGATCCCGTGCTTAGACTGAAGGGGTAAAAGACCAGGGGTTCCTTTGTTTGGGGTCCTCCAGAGGCACCAGTTGGAGCAGTTAGTGTTAACTGTACTGTGAATAAACGGCTTAATGGAATGACATTTCTGATACTGCTATGGGAAACCTAGTCTGACAGTCAGGGGTGTGGGGAGTCAACCTGTCGGGTCATGAGCCACCCACTGTGAAGGGGCCTCAGTCCCAGCAGTTAAAGTCTCTGGCCTTGGGAGTGTGACTGCCAGGGAGTCTCGTGAATGGTCAGACTGGGAAGCTTCCTTAACAGAAGAATTGATAGAGGTGTATTAGAAGTGGGATTTGTGTACTTTGCTATAGTAGGTGCACTGAACTCTTGAGTCTGTGGATATGTTTTAAGTCAGTGAGTAAACTTCTGAAAACTGAAAATATTGGAGCAAATGTTATGCATTTAGGTCTTAACATCTAAACCTGTTTCAGGGATAGTACCTTCAATAAATCCATATATAAAAGAGTCATGCTATGTAATGTAGTTGAACAATCGCTAGGGGGTGGTGTGAACACAGCCATACAAATACAAGGCAGACTTATATAGCAATTTTTCATAGAACAGGCGTTAAGTAGGTCAAATTGTCCCCTGCTAAAATGGTCAATTCCTTTGAAAATATGCATTAAAAATGGTTGTGTTTAGAAGCTGAGGCTTTAAGTCATATTGTTTACTCTTGTTCTAAATTCTGTGAAAAACCATGTTTCAGTGAAGACCATACAGTTAGTATTTTCCACATGTTTACTACTTAAAAGCTTTTGAGTACTGGCCCAAATTATAATTGCTCTTTTCAGAAGCCTACTTATCTTAGTTTTATGCAATCGACAAAGGATCTATAAATACTTGTTGGCATAGTGCTATGTGTCTTGCAAAGTCATTGCATTCTGACTTTACAAATTAAACAGTAGTGTTCCTGTGGGATGTACTTCTAGAAGCAGAAATTAATTCTGGAGTTGGAGTATTAAAGATGCTCTTTTTCAGTTTTGTAATGTCTTGCATTCTATTTATTACAGATTTGTTTATGTGGTGCAGGAACTTTCCAAAGCAAACAGACTGAAATGGATGTTGCTTCATGCCATAATTTGGTATTTGATGCCCCATTTTGATTGAAGATTGACAGCAAAAAACACCTAGTGAATCCATAAAACAATTTACTCTTGTTGCATGGTTAGGTTGTAACCATGTATTCATAAACTGTACTCTGGTCTTGCAATGTGAAGCATTAAGCACAAAAAATGGGGAAGGGGTTAAAATGACAGATCTAGAATTAACTGATCAAATCAGAGCAATCTGTTGGAGTTTTTCCACTATTCTGCTGTTGATGTGGCTATCCTTTTCTCCTATCGTTCTACCTGGAAAATGGCAATCAACTGAATAGCTGTCATCTGAAATCCTGGTGCTTCAGCAACTAGGAGTCATGAGCAGCTCTTCACGTGAGTTTCTGTTCTGCTAATGTTTTGCTATATGCACTCCAGTCTAAGCAATATGTAGCAGGTGTTCTGTAATTCAGAGGTTTAATGCACACCATGCTGTGCAGACTCTAGGTTAATCCACTTTCCTGTTGGAGGTAAAACAATTAAGTGAAACTGGAATGTGCACTTCTTTCCCTACTGTGTGCTGAAGGAACCTTTTCATTTCCTGCTGATCTTGGCACATCCCGACATCTATAGGTAGCAGTTTTGTCACTGTTGCCTGCTTTCGGACTTTGTCCCGGCTGTCGTATTTCAATATCTCAAGTATTGTATCTATTTGATGACCAGTCTGGAGTCCAGATTAGATTATGACGGAATTTTGGAGAACGGTTTCTAAATTAAGCTGGTGGTGAGCAATCTTAAATTGATATACGTAGAAAGACTTCTATTAACCACCATTTATAATGCCTAGGACTTGTTGGAGTTTTATGCACAGAAAATGTTTGGGGTTTTCTGTAGGAAGGGCTCAAAATTGTATAGCTGGTCTCGTAAATTAAATCTTCCTTTGATACACTTTGAAAGCTGTGCAGAAGCCTTAGGGCTTGTCTTAAATGAAACTATCAAGTAGCCCAACTTCTTGTTGATGTTCCATCTCTATGTTCAGTGAGATAGAAACTGCACAGCCAGATAATGGTGGCTCCTGTCTGAAGGAGATTATAGTCCTGAAGGCAAAAAACAAACTGCAACATATCAAAGAAGGACTTAGCAGGGGAGCAGAGTCTGTTTGGAAGAACAGAGATGAGTGTCTTGGCTTCATAGAAAAAGATAGCTATGATAAAAGTGGAAGATGGTAAAACTTGGCATCACCTGGGCAAAATGAGGTGGCTTTCTCTAGGGACCAGCTTGTAACAGGTATCAGGGCAAATACTGAGGGGAAGAAATGAAGCTAACAACGTCAGTGTTTTGAAATAAATGAGGAAAAGTATGCTATGAGAAGGCTGCAGTACCAATAGTCAGAGGGATAAAAGGGTGATGTGGGTTCTTTCCATTGATAGAAGATATGTCATTTAAGGACCAAAGTATGCAGGTCACTATCAAATCTGTTTGCAACAGTCAAATTAACTTGCTCATATTATTCTGGTCAGTTCCTATAAGAAATTAATTACAATGTCATTGGTTTCATACACTGAGGAATTAAGACATTGTCCTGTAGCAACTGTTGATCCTAGATTCTTAGCGTTTGAAATTCCAGTTGTGAATGCTTCCTGCTTATTTTCTTCTATTTGAGCAAAACAAGATCAATTGAGCCTTTTAGGGGGGATGTTTATTTTGATAGTGCTAAAAGACCGGATGAGAGTGATTAATTTTCTTTTTGCCATATGTGTTGGCAAAATTTCATCTGAGAAGGTGAATTTTCCAATATAGGTGTCAAATGTTTCTTTTGTTCCTCATGTTCCCAACACAATAGCAATAAGACTAAGTTATTTCTATGAGCAGATTTAGTTACAATGCCTCTAAGATGTAAAATGAAAAGGTTTAAGTAGCCTCCTCAATGTCAGGAGCAGGCAAACCCAAGTACATTAATGCGTTTGGACTCCGTCATGTTAAAGGGATTAAATGGAAACTTAGGTTTGTTGCTAACATTTTTTAACTGTAGTTATGTTATGTCTTTAAAATATTCCCTGTGATTATCCTCCTTTCAAATTTAGTAAGTTTCCTCATAATTTTAGTCTTTGCTCTCTGTAAAGGCTGTGGGTAATGAAACGGCTGCAAAAGTGGCTAAGAGACACCCCAGGTGCTAGAAGGTAACTGTTTTCCACGAGCTGACCATTGGCAACCAGTACTGCTGATAAAGCTCCATCTTCCTTTCCAGTTACTGCTGTTCATTCACAGGGATCTTAAATAAGCTCAAGTAGTGTGCTGAGGCAGAAGGAGATTCAGAGCATCTGTGCCTTCTCTTAACATAGTAGATATTACACAACCATCAAAAATCATGTGAGTGCAATGCTTCACTGGGATAGATGATAATGGTTTGTACTTGTGTTCATTGGGTTAAAATACAGCTTGTTATTTAATGAAGCTGGCCAGACTGCAAACTGACCCCCATTAGGAGAAACATGCTTCACTGCCTTTCATGATGATCTGATTTGATTGTACTGGAGCTGCTACCCTGCTATCATTTTCTGTCAATTTTTGCTAGCCTGTTTGTTAAGCCAGGCATCGTTTGTGTTGATTTGATAACAGGTTTCAATCACTGATAATAAAACTTTTCTGTGACAAATGACCTCAGATCTGTATCTCCTGCACAGTGTTGGCTGTAAGCAGAAAATTGGGACTGACACTTTCCTTTTTCAGTGTTTTCTGTCTGGTTTAGCAGCCAACATAAAAATCACAATGAAAGCAGCTAAATATTTTTAAATGTTAAGGAAAAAAAAAGTTGATTTTTAAAATGTTGGTCAATAGTTCTTGCTCAGTTTGTTTCAAAGTTCTCTTTATAGTGTGAAGGATCCTGCTACAGACAAGAAATTAATTTTTTTTTTTAAGGCAAGCAGGTATTATAAAACACGAGAACTGACAGATTTAATGTTTTAAGTATTTATTTTAATTGATCAGTTCTGGTTATTGAAGAGAGGGTGATCTAGTCTCTACTTCAGGACTTTACAAAAGGAAAGACTAATGTAAGGACCTAGGATTGGAAGAAATTACTTCCTATTCACACATGAATATAAAACTTTTATGTTTTTTCCAAGAGTTAATTAAAATGAGAATAGATTTTTCCTAGCATTGAACTCTATAGTGCTTGTAAAAACAAGCATTGAAGGACTTGTACTCTTGAATAAACCACAGAAAACATGGTGAAATTGCCAGAGTCAAAGAAATGCTGAAAAGTAAACATCTGGCATTATGGAGTAAAGATAATATGCATCAAAATATTTTCTTAATTTTAATAAACATAAACATCTACACAGGCATAAATGTCTGTTAGTTGTCTTCTGTGACTCTGAGTTGTGCATTTGAAAAAATAAATCTCCTTTCAGTGTGCTAAATGATTGCTTTAAAATACTTCCTTTGGTTCAGAAGTGTTCTTTAGGCAATATTTCATTGGTTTGGCATGTCTGGTGCCATGGGTGAAAGCCTTGGTGTAGGACTAAACACCATTTTGTAGAAGCTTTAATGTGGTGTGCTGCACAGACCAACCTTGGAGAGTTTCCTTAGAAAACCTGTGCAGGTATTGCATACAAGTAAGGCCCTGCTACGATCCTGGCAGGATGTCATCGGACAACCTCACAATTCTCTGGAAGGCTGGAACCTTCGTGTATTTCTACTTCACAAACAAAGCACAGAAAAATAAGGAGATTTTTTTTTTTTAGACCTGACTGTTTTAAAAGCTTAAAAAAGGAGACTGAGGGGAGACCTCATCACACTCACAAACTCACGAGGGGAAGAGGAGGGGCAGGCACTGATCTCTTCTCTGTGGTGACCAGTGACAGGATCTGAGGGAATGGCCTAAAGTTGTGTCAGGGGAGGTTTAGGTAAAAAGATTCTTCACCCAGAGGATGGCTTGGCACTGGGACAGGCTCCCCAGGGCAGTGGTCACAGCACCAAGCCTGACAGAGTGCAAGAAATGTTTGAATGATACTCTCAGGCACATGGTGTGACTGTTGGGGATGGTCGTGTGCAGGGCCAGGAGTTGGACTTGATTATACTTTTGGGTCTCTTCCAAGTCTGCAAATTCTGTGATTCTGTGAAATGTATTTCTGTAAAAATGGAATGATCAGCTGGTCCAACTGTCTGACTGATTCAGGACTGACCAAGTTAAAGCAGGTTTAGGTTTGAAGCAGTCTATTGCAGTGTTTGTCTAGCATTAGTAAAGAAATGCTTTCTAATGTCCAGCCTAAAATTCGCTTGGTGCAGCTTTGAACTTCCTATTAGTATAACAATTATTCCTGCAGTAGTGGCTTTCTCCCCAGATCAGAAAAGAAGGCAACGTGTTGGGGAATAGAACCTTTGTGTCAACATAAGGCTCTCACTAACTGCTGCACTTTCTTCTCACAAACCAGAGGTGGGACTTGCTCCTATGTGAAATAGGGAATGGCTCAATGCACAAGATGCACTGAATGCAACCAAGTATCGACCATCTCTGCTCTGCCTCAATGGTTTTCTGTAATACAGCCTTTGGGTCAATAGCTGTGCCACTCTTAAACTTCATCCTAGCAACTAGTCCACGTTTGATGTTTTGACTAGCACTGTCTGCCTGATGCAAAGCACTTAGGAACAGATTCAGATAGCTCAGGAGATGCCTTCTCTTCCTTTAAAAACTCTTTAGACGTGAGCAAGCTAGTTGGCAGTATTTTAACCATGTTCTGCTACAGAACTGTGTATCAGGTGTCTAAAGACAGATACATTTCCAATGGCTTGTGTTGGGGTTAACTTTTGTCAGTGATACTAGATCAACAGAATTTTGTACCCTTTTAGTCTCACAACTGAGCTGTACCCGTAACTGGCTGCTTAATTAGGGGCAGAAAAGACTGAGGTTTACAACTAGTTCAGAATGTATGTCCCCATGTTGATTAGCTTAGTTCATTGCCTCATAACATAAGCAACTTGTGCTTTAAAGTAAATACTTTTTGTGATCACTACTGATTTTATTGATTTAGAGATAGGGGAAAGTAGTTCTTCAATCTTCTATCTTTTGCTGTCCCCTTAAATAAGCCTGAGGTTTCTTTAACCCACAAACCTGCTTAGCCAAGAGAATATCTTGTCTTTATTCAAGCTGTCTATTGCATATGGACCATGCTTCTTTCTGAAACCTGTGTCAGTCCTTTCCATTCTATATATAGTTCTTTCCACTTTTGGGAAATGTTATCTCTGTATAGCTGTTGCACTGATACATGTTTTGAGGCATATATCCTTAGTGATATATCTCCATTTTTCTTGTGTTTCTACCTTGTATCCCCTCACTTTTCACCTAATGGCATTTTGTTTCTTAGATTTGTTCTGCTTGCAGATTCTTTTTATAGCTTTACTTTCCCATAGAATGTGTAGGAATGAACAATAATGACATAGCTCATATAAAGCAATTTATTTATTGGTCTCTTTCCTAGTGGTTGATCAGTGTTACGCTGGAACCTTTGTGGGTACAAGTGCCAAAAAACCCTGCAGAAATCTTAGGTTGCTGTTTGCAGGGTTGAGCTAACTTTGTTAAGCATTTGCTGTTTTGTGGATGGAAGGAGATAGACTTCCCAGGTATATCAAGGTACTGTGCTTCTTCAGTCCTACATTAACTGTCTTTCTTTAACAAAATTTCAAAATATTTCTGAAGGGTTTTTCCATTTTAGAAAAACCCAACAAACAAAACACCAAGTCCCTCACTTTTATTAGAATTAGTAAAAGGAAATAGAATACTACAGCAGACAGCTACCAAGTAAACACTGCATAAGGTACTTCAGAGTTCTACTCTTGAATGGACACTTCTCAATAATGTAGTTACAGCAACAATGCAGAGAGAACAGATCCTCCAATCCCAAATGCAGTGAAGCTTCTGTTGCTCTTTGCCTTAGTTCTCCAAGTACTTACCACCTCCAGCCTCTTTTTTTTTTCTTTTCTCTTTTTTTTTATTATTTGTTTTACCACTTAAATAGCTATCTTGGGATATGAAGTGCAGGAGCATGCTGAATAATCAAATGTTTTTTTCTAGCCATTTTTAATCTACACAAAAATAAAAATTCAAGAGCAAATATCTTGCTTTTCAGTAAAGATTCATACGAGAAAAGATGTCAGATTCTGAAGGAAGTTGTGCAAAATAATCCTTTAGCCAGCAGAGGACTGTAGAACCACATATCACAGTTATGCAAAAATGTTCCATCATAAAGAGCAACGGAAAAACCCATGTACCAAACTATGTAATTGAGATAGTCTCTTAAATATGGTAAAATACTGAAAAGGGAGGGCTCTTCTCATTGTTTGTTTCTCATTAAAGAATTTAATTTGCCCCGGGTTCCCCTTGTCGATGAAAATCTATGGGAATTTTGTTTACATTTTGAAGCACATTGCCAAGAACAGTACTTCATATGGCAAGTATACTGAACCTTTTGGGGGGAATGACAACACTACAGAAATGGTGGTGCATTCCCTAAAGGAAAACATACTTCATTTGTAATGAACATTATGTCTGCAGAAACTAATGGCACAACCTCCTATTCAGTTTGTGTAAAATAAAACAGGCCCATATGTTGCTGCTTTTAGGGTTTGGGTGTTTAAATTAAATGTTGTTTAATGAATATTCAAACCCATTTGCTCAAAAGTTGTGCTCAGTGTAGCATCTTTTTCCTCTGTCTTTGATCTTACCTAGAGTATTAAGCCATTATAAGAGGGTGCTAAAGCTGAGGCATCTGTTTCTAACTAAAACTTGGATATTAAAATGCCAGAGCAGATGAAAGGGTAAATAAAGACATACAGTAAGAGGATCATATTATTTTTTGTTTTGTAATTAAGACTGAGAAAGGTTTTATATGCATGACACCCTTTAAGAAACAGGAACATTCACTGTGCTGTTTACAGCAGCTGTAGTTCTGGGTGTGTTACAGTGGCATAGTCACTCCACTCCCCACTTGAATTAACTGAATTAACAGGAGTTAATTCAGCTTCTTCAGTATGGTGGGAAGGTGCCAGCGCTGTGCTGGGATGTCTCAGCAGACTGCTTTCTAGAGACATTTGTGTCTGTGTGAGGCTGTAGGCAGCTGCTAGATCTGCACCTGGATGTGTGCAGGTTGACTAGAGACACTCCATAAAAGCTGGGGTTTACTTACTGAATGTAATAAGGTCTTATCTTTTATCCTTTGTTCCCAGCTCAGAGTTAAGTAGAAATATTAGTAGTCAGGAAGAATTCCTCTGGAAGCCAGATATGTCCTATTGACCGTCATGAAATACATTGGTCATTGATCAAAGGTGAGCAGTTACTTGAGTTGGGAAGGAACCCACGGTTATAAATGGTGGTTGAATTCAGTCTCATTGTGCATTTACTTGCTTCTAGTAAATCAAGTTTTTAATTTATAAAGGCACTCCTGCATGTTTAAATTCATGTCTTTTAAGGAAAATCTCCCAACAAATCAAAACCTGAAATAGATACTTAAATGTTTTCATGAACTTTACCTCTGAGTCCAGAAATTGACAGCACTATCCTCTTTTTTTAATGACATGGAAAAAATCTCATTAGAAGACAGCTGGAATGTAAACACAAATCACAATAATTGGCTTTTATGTATTTTCATGAGGGTTCTTCAGATGCTTGTTTTTACTGCACAAGTGCAATATTGTGGATATACAGTGAAGCCCTCTTCAGAGAATAATTGATACACAGATAAAGTACTTAAAAACATTCCCTAATGCTGTAAATCTAAATGAAGGTTGAGACTATTACATTAGAAAAACAAATACACAAACCCTCAAATTCTTTAAAACTCTGTTATTTGCTACAGCTTCCCTTGCCTAATGAATTCCACTCCCTCTACTGAACTAGGTTGTTAAGCATCCATTAGTGCAAGAACAGAATGGGAATTGCCTGCCCAAGGAGGTGTCACCTGCAGATAGTCTGTTCTGAGTGTGTCTGTAGACATAAAAATTCACCACTTATCTGTCTGTTTCAGAGATCTCCAATTTTTTAGGGATCTCCAATTAGAAAAAAAAATCTCTACACAGATCAAAAAAATGAATGGAGTTAACAGTAACATCATGTGTCTGCAATGTGAACTTCTGAGATGAACCATACTTTAATTTCTTCTTGTACTTGAACAGGAAATTACACTGTTCTGGCTACTGCACAGTAAGCAGCAATAGAGAGTCCTACCCTGAAATACTGATGTTATTTTGCATCTCAATTCTGAGCTCCTAAAGCTTGCAATACATAGGAAAATAATTAAACAAACAAACAACAAAATGATATTGTATGGAAAGACTTAGTAGGATAAGTATTTTTAAAATGTAGCTCTCTGTTAAAATTATTTCTTATACAACCCTCCATGTATATTCAGTGACTATATCTAGTCACTGTAGTCAAACAGGTCTTTTTGAATTTGGAATTTATAATGTCTTTGGATCCAACCCAGGTGGCAAAGGGAAATGAATTGCCTCATGTTTGTCATCAGTGGGACTGGTCAGTGGTTGCTATCAGCTACTTTTTTCTAAATCCTCCATGTGAACAGGGGTGATCAAAAAAACCTCAAAATGCTGGGATATTTTTAAGTCAAACTGCACTGCAGGTGAGTATATATTTATGTGTTGAAACTGCAGATAATCTGCTCCTTTTAGCTTTAGGATAAATACAGTCTGAGCAATATTTTGTTATGTTGATAGGATGACTCAGGTACAGGTGGCTAGAAATTACTAGGAAATGGCTTTCCAAGTTGCCAGGATCTGTTTGACTTCCTAGACCTCTCTCTCATACAGCTTCTCAGTCAGTTCAGCACCCAGAATTTAGCCAACAATTCTTATTTTGTTTTCCTCTGTCCCTCTGTTTGAAGGACTCCCATCCTCACCAGTTACAATCAGTTTAAGTTGCCAAGCAAAATATTCTCCAAACAACCAGAAAAATATAAAGGACTTGGACTTTTTTCTTCTATCATGCTTTAAAACATACTAGCTCTCTCTTCCTCACCTTTCTTCTTGTCAGCTATAGCAAACACAAACTGTCCCTAAGGAGAAAACAAACACTTGCTGTGGTATGCAAACACTCTATGACTTCATGACATCAGTGTTAACATGACTTGTTCCAGCATCAATTGAAAACTCCACCTTATGTCATCTCTTCCTGGCTATCTATCCAGCTTCTTCCAGGTTTGTCATATTAATCTGGCATCTACCCTTTTGAATGTTAAAATATGTTATCCTCCCTTTCTACAGTACTGTGCAGGCTAAAACATTGAAATGTTTCTGCATCCTCCTTTACGCTTTATAGGAAAGATGAAAGAGGCCGTGGAGAACAATTGTGCACCATGGATCTGGCCCTCAGGATAGGAATGATACTGATGACAACCTGTCAAAACGCTGAACTTGTGCTGTTGTTTGGAAAAAGGAGAGAATGCAAATGAGGAATAAAGAGAAAATGAAAGCTTCAGGATGGGCAAGGGGGATTTTCCAGCAACGGAATAGCAAACATTGTCAGAGAACTTGTGATTACAAGTCATATAGCCCTCCACTGTTGGGAGCCAGAAATGTCTTTTCCTCATTCACACCCCTTCCTGAAGCCATTATAATGCCTGAAAGAAAATAAATCTAGACAGATTCCACAAGTTACAGAAGGAAGATTTTCTTTATAAAAGTTTTAGAAAAGGCTCTTGGACCCTGTTGTGTACTACGTGCCCAGAACTATCCGTTATGGACTACGAAAGTTTATGAATTTCCATGACATTTTGGGTTTGTACATATGGCAAATTCACATAATTAAAAAAATAGATAACTTGGTAAACAGACATAACTCCTTCATGTAGTTTTTCTCACTTGGTTTCAGTTCATCTTGTGACAAATTATCTTAGCTAGATTAGACATTTAAATAGTGCTGTTTTCTGTAAGAATCAAGACCTTTAGGACTATAACTGGTGTTAGTCGTAAGGCTGCAGTTGGCTACTTTGGGGGCTGAGAGATGCAATAATGCCTAAGTTTGGTAGATGTATATCCATGCTTTACTTTAGACAAGAATTGATATGCTGTAAAACCTAGAGTGTTTTCTGGAATACATTTAGTTACTATGCAATGTATGAAGAATTTTGTTTCCAATCCAGATTTTAAGCATCACAGTGCAAATCAAAAAGGGGTAAGAAGCCCTAGGTGGAATCACTACAAAGAGAAAAGCTGATTCTTTCCAGACCTGTTTATTTCTGTGCTATTCCTTCCCCTTGCTTGCCCCCATTGCCTTGCGCATAGGATATTGAAAGTTGTGTATGAGGAACTGAGAATAATCAAACCACAGCAGTCTTTCTTGATTTATTACTTCATTCATTAATTCATATATAAAATGCAGTCTAGGACAAGGTTCAGAAATCCTCACTCCTGACATATTCTCACATATTTGATAAATGACTTCACTGTGAGAGGCTTGTAGGGCATCTGCAGTAAGTTCTGCTGAGATGTATTTCTCAAAATATTTTCACACTTTCATGTCAAATTAGAGGATATCTCATAGATAAGAGTAAGTGATTGAATTTCTATCCCTTGGATGCATGTGGAGAAGTACAAACAACAAGCACCATAAGAAAACCACAGCTTCAGGACAGTCTCATTGAAAACAATCTTTGGAATTGTTTCCTATTTCCTTTCAACCCAATGCTGTTAATGGCCATTGAGATGTTTGAGATGGACATCGATATAAATATTGTTTTCTCTAACTATCCAAAGGAAGAAGCATTCTGATACATGGATTCCATTTGAGTTATTCCAGGCAGAGTATGTATTCTGAATATTAATTTGGGGGATCTGAACAATATCTTAATATGGCAGTCATACAATCTCCACATACAGGACCAGGATATCAGCAAGACTTTGTAAACTTGGAAACTAGGCTAAAGAGGAACAGTGAAAGAGAGAGATGCAGTTTTGGATAGCCTTTCTCTGTCTCTGAAGTGGCTCCATTGTACACCCACCACAGCACTGTTCTTAGGCTTTCCTCTCCCCTTACATCCTATTTCTGATACTCTTCTTTACTCTGTCTCATATCCATGCATAAAATTCTCTTATCCTGTCTTCTTTCATTCTTTCCTAAGGCTTTTGTCAGCCTATCGCTCCAGTTCAGGCCGTATAGGAAATAGTGGAGAAAACCACTCACTAGCAGGAAGCTGTGGAAGGGACAAAGTGAGAAAGTGTTTACTTCTCACACACAGGGTTCCACCCGCTTTATCTTCCACCTTACTTTATCAAACAAGGATGTAATGCAGGAAAAAATATATGCAGATCTTGATTCTGCTGTCACCTTGCCACGATTCATGTGCTCATTTTATGATAACATGCACATACATGTAGAAATACGTATACAAATGCACACCTGTGTTCCTGCTGTTTCAATGGCAAACATGTCAGACAATTCTCAAGCTCTCATTGAAACATCAGAAAAAAGAGCTATAAGGTGGACATTGCTCTCCTGTCCTCTGTTATACTCCTACATATTAGAGACGGAATTGGTTTAGAGAAAAAGACTACTCAGAAACTGTTCATTTACAGCTACAGTACTGTCAGCAATGGCACTTTGTGACAGGCTGAATGAAGCTTTAGTGCTTTATCTTTCAGAGAAAGAAAGAATTCCAAATTAGCAAGATTCAGTCTTGAATGAACAATTTTATCTCATAGCTAAATAAAGACTGGATTTAGAGCAGCCCCAAGGAAAAGGACTTGAGGATATTGGCTGACAAGAAGCTCAGCGTTACCTGGCAGTGTGTGCTTCTAGCCCAGAAAGTTAAGGTAGAGAAGAGAAGTCTCTGGGATGAGCTTACAGTACCTTTCAATACTTAAAGAGGGTCTACAGAATAGCCAAAGGGACTTTTGACAAGGACATGGACTGATGGAACAAGGGGGATGGTTTTAAAGTGAAAGAGAGTGGCTTTCAATAGTGTTTTCAAACCAGGAAGAAATTCTGTACTGTGAGGGTGGTGAGGCATTGGAATAGATTGCCCAGAAAAGTTGCGGATGCCCCATCTCTGGAAGTGTTCAAGACCAGGTTGGATGGGGCTTTAATCAACTTGGTCTAGTGGAAGGTGTCCCTGCCCATGGCAGGGGGATTGGAACTAGATGATTTTTAGTGTCCCGTCCAACCCAAACCATTTTATGATGATTCCAAAACCTGAACTTTAGAAAGCAGATTTACATTGATCTTCTAAGTATATAAAACCTAAAAGCTCAATTTTCTCTCTTTTCTTTTGATCATGTTTTGTTGTGGAGGTAACAGTTAAGTTAGACTCAATTCTAATGACTGCTTCTTTCTCTTATTGCCAATCTCTTTGTTCAAAGAGCCTCTGTCCATTTCTCCAAAAATATAGTATAAAATGTCTTCCTGAAGAGAAGATGTGAATTCAGGGGTGCTGATTTCTAATTGAAGCTTAGCTGAAAGATTACCTCTACCTTTGTAGTGAGCATAGTATGCTGCAGATCTCAATCATACATTTAAATTCTCCGTGGATATATAGATTATTGCTGATGTGTAAAGGAAATCTTTCTACTGCCCTTGAGTAATATCCTCTAGCTTTATGCAGTCAGGCAGTATTTATCAGAATGTCATTACAGCTGTTTTGTTTGCATATAGCTTTCATTCTTTGTATTTTAATGTCTGGACAGCATTAGCTCAATTAGTCTAAAGAACAAGTAGGCCGCCTAATATTTACTATCTAATTAGCTTATTGGCCTAGATGTAATGGGCTACATCTATCTGTGCAGTATGTCTAGCCAAGACTATTCTGACAAACTTTGTGGCCTATTTCAATTTTGGCTCAGCACTTTTTGGAAGAGAAAGAATGGGCTGTATTCTGTATCCATTTTCCTAAAGGTTATCAAAGCAATAAACTCTACTAGAGAGATGATACACGTGCCGTGCTAAACTCCCAACCAGAGAACTCTGAATCCCTTCTATGTAGGGGAATCTGGACATACTGAATAGTACTTGAGAGAGAAACTAAAAGGACCATCTTTTGATTTCCAGCTGATATACAGCATGCAACAACAGAAATGGATGACAGCATAGTAAAATATATACCAAGGATCATAAAGTGCTTGATTATATGCTCCTTTATCTCCAAAGGGAATAAAAGAACAAATGCTTAACAAATGTTAGTTGTATTATCTATTAATCTATTTAAAAGTGCTGAGATCTCACCAAGAAGAACTCATATCAAAACAAATGCACTACGCATAGAAAAAATCAGAACAGTGTGATATGTAACCACAGTTCCTCATACTGTTTCCTAAAAGGTAGAGCAACAAATCCAATCATACCTTTCTTTCCTCCTTATTTCTTCTGTGAAAAAAAAGATAGGTATTTCATGTAAAGATGACTCCTCCCAACAGGTTGAGCAGCCCAACAGCTTGGTAGGCATTAGTCCTGACATGGAGGGTTGTGACTACACCCAGATGCAGGTGCTGATTCTGTGTCAGGCCCAGCAGACGCCAATCTCCCCTGGCCCGGGGTTTGCAGGGAAGTGGTGCAGCACAGCTGCTTTTTATCAGAACCAGGTGAGGCAGGCAGGCTTTTACTGCTGCCAGCCAGCAGGCCTTGGTTTCTTACCCTGATGGCTGCTCTGAACCTTTAAGCTTAGAGAAAGGAGGCTTGAGAGTGGATGGCTGAACATTCACAGGCTCATTTCTTTGGAATAAGAAGGTGGAAGAGTGACTGCTTAACTAAGGTGTTTCTGAAGGCTCTAGAGATCGTTTGCTTATCCTGAAATTGAGAGAGCAGCTCTAAGAAGTCTTGAGCTCAGATAAAGGTAAGAAAACTCTGGAATTTCTGTTTAAGACTGCAGGAGCTTCACCGCTTTTATTCAGAAACTGGAAATGCTTAAGAAAAATAGTGAAAAAAATTAAATGTGTGAGTGCAATAGTGTTTGTCTTTTCGAGTTAAAAAAAGGCAATTTGACTTACCTCTAAACTTTGCAATGTCAAAAACAAGCAAAGACAAGATGGCAAACTAAAAACAGCAGGGTGTTAAATGGGTGAAGTAAATATATTACAAAGAAATATCAAGAAATATGATGGCTTTTTTGTGATTATTTTCACTTATTTGCCCCTTAGGCTTTGACCCAAAAGGTATCTTTATAAAAATGTGTTCTCTAATTCTACCAGTATTTTCAGCTAGCCTTAAAAACTAAAACTGAAGCTAGAAAAGCTTCTATTTAGTGAGACTCTTTTTATTCGGTATAGCATATCTCACAATTTGAAGGCTGTGTAGCTTTATTTCTTTAGAGCTGTCATTTTCCTTGATGGTGTCATGCACAGCTGTAGTGTATCAACTGAAGACACATAAGGATTGGTAGCTGTTTGGTGTACATGTACCTGTTAAACTACTGGCTGCTTCCTCTTTTATTCCTCGGTGTTAAAAGGAGTGTTGTGAATTCCTAGGAATTCTCGGGGCTTACTACAATATATGAGTGCTTCTTTCTGATTTTGAGGAGTCTTCCTTGAAGAAAACTTATGTTACCTTCTTGTCTGTATTTACACATGCAATAGCAGATATTAAGGCTTCTGAAGATAGATATTGGATATCCTTTTTCATGTTATATTGTTGTCATGGGTAGGCGCTATAATAACTACAGGAATCTGTTCGCAGAATTCGAAAGTATAGTCTGAAAGGCAATCTGAGCAAAGGATGCACCAGATATTTTTCTCCTGAAGTATTTGCTGGAGCAATTCAGTGACCCACCCATAAGATGAAATGGACACAATGGGCTATTTCAGTCTTGTGGCCTTTTTCTTCCCAACAGCATCATCACTGTTAATGGTGCTGAATAGTACTTCCCAGTTAGCTAGTTACAGAAAGCTAAAGCAATTTGTGAAGCTTCTTAGAAATGTTTGTGGAAGCCTTGGGTAGATGTGGGATTAAATATGAAAAAAAATGCTGTCTCTCATTATTTTGTATATTAGTTATATTAATTGCATATAAAGTTGATTAGTGTGGTGTCATAATTACTGGTTTGTGCCACATTCATTAACTGAAAAAATGCATAACTGAAATGAAAGGATGTGAGATGATCCTTGGGTAACAGTTTTGCTTCCTAGCTTTTGGGAAACTATTTGTATTTGGGCAGGAGACCAGAGATAAACTTAGCCTTTCATATTACCAGGGTTGAGAAGTCTTAACATGAATTCATAAGTCAGTTCTCTGATTCCTCAACTTGTTAACTGCTGCTGTATTTCACAATGATGGATAATGTGTAATGGATGCCCATGTTGTCATGGGCAGTAGTAGAACATTTACTGTTACTGGCATTCAAATAATCATGGCTGTGTTTCAGGATTAACAAATTGTGTTACAGTAAGTGATTAAAAAACCCACCATTTTTTTAAACTTTCCTTGTAGTGTTTCAGGAAGCAAATTGTATCACGATTCACTGTTGGAAGGTTCAACCAACTAATTCCATCTCTGTAAACAAACATGAGGGAATGTTTTGTCCTGATGACAAAACTTTCTGAGGCTGTATGATGTCCTAAAGATGCCAGTCTCTATCATTAGGCACTTCTGATACACTTCAAAGTCTGGTGCTATGTTTCATTCTTGTAGAAACAATGACTTGTGTGGTACACCAGGGTGTCAGTGTGTTGGAAAGCTGTTCTGATGGCTGTACTGGTAGTATTGATCGACTGGGATCAATAATGGTACAATCAAAAATAGCACAAGCGCTGTTTACCCTTCAGTTTTGCATCTGAGTTTCTGCAAAATGGGACTATTTCATTTTCTGAAACTGCCTTTCATTCTCAGCCCATGCTGCTGCTGCTTTCCTCCTCAGTGGAGTTCTATGTAAGCTATGATGATGCACCTCTAAAACAAGTTTGCATCCTGCTTTGTAAACATTTATATATGCTTATAAATTGGTCCTAACATTTCCTGGTACCTCTGAGCACTGAGTGTTAATAGAGTAATTTCTGATCCCTTCTACTTCATCAGTATACATTCACATAAATTCATGTGGCAGTTAAGAACCAATTAAAATTTATAAGCCACAAGTAGTGAGTGAAATGGTAAGGATTAATTTACTCACTGGAGTATTAATCTGTGTAATGTAGTATGTTATCTTTCAGTAAACTTGGCTATATGGAGATAGGGAGATAGATTTTCTTGCATGTTTTACTGTAAATGCAGTAATTGGCCCCACTGGGCTGTTGAGCTTGAATGGTTACAGCCAGTAGTACCACAACAGTGTTGGTATGAACCCTGGGAAAAGGAATAAAATTGGTAAAAAGCAATCCAGTTGTATTTATCTAGCATTATCTAGCTTGCTTTTCATTCCCTGTTCGGTCTTGGAGATCAGAAAAGAAAAAAATCAAATAAATAAAATTAATTAAAATTGAAAGCAAAGGCAATCCTTGATGTGAAAGTATAACCTATTCTCTCTACCTTTCCCAAACCTCTGCTTTTAAAGAAGCAATTGAGAAGGGATTGGAATAGGGAAGCAGTGATCAGAAATTACACTTGGCAGTCATGTCTTCCTCTGTAAGGCTTGTGACTCAGGATCCTTTTATACTTGGAAAACCTAATTGATCAAGCCTAGCAAATCTGACTTTTGTTAATGGCTTTTTAACTATCATTTATTCAGCTAATGATCTTGCTGATAGGGATCAGGGACAGAAAGAGATTGTGGCTCATGAAGGGCCACAGGAAAAACTAGTGTCTGATCCAATGTTGTAATTTAGATCCTGGCCTTTGTGCTTCAAGATGTGCTTCCTTTCATCAACTTATGCCTTCTTCCTGACATTAGCTGTGAGCTTGCAGTGGTAAATCCACTAGTACTCACATGTGTTTAAAAAGTATATAAAGCTGGAAAAAATATGGTGACAAGGGAGTTGGAAAGATAAACTATTTTCTGGGGTTTTTTGTTGGTTTTTTCTCCCCACTGGAAAAACCCAGTCAGGGCAAGAAAATGCATAAATAAATAAATATGCTGTAGGAACTTGAGAGCATTGAGGTTTCAGGATTGAGTTTGAATTTGTAAGAATTTGTCTCATAAGAGACTAAGCCTGGTGTTCATCTGTCTCTTCACTGCTGTTATGGCTGTGGTTTGGACGGCCATCATCCCTGTTATCTCACATTATTGGATTCATCTGCCATATTCCATCTGACCAGGATGATGCTGAAAGGCCAAAAACTGCTGAACTGAATGACATGTGGGTTTTCCTTGTCCAATTTCATAGTTCTAATTGTTCTGTTTGTCAATCCATATGGAGCAGAAATATGGGTGTAAAAAAAAAGTGAAAATGACTTTTTGTGGGTAACTCCATGTCAGTTGGGAAGAGATCACAAGTTCTCCTTGGTGAAGCCTACCTGTCTTCCTAAGGTGTGCATCTTGCCAAGCTCTTCTTCTCAGCTCATAAATATCAGATCCTTAGGAAACTGTCTGTCCCTTTGCCGACTTTAATCCCAAAGCATATTGTGACCTCGCAGGCTGCTATGGGTCAGTGAAAGTAGACAGAAATCAAAGTATAGAACTGGGCCAGTTCTATACCAGTCACTCATGGCCAGATGAAATTGTCGTGTTAGTGATGTGTTTCAAGAAAGTGGGCAAGAACTGGTTGATCTGACCACTTTTCAGGACCAACACTGGAACAAAGCCTGGAACAAAGGTGTAGGATTCAAAGGGTTATTTTAGCTGAAAGTCATACCAATGTACACTCACTGAAAGACCCTTATTAATGCTTTACAACTCTAAAGACTCTTAAGAATTATGAAAAAAACCCCAGCTTGAAAAGGTGTACTGAAGAATCTGCTCTTAGAAATAACACTTTGGATTTGCCATATATGGTAAAATTAGTAACTTCTGTGTAAATCAAATTCTGTTTTTTTAAGAGTACTTTATTTCATGATGTGGTGGGTGGACTCTGACTGGATGCCAGGTGCCCTCCAAAGGTGCTCTCTCTCCCCTCCCCAGCTAAGCAGGGGAGAGAAAAATATAACAAAAAGCTTGTGCATTGAGATAAGGACAGGGAAAAATCACTCACTGTGGAGAAAACAGATTCAGCTTGGGGAGAAATGATTTATTATAAGTCAAATCAGAGTAGGGTAGTGAGAAAATAAAACCTAAATATTCAAATGGTTACCCCTCACCTGTCTTGTCTTCTTGGGATCAGCATTACCCATGATCTTCTTTGCTTCTAAGGTGAGTTGTTTTTCTCACATACTCTGACTTCTCTTTCTATGTGCAGCTGTCCATTGTCCTGCTCCTTCCCCCCTTCTTGGATATGTTATCCTTGAGATGCTACCACCAGCAGTGATGGGCTTGGTCTTGGCTAGGACTGGGTCTCTCCTGGAGCCAGCTGGCCTTGGCTCTGTCAGACATGGGGAAAGCTTCTTGCACTTTCTCACAGAAGGTACCTTTATAGCCCCCTTGTGACCAAAGCCTTGCCACACGCACAATAAATTGTGTTAATTTTCAAAGTAATTCATGGGAGTAAGTTGCCTTGTTTCATACAGTGCTGTTTCTAAATTGTTAATAGCTATTCTTTCTCCCACCTTTTTTCTCTCCAGCTGCTGAAGTTTGCACACATTCTATTTTTGTGTGCACTGTTTTCTAATTACTGTCTGTATAAAGTATTATTCAATTCCTGCAGAGGATAACAGAGGTTAGTAGAGACTCATAAAATTCATTTAAAAGCCCCTCTAATGAATGTGTGAATGTGGGGAAGAACAGTGGATTTCTCGTTGTTCTAGCTTTTTTGGATGTCTGCCTTCATTCAAACACTGGCATTCAGGAAGAGGAGATTTGATTAGTATAGTTCTGTTCCATGGCACTTTCTTGAGTGAGAGAATTGGGTAAGGGTTATCTTCTGGGAAGGTCCCCATCATAAACATTAATGTTTGTTCTCGCAGTTCTTTGTAGTTGCTGTCTTTTTTTTTGTTACTCAAACTCGGGTACTTTTTGTAGTGTTTTATACTGAGTATGAAAAAGGGATCCTCACCTGCTGAAAATGAAAATGGAATGAAATTACAAGTGTAATTGTGAATATTGTGGACTTAATACCAAGTGATTATAGTCATTGCATGAGTAAATCTGAATGAGTCATATTTTTTCATGGTGACCTGACTTGAAATATTTTCTTGCCAAGGATTTTCCAAGAAGTTTACTCTGTGTAAACTATAAAGTAAATCTGAAATGAAGGTTCTTGCACTTCTAATGTTGAGCCTGAACAATTGGTTGGATTCTTCATTGATAAAGTAACTTGATTTTTATTTGGCTTAGATTTTCAGTCTAAGCAGGGTAGGGAGAAGCATTTGAAAGCCTTGGTTGGCCTTAAAGCTATTCTCTGTGGATTAAGATGCAGGATGAGTTGGCTGGTATTGCTTTTTGCAAATGTTGCTCTTGTTGCCAGGATGGGGAACACATGGAATAATGCGTTTTAATCCTTTTTAATAATACAGAGGAAAGGTTCAGGCCAGCCAGCCTCGCTTGTTAGAAGAGCCTGATTTATCAAGCCTTATGTCTTTGGAAGCAAACGATGAAGGTTGGTCCCTGTTTTTTGTCCACTGATGTTTGCTTCTTGACCTTAGTTCCTCGTGAGCTTCACTATGTGTTAGCAGACCTTTGTGTGATCTCTTGCATGTCCAAGAACTGGCTTGTCAGGCAGTATTTCTTCCTTATTTTTAAGGTTCTGATTTGTGTTTGTGCACCAGCACCAAGTCTGTATTGGAAATTCGTGTAAGGAGGCATTTGTTGAAGGTGTCAGTCTCCAGATGTTTGTGTGAGGGAATTGACACAGCTAGAGCTCATAGTATGAGCCATGTGCTTGCTTTACCTGTGGAAGGCTGTGAGACACTGGTGTTTGCCTATAGCCATTGGCCTGTGGAAGCTGATATCCCAGGTTTTCTTCTACAACCCTGGGTTGTAGAAGAAGATTGTACCTTGGAAATTTCATCTATGTTTTCTTCTTAGTGAGAGGTGCCATAGATGGTGTGGGGCCCCTTTGCCTTGCCCCAGGCTCCATTGCAGCTGGCTCATGCCTGCCAGCCTCCCAGATGCAGGTTGGCATTGGAGTAGCAGAAGCAGAACACACCAATGCCTGAAGCTGTGGCAGTAACTTATTATCATTTTGCTTTTTCTGCACTGTCCTCTGTTTCTCTGGGAAGGAGAATATGTTGTGTTAAGCAGCTGTTTGGGTTCCTCTGCTGTCCCCTGACTCTGCCTTGCTCAGCTGCTGCACATTTCTTGTGAGGCGTGGGAGAGAAATCCCTTGTAGTGCTGTTGGACTGTGTGGTTCAGTGTTCCTACTGTTTGGCTCTTCTGCCATCCCGTAGGACACAAAGGAAAATCATACACTACTTTGTACTGTGATAACAAATATCTTCCAATGTTTCACATTTACCGAAGTAATTTAAGTGTTTGCACATGGGAAGATGTATTTTATTGGTGTTTTCCAGACAGTATCCATATAATTATGTTAATAAAAATGTCTTTTTAACAGCTTTTTAATGAGATTTTTTTAAACAACTTCTAGGTAGTCAAGCACAGTGGTCTTCATCTTTTGCAAATGGTGTTTGCACAACATGCCTCAGTACCAAACTTGTAGTGAAGGGCAGGAAAGGTCAGCTTTGCTTTTAGCACTTGTTTCTCAATCTATAGATGCTTCTATTTATACCAACCAGAAAGTTTAAAGGTGGGCTTATTTTATAGGCTGTGTTGTGAACTCCTGTGCTAGATAGACTTGCAGCTGCTACTATTGGTGATATTCTCCAGGTCCTAATTTCTTGTATCGTAGAGATCTAGCCACCTTTGCACTTAACTTAATTGTCTAGGTGACTTCTGTAAACAAAAAAACCAAACCACAAAAGCAAAATCAAACCGAAACAAACCCCACCCTAAAGCTGGTTTGGGAAAGAGAAAGAAGCATCAGAAAGAATGAACTCCTGAAGATTTTTTTCTTGATGAATGAAAATTGAGAGGTATATTTAATGTGAATAAATGACTTGGATTTGCTGCTTTGAGTCTGCATGTAGTGAAGAAACTGTGCCATGGGATTACTTCGGAAGTTGTTCCTTTAAAAACCCAACTTGTATGCAGCAAGGAGTGTACTATAACTTCTACCACAAGGCTTTATATAAGGCCTTTCAATAAAAAAAAATGTTAACTTGAGTTAGACACTGGCAGAAAACACTAGTTTTTTTTGCTCAGTTACTATGCTGCATGTCAAGTAAAAGTACAAATATGGCTACTCTAGATAAGTAGGATATGTTGTCTTCTGTGCAGACTTGTGTATGTAGCCACTGTCAGCTTATATCTGTCTTGTCAAGAAAGGAGTACAACAAGGGTCTAGCACCTGGATACATCCAGAATTCACATTTGAGCCTGAGGCTACTAGTAGCCTCAAGCTGAAATGTCTTGAAATTGTAACAGTTTATGAATGCATTTAATTTGGTACGTGTATAAGGGTAAAAGAACGGATTTACTTATTTTGACTTTTTTAATAAGATGATGTTGGAAGGGCCCAAAGGCAAAATGGTGAAAGCATTTTTCAGTGGAAAACAAGGCATGGATGTAGGTCTTTCAAAGTTCTTTGTGAAGGCCAGCTCCTGATGACCCTGATTGCCACCAACTAGCAACTCTGATTTGCTAGTGGGCTGCTGGCACATTTTCCCTTGTGTTGCAGGCTGCATGCTCCAGCAAGTTAGCCATGCCAGCTCTGCAATCCAGCTGGCTCAGGAGAAATCATACCTTGGGTAAGAAAAATGTGTGTGTGCATGGTCTGGTGAGACCATAAACACAGCGAAGTCTCAGGAACAGTTTAAGCTGATGGTTTTCAGCAGTATTTAAACATAATCAGTCAGTAGCTTCTACATTTGAGTATTAATGTATATGAATTAACATCATTGCACTTCATCAGGTATTATGAATGTGTATGAACTGTACTGGTTGGGAAATGCATGAAGGATGCAGTTTCATAAAACTCAACCTTGTGCTCTGGACATATTCTCCAAAATTGCAATGTATTTGGGTCATGTACAAAGCTATCTTGTTCATTGGTTACTACATGGGCCCTTTAAGGAGTCATATGCCACACAGGAGTACTGTGCTACTCTAAGTCCTTGCAAATGAAGTCTCAGCTGAGAACAAGTCCCAAAGACAATCAGGCATTCAGATCTCAATGACTCCTCAAACACTGAAAGTTAAAGCTCTAACCACCAAAATTGTAGTTCCTCATTGACTGTGAACCTCAGGTGCAATTAGAGCTTGAGAAGCAAGATACAGCCTTTCCTCTGCTGCCCGTTGTGTCCCCCAGTGCTAGTCATGATATCTTTGCTAGATCCTCTGTGGGTAGAATCACAACCCCATCTGCTCTTCAAGATGTTTGTTTATTTTTGGGTTCATGTTGTACTTGGGCCCCTTCCCCTGTTAGCAGGTACACACTTTGCCTCTGTGACAGGAACATAAAACAGAAGAATGGTGATACTGATTCACACCAGGCAACAGCAACATTGGTCTTTCTACTTCCTGTTCAGTATGTTCTAATGTCCTGAAACACTACCTCACTCTGACAAAATAAATGTATGATCACATATAGATTAAAGTAAATACTTTGTTTTGCCATTATTCAGATTGATACCAGTGAGAAAGGTTTAGTTTTTTTAATTTTTTGAACCCTCTGTTGTGAGGAGACATAAGTGGGCAACTATAAGAAAAATGGATTAGTATTTTTAATTCTTGATTTTTTGGCAAATCACAGAACCGTGTTTGTCTGCTGGCTTAATTCACTTTTGTAAATAGCAAGTATGATATCCTGTTCTGCTGCTCAATCTTTAGAGCATGTTACATAAGGAAATAAATATAAATGTTTTGTAATCATAAGGATTTTCATGTTTGGATGTCAAGTGCTTGTCCAGTATTTATCTCTCTGTGTATATATACTAAAACAAATGATAGAATTCCCATGGTCATAATTCTTGGATTTATTACTGTTTTGGTATTATTAAAGTGGGACTAACTTATTTTTTTGAACAACCTTAAGGAGACTGAGGTTTAAATGTTAATAATTTTTAACTCCCTATTACATGATTTGTTAGCATTAATATTTAATTTAATGGAGTCAAAAGATTAATGCCAGTGTTTGTTTCTAAAAAAAGGTAAGGATGCTACAGGACAGGCTTTAACTTTGCTGTACTTGAGAAAATATTACTGAGGAAAATATTTGTGCTGAAAATGTAAAAATATTCCTTTCCATTCCCTTGCCTTTCCTGAAATTTTTCCATTCTCTTATTCCTAAAAATAAGCCGTAGGGTTCTAATAGAGACACTGATTAAATATGCTGCTCTCTAATTTATGCAAAAGCAAGTCCCAACAGGAATCAGGGACTCTGAAAATCTGTTGTGAAATAATTATCCTGAATGACATTGTAGAAATGGTCCATGAAGATGTTGTCAATAATGCATTACATAAAATTTGTTTGAAATAAACCTTGAAAATTATATGATATTCATAGGAACCTGAATTATCAGTAAACAAATTTAATCAGCCTGATGTTATGCATACCACTCAACCTCTTATTATCTGATCATCTAGGTTTTACAATACTATGGGGAATTGAATGACAATTAATACTGAGAGAGAGCTGTAGGAGCTCATGTGGTGGTTGCAGGACTACCTTATTTTCTTAATTTTTGTTCATCCTCTTCATTTGCCTTAATTTCTTGCCACCACAGCCTTCAGTGATACCGCTGATAGGAGAATGGCTACAACAGCCAGGACACTAACAAGGATGAACCTGTTTGACAAGGCAATTCTGATTTTTCCTGTTTATGTGGGTGTTTATAAAAATGTCTAGCCATTTTTGGTTGTGATATTCAAACTGCATTGTGACCTTGGAAGTCAAATGATGAATTCAAGTGCAGAATTAACTGAACACTAAACTACATACAGATTATTGATACTTCTTGCAGTAAAAGGCAGGACCATGGTCAACTCCACTGCAAGTAAGCTCAGGAGAGGTGATGTCTAGTTCGGTTTCTGAAGTCAGTAATTTTGCCAATGACTTCCCAAGGAGAAATAAGATGAGAATTTTATTTACCTGAACTCTGTTATTTCAAGCTGCTGATTATGTCTAGAAACTTTATTTTTCTCTTCTCTAATCAGCAAGTTTACTGTGAGTTAAAAAATATGCAAGAGGGACTTGATGGGAGCTTCAAAACTTCCTTTCCATAAATGGGACAACAGAGCAGAATTCATTAGTATGTCTTTGTTTCTTGAGGTCACTGTTTACACATGTACTAATATCTAGGACTTAGTAGCTGCTTTCAGTTCTACGTATGCATTGCTTAAAGGTATTTTCTGTTCTGTGAATGTATTTGGGTGAAATTGTGATATTAGAAGTGTGCAATGATGTTACCTCTTCAAGACAGTGTTTTACTCAATCCACTAATTTGGAACATTCAAGTAAGAATGCTGCTAAGGAAAGCAGCATCCTTTCACGGAGAACTTTCACGAGAAATGATTCCTTCAGGCCACATTATGTCAAGATGGCAGAAATGCAGCCAGATGGATTTTGAAAAAAACTTGAGGATGAGGGATGAGAAATAAGCTATTAAACAATAGTTTCTAGCTTTGCCCAAAGATTGTCTAATCTTTAGGCAAGTCGCCATAGACATGACTGCAACTGTCAATTATAGATATGTGCATTCTAAAATACGGGGCAAATACTTTATTCTTGATGTTAGCAATATGTGTTCTGACAATTTTTCGAGGTCTTGAAACATTTTCCCTTGTCATTAAGATCATGACAAATTGTACAGACTGTCTTGTATTTAGAAGAAGTGGTGATATGATATTTTCAAATATTTTTCTTGATGGTAGGTTGTGAAGGAACTTAGAACATGAAGAGAAACGTCTTTATCTTCAATGCTTAGCTGTGCTGAGGTAGGATAGTATATGTTGAATGGGGGTACCTGTCCATATTGCAATTCAATGTGTACCAGTTTGGATGACTATTGATTAAAACAATATGTGCTTCATAAAATCTTTTCAGATTTTTAAATCTGTTCTATTTTTTCATTTTCCAAGTTCAATGGTTCTACCTTTGCATCACTTTTGCTGAGCCATGGAAACTTAAAATGAAAATTAATATTCAAGCAGACTACCTATTTTCCTGAAAAAAAACTTTATCATTTTAAAAAATATATTACTTCAGGCCTGAAATAAATTGTGAGGCAGAAGTTAACATTTTTTACCAAGGATGTATTAACTCTCTTCTCTCTGAGGGAAGATGACAGAGTTGGTATCAGGAGATGTGATTTAAGTCTGCTATGGCTGTATCTGTTTTAAGTGATGTCTCCTGCTTTACTGAATCAGATTCATGTTAACAGAGGCAGTGTTTAGTGTAATCCATTTATAGGTCTTAGTAATAAAACCTGTATGTTAGTAGGAAGGGAAGTACAGGATGATACTGCAAGCATTTAGGACCAGTGCATTAATGTACTAATATACCACCATCAGAATAACTTGCTAGGTTTTCAGGGATTTTTATATTTTATTAGTATGGAGAAGGGAGTTAAAACATCTAGAGTCAAGAATGCTTTGTCATCTAATCTGGGTAAACACAACTTTGAAGACAACAATAATTGTGATTTGGGTTATAAGGCTTTTATTTTGCACAAGTCTGTATTGAAATAAAGCAGCAAATTAGTGCTTGGTTGTTTTGATTCCAAACTATGGGCAGTCCACATGCATGAAGTTGAAAGATGTTTATAGCTCTTAGCTTTTGCCAGAAAATTGAGTTAGTGGTTGCTAGTGTGCTTGCAGTAAGAAGTTGCATGAAACTTGCCTTCAATCAATGCATGGATTGTGCTGTCGGAGGCGATACAGGAAGGAAATCTCTAACTCCCTTTATTCAAATGCTTTAATGAAATAATTGGTCAAAGCTCTTTCTATGATGATTGGAGTTTATAGGTCAGTACCTGTGCAGATGATAAGGGCCATGTTTTTCACATAGTTCTTATGACTTAAAAAGTCTTTAATTTTTTTTCCTGGTAGAGGTGAAGTGTTGTCTACAGAAAGAATGTGGAATAAGGTGCTACTATCTTGTCACCATTCAGTTTTTGTGGTCTGCTGTTAAAGTCTGAGCAGCTCTCTTGCTTAGGGAAGTAATTATACTAAACCACCTAAATTAACTGTGCTGTCTTATATATACTGAAGTTAAAAAAAAATTGACAGTGAAAATAGATAGTTTCTTACTTTTTCCATATGAATAGGATAAATTGTGGGGTTTTTTAATCCCAAATAAGATCAGAGAAGGGCCATTTAACAAGCCATTTTATGTGAAGTGCTCAAAACTGAGTTCCCACCCTCTAGGTGCTAAATATTTCTAAATATCTTGTCCTGTGATTAACCTTTGAATTGCCTAGTGTTGCTAGAAAACACAAATCGTAAACTAGGTGTTTCTCTCCATGAAAATATTTTCTTTGCCAGAGATGCTTGTTATTGCCTTATTAGCTTCATGAAGTTAATAAGACTTGGGAGCTGTGGTGCAAGGGTGAATGAGCAGAATCTTCTATCAAGGTCATGGTTCATTATTACATGAAACCTGAGAACTTGACATCCTATTGCAGTGTGTGTTAAACATACTTGGAATATTTGATTTAAACTTTAATGTCATGGTTATTTTTTCCTTCTTTTCCTCCCTGTGTTAGGATTGCCACCTTTTTCATATAATTTTATGCATGTTTCCTACTTACGCATTTTGTTATGCATCTAAAGAGAGCAGAATTTCAGATACTGACATATGTTCAGGTATTCTTCAGTTTTTCCAGACCTGACTAAGCCCTTATTTTCCCCAGTTTTTGATGCCACTGTCAGTTGGCCTTCCTGCTCTGTTACCTTCTATTTGACATCCTTAAGCTTCCTCTCTCCTTCAAACAGTCGTTAGTCTTTCCTGTAATTTCTTTTTGACCTTCCCTTTGGGAAATAACTGAATCCAGCAATATGTCTACTGAGAGAATGTCAGTTTTTCAAGGCATATCTGTTACTACCTTTGGTATCATTCAAATACAAGGCCTTTGGTCGTCTTGGTTTTTTCTTTCTTCTGATTTTCTAATTGCTGTTGTCAGGATTGAACTCAGTTGAAGAACCAGTAACCAGGTTTTGTATATCCTGGGTTGCTTTAGCCTCAGAAGTGCTGTTAGTTTGGTGTGCTCTGTCCATCAGTCACCTGCCTGCACAACTCCCCATGAACATGCTCTGCTCACCTTTGGATTTGAGCTCACCAGTGCATCAAGTTAGCTCCTGATATATGGGGTTTTGAGGGTAAGCTGATGTTGTGGCTGATGTAACATTGCAAGTCCAAGGCACAAGGGATGAGTGAATCTGTCTTGTGGAAACTCAAAATTTGAGGCTGTGAGGTAGTGCTATCAACTGGGGATATGATTGGAGCTTATCTAGTTAGGCAGATTTACTTGTTGTTTATCTAATCCATGTTTGCCCATACGTGTTTGTTCTGCGATATATTGTGAGACTAAGCATATGTACTGTTTGAGATATTTTTGATGTAAGAACACTTGTGAAACATGATGCATGAATAAAAGTGCCCTTAATTCCTCTGAATTATTGGGTGCTGTAAATAATAGAATCCTTTAGACTGGAAAAGACATTTAAGATCAAGCCTAACTGTTAACTCAGCACCACCAAGTCCACCGTTTAACTTTGTACTTAAGTGCCACATCTACAGGTTTTCTAAACACCTCCAGGGATAGTGATTCCACCACTTTGCTGGACAGCCTTTTCCAATGCTTGATAACCCTTTTGGTGAAGACATATTCCCTAACATCCCATCTAAACCTTCCCTGATGCAACTTGAGGCTATTTCTTCTCTAGTCACTTGCTGAAAGCATGAAATAAAGCAATCCTCCCAGTATGAGGATTATATAGATGATTGTGGAACTTCCTCAAGGGTTTAGAGATAGTATCAGCTTGATTCTGATCTGCGACTCAGTTCTTATACTAGTAGTTTCCAAATCTTTCAAGCTTGTTTTAATTCTACGGATTCAAAAGTAGGCACAGATTGAGTACAGTTTCTATTAAGTCTCAAAAGCTGAATACACTGTCAAACTCAACGAAGCCATGATGAAGCTGGGTCAGGTTTGATATAGACCTGTAAGGTAAAGCTAGCATGTTAAAATTGGGAAACAGAGTGGAGTGAGAGCTATCATCAGAAACAAAAGACCAGTGAAGAATATAGGAATTGCAGGGGAAGTATATCAGTAGAAGGATAGGAAAATTGCTAAGGCAGAAAAAAATAAGGAAATTAGTTATAAATAAGGAAACCTATTCAGGAAAGGTGGGGGTTTGTGAATAAAAAATGGCTAATTTATGTATTTCTGTTGTTAAATTCAAATTAATTGATTTCCTGGGGTGGTTGCGGAGTGTGAGGGGTGTGGTAAAAAAAGAATAGAAATAGCAAGTGTTGTCTGATTTCCAAAATAGCTTTTTATATTGTTCTCTTTGATGAACTTAGACATTAGTATTACCTATTTTGACAGTTTCCCAAAATTCATCAAGCTCCTGACTAAGCTATAAGAAATAATTTTTTACCTTCAGAATTTCTTAGAAACACTTGCTTTGGAAGTAATGTTCTCTACTTCTGATGGCTCTGGAGGAAACTTGACTGTGAATCCTAGAAGTGCTTTGGGAAATTGTGTGGGCCACAGCATCAAACGTGTCTCCATAGACTTGAAAGATCTTTCAGAAGCTGGCAAGACAATTCTGATGCTTAAAACTCTCTAGGTATTTCAAGATCTTGTTGAGCATCTTGCTGACTTGGCATACGGGTGCATTCCCACAGGTTATGCTTCATTTACCAAAGAAAATTTTAAGGTGAATAGTAGAACAAAGTAGATAGTTGTCTCCTATCTTAGAGTTGTCATTGTATAAAACAATGCTACATGAGGAATAAATCTTTTATGGAAAGGAAAGTAACATGGCTAAAGGGCTACAAGTCTGTAATGCCTGAGTAAATGAATTGGTTAAATAATAAGTGACAAAATAGTTGGTAGTTCAAGTTCATTCTTGCCTCTAAAAGATCAGGTTTGGTGCTTACTGCTACCAACTGTTCTAGCTTTATTTTATGATCAAATCTATGCTTAGATATTTTTCTCAGACTTGATTAAAAAAAGCTTTAAGTCTGAACTTTTCAGGTAAATATAAGCTTTCTGATTCTGATATTTCAAAATACAAGTACAAAAAAAAAGATGTATCTTAGAAGCTCAAATGTAAGCAGATAAATTGAACCACAATGTTGTTAAAATTAGTCTTGGGAGTCTTTGATCTTGATCTGGATTGATGGCTTTGAAATGTGGGATCTTCCCATCAAATCTGACAGGAGAAACTTTTTGCGCACCTCTGGCTCGTGTAACAAATAAGAACGTTTTCAGTGAAGTGTGTTATTTCTGATGCATTGTTGGCAATGTTTCTCAGTAGAATTGGAACGAGAAAGTAATTTAGTGGTCCCTCTTGTCCCCCACTCCATATCCATACCTGCCTAGGCCACTGCTCCAGGTTGGAGGTTCAAGCTCTGCTCTGTCTTAGACTCAAACGATTAGAAGCCTGAGAGGATCTTCTTTTGTCAACCCAATTGTGCTAAATAATTCTAAAATCTTTGTCCAAGACAAGCCAAAAGACTGTAGTGTAGTGGCTAAGATCTTGTCTGGCATATGGGAAGAAAAGGAATTCAACTCCAGAACTGATGTGTATGCTAAGTCTTGATGGAAAACTCTAGTTGGTGGTCTGTTCATTATCCACAGATGATTCCGTCTGTCCCTGTTTCTGTTTGTATAAGCATTTCAAAAGGTCCTGGAGTTGATCAAAGACTGAGAAAATCAAGTGCAAAAGGCCTAGGATTTTTGGCAGAACACACACTGTTTTCACAGCTAGCCCTTCTGGCAATACTGGATTTCCTGGTTTAGAACCATAATGGACTTGCTGTTCCTTTAACTGCTGATAAATTGTTCTTGAGGGCTATGTCTAGTGTGATCGTTATGTTCTCCATTGAGTTTTCAGAGATGATTTAGATATGGCATATTCTAATGAGTTTATATATATATATTTTCATTCCACTGTAAATTTTCTACACAAACTTCTACTGTGAAGGTCATACCGCTTACCTATAAGTAAAAAATCATCCTCCTGTCTCTGCTGCTAAATTGCTGTGAGTGAAAAGAGTCAGATGATGTATAGATTTAAATAAAATGGGGAAAGTGCCAAAATGTTACAGTGAGGAAGAACAAGTTAACT
>WEIV01003893.1:73276-88857 GCA_013390005.1 Calyptomena viridis
TCATTGGCAATTGGGGTTATGAAACAGCAAGGGAGGAGTAGGAGAGGTTGGGATCTGGAATAGAGTGGTAGGGGGTTTTCTAGCTCAGTAAGACGGCCCATTTTATGCTACAGCTGCCTGCTTTGTTCTATACTAATAGAACCTTCTATACATATGTATTTCATTTGTATGCCACTGGTGACAAATACTATGAAGCTCTTTCTTCTTGCCGATGAACACTGGTATCTGTNACTGTACTTTCTGCCTGGTTTCTAGAATATCTGGTGTAGTTTGTTTAGATTACAAGAAATACAGTCTTGAAAATTATCTGAATCATCTGATGTGTAAGAGGAAGTATGTTGAAATAGGCAATGGTAATAAAGAGGTACTGTTATCAGCCTCAGTCTGCCATACTGTAACTAAATCAAAATTACAGCTTTCTTCCTGTTTAAACCAATAATGTCAAACCACCTGTATCCAAATGGTCATGTTTGGTTACAAATGAACGCATCTTTATTGAATTTTTGTGGTTTAGAAAACAGGAAAGAATAGATTGTCATTGCTAAAAGATGAAGAAAAACAATAGAATCCAAGAACAGGATGCGCCACAGCTTAATCTGCAAACACTAGTAGTGTAATTATCTATTGTGTGCCCGCATATATTCCCTGCGTGCGTACATTCCCCTCTGACTAGAAACCTGTCTGGTGGCCCTGTATGCCTTTGTTTAAGGAATTGTGCAAATTGAACAGTTCTTGAGTAGCAGTGGGTTAACTAGCAAGTCTGTAGTAGTCACAATTTCTTTTCCTGTTTGGGATGCATCGGTGACTTGTTTTGTGATTCTAATAGACACTTAAGAGGTTTTCTAGGAAAAAGAATATAGTTCAAACTGGGCTTTAAAATGGTTCCTCAGACCTAGGTCTAGGGATGAGAAGTCCTATAGGGCTTTCTGGTTACTGCTGAGTTACATAAGATCCTCAGGTTACTCTGCAGTTTTGTTAGATTTTTAAGGTATTCTGATCCAGTGACAGAGCTGGAGTGGGCAGTTATCTAGGATTGGATTAATACGGCTAGCTGCTTCTAGGCTTGAGTTTTGGTGGTTCAGATTGCTGGTGTGACACGAAAAGATGGGAATTAGCAACATGAGGGAAAATAAAGATGACATTTTTGACCCAGTTTGTCCAAGTGACTAGTGCCTCTGTGCTGCATGGTAAGAAATGCATGACTACAGAAACTGTTGGGTTTCTGATAGGGTTGATGATGCTAATCAAAAACATGGGTTCCGTATCTCTAGTGCCAAGTGCATTACTGAATAATTCAGTCTCTTGTACTGTACGTTTAACTTCCCTTGTAAAGGGATTTATTAGTTAGCACAAGTCTGCAGCTGTCCTTGTCACAGCTTGGTCGTAGGAATGTGATAAGGTGTGCTTGGGAGCAGGAGAGATTTACAGGAGATGAAAGCTATGCTGTGCTCATCTGTTGTAAACTCTGATAGATCCTTGGAGCTAGTCTAGTTTATAGCTGAGAAGGGAAAAAGTGAAAATACTTTTTCAAATCAGCTCTTCACACAGCCATAGTTCATATTGTATGTTACTCAGACTATACATTTTTGTGAGGACAAGCTTTTTTGAATGTGAATAATTCTCTCCCCAGGAGTTTTTCTTGATATTGTGTATTCCCATGAGATCAAAATTCCACCTACACAACTCTCTGTAAATTTCGGGTTTCTCAGTAAATTTGGGCCAATCAATTTGAAAACTTGGATGTCTGAATGCAAAATAATCTTTCAAAGCACAGTTGACAGTATGAACTTACTGGGCTCCAACTTTGGAAAAAGCACAGTAGCTCCCACAACTGAAAACTTCCTCATGCAGGAACTCTAAGACCTATCAAGTGCTTGTTTCAGATACTGAACATCTATTGGAAATAAAGTTGTTTTCCTCTTCCACACAGCTTACTGAGATCCTTTGGTATCAAGGAAGAAAGGAGAGTTTGTGTTAAAGGTCATGGTCTGAGTTCTTCTCCTGTATTTGCTGTTGGCTCCTTAAATGCAGCAGGTCATGGGACCTTTTTTGTACTATCTTGTACTTCACAGAGGGCTTTTGCAAGGAGCCTGTTCACTTAGTTGAGTTATAAAAGTACAGGCTGTTCCTTTGGATGGTGTTGGTGCGTTGCTGTTTTGCATGGTAAAGGCAAACGATAGCTGCAAGTGATGGAAGGGGAGTGGTCACAAACACCTTGATTTGCTTCCCTGTAGTACTGAGACAATACTGTCTTGCAGTAATTCTGAGGTTTTACCAAAAGTTATTCAAGTTATGTTTCAGCACTTGTTCTTTCCTTCCTATTGTTTTCTTTGTCAATCGTGATAGGCTGTTGTATTCCTTATTTTCTGTTAATGGCAGTGTTTTATGTAAAAGTATATAAGGATTCCACAATTACTTTGCCGGATTAACACTATTAGTGACCAAATTTCCCTCAACACTTTTTTCTATCCTTGTCTTTTCAGCTGGTTCCATACATCTAATTTTGAGGTTGTCTCTCTGACTTTCTCCAGTAAACAAGTGAGGAGATGAAATTCAGTTATCCAGGGGTGGCATTCAGCCATCTGTTCAAGTGGATCCCTGGCTTGCAGAGTTACACTTCAATTGTGCAGGTGGTTCGTTTTTCTGCTGAACTTTTCTGATACTGGGGAGAATTTTGCAGTAGGCATTGTCATGTCTTCTCATAGTGTTCCAGAACTTGGAGGGCACCAAATAAAAGGGAGTTGAGGCAGCACATAAAATGCCTGTAACAACTTAAGAGGTACAAAAACACAGGGAAAAGTAAACAGAATTTCCTCACAAGTAGATGGAAAATGGCTGAGGATTGGGGAGGAGGGTTATTTTGCTCAGCTATAACCCTCAGCTGGACTTCTTTCAGCCAGGATCAAAGTAGTGCCCCTTATGCAGGAAAGCACTTTAAGTCTTATTTATATTCAATGACTGCTGGCTGCAGAGAAGAGCAGAGGTAACCTGCCAGCTTTGAATGAGAGCTCAGGATTAGAAGCAATTGAGTCACCGAAGCACAGAGCATCATCTGACTTGCCAAGAGAAACCTAGTTTGTGATACTAAATGGAAATGCAGCTTCTTAAATGCAAGTTCCTTGTGTTTTCCCACTCTAGGGCATTTGGTAGTTTAGAGTAATCCTCAAGCTTTAAGTATTTATCTCCATGAGGGCCAAGCAGCATGGTGAACAGTCAAGAAGAAAGGACAGCACTCTGGAGCAGTTGACGTAATGTGGTGACCCAGGTCTGTTCAAATAACTGTTTTTTACATTGCTGGCAAGGTCAGAGATCTAGGGTTAACTAATCCATGGTTACTGAGTCAGGGGGCGTATCCGGTACAGCAGTGATTCTATGATCTCAGTAATGGATTAGTGACTTGGTATGGGTTCCAAGTGTGCTGCAATGGCAAAGTGTCCAATGTGGACCTTGAACAGGTGAATAGGGGAGAATATCAGTTAAGGATGACCCTGTCTGTGCACAGTTCGTTAAAAAATTCCAGGCCAATACTGGAATGCTTTGTGCTTGATGCAAATTTGCAATAGGATACTGAGGGGAGAAAGAACAAAAAAAAGAACCATGGCTTATTTGAAGTCTGTTCTTCAGTGATTGATTTACAGGTATGTTTGAGTTGTCAGAAGGATTAAGCAGTGCTTTGGTGTGTCTGTAGTGGTACCTTTACTTGGAGAAAATTATTCTAGAAAAATACTTGTTTCATCTAAACGAGCATAGATGTCTAAAAGACGAATACAGAAAATATCAAATTAAAGGGGAGACTTTTGCTAGCTGAAGTTGATGAAGTTGATTAACTGTCCGATGAAAGTGTCGAGAGAATTGTGGAGACTGTTTGCTTTAATTCCCTCAGGTGAAGACTAGAAAGTATAATATGATCAAACAAGTTTCTGGCTTAAACACATAGGCAATTGTTTAACATTTTAAGTGCTATCTCAAGCAGGAAATTCTATTACTCTGCAACAGCATTCTTTGCTTTTAATATGTCTGATCACCTGATGAAAAAAAAGAACAGAACATTTTTCTCTGTCACTGAAAAATTGAAATTCATTAGATTTTGATCTAGAGAATAAAACCATTTTTGTAGCTTTGTTTTTAGCTCTTTGTTGTTGAAAACAATTTCTTTATGCAAGGACAGTCCTATTTCATGAAAAACTGTCCAAATGTCTTGTGTGTGTGCATGTATACTGTTTATTTTATTTTGAAAATGCATTTCAAGAAGTGATGTAGCAGTGGATTGTTACATATCAGATAGTTTAAGATCAGGAAGAGAGGACTGAAACTCCTTGGAGCAAGGTGTATGGTGTTTGTTTACCATTTACTGCTGTTCTTTTGAAACAGATCTGTGAGCAGAATATTCTCAAGGGATGTTTATAAAATAAGCCAGGAGCCTGTCAGCCACTCAGCCTTTTCTCTGTGTTCTGGTGAATAAGTTAAATTTCCTCTGTGTTTTCTTATCCATCTTGTAGCATAAAAATAATCTGAAATCCAAAACAATGCAGACAATTATGTGGCAGCTGGGAACCTGGCAACTCAAGTATCCTTTTATGAAGAAAATTGGCCCTGGCAAAAATCTTCTCATGCTGGGGAACTCTGTTCATGTTGCCTTGCTGGAATGCTGGGAGCCTCTTGCATGCTTTCATCATGCAGTTCCTAGATAATATTTGCTCGTTATTAGAGAGTCCTTCCTTAAGTCCTCAGCTTTGTGCAGAGTTTTGTAAAATATTTCACCCTGCTGGCCTTAGAGGTTTTCAGTGACTCTGACTTCATAGAGGCAAGCAAGTAAACTGCTTGTGCTTATACATGTTTCATTCTTTCCTAGTGCTGCTCTCAGGAGCTTTTCTGTTGCTGCTTTAGAAATAGTCCCTGTTCTGAAGATCAACAGTGGCATGGTTCATCGGCAGAGAAAAAACTTTCTTTAAAAGAAAATCAACTATCAAACAATAATCTGGTACATTTTGTGGTGCCAACTTTCAAGGCATGTCCTGCCTGATTGAAATAACATTATGTACAGGGTCTGTCTGAACCCCATAGCAGCCCTCACAGTGCTGTGCTCTGTTTTGGTAGATAACACACACCAGTGTTTTGACTGCTGTGAGTGCAGCATAAGGTGAGGACAAGATTCTGGGAGGGAATACAAGCATGCCAGCTGACCTGGACTGACCAAAGGCATATTCCGTACCATATGATGTCAACTCAGATATAAAAGCTAAGGAAAGGAGCGAAAAGGGGGCGGCATTCATTGTTTCTGATGGCTGCCCACTGAGAAACAACCAAGTGTGCTGAAGCCCTGCTTCTCAGGGCATGGCCAGACATGGCTGAGGATGGGAAGTAGAGACTTTGTGCTTTGCTTTTTGTGTGTGCAAGCTTCGCTTTGCTTATAGTAAACTGCCTTATCCCAAATCCACAAGTTGTTTCATCTTATTCTCTTCCCCCTGCCTGGCTGGGAAAGGAGGAGGGGGATAGAGGCCAACCATGTGGGCACTTGGTGTCCAGTCGAGGTCAACCTTTTACATGTGGGCATTTGAGCTTAAAAACATGTATCTGGAGATCCTTTTTGAACTCTGGGCTTAGTTGCATGTAGGCTTTATACTGAATTAAATTTGAATTTAATTTTGTTAGTAAGTTTCTAGCTGAAAATTATAGATTATTCAATTTAAAATAATCTCTTATTTGTCTCTGAACTATGAATTAGTCTGTTTCAGACATAGGTTGTCTGCCTTACTGTAACCTGTATTTTTGAAAGGTGACAGCAAAGGGTCTGTTTCCTTCATTCTAAATAAAGTGAAAGTAGGTGCAACTATTTGCTTGTAGTGTTTTCTTAGGCGAATGATAAATTTTGTGTACTCATGTTGTACCTCAGTAACTTGCTGAGTAGTTTCTGCATACTGATCTTAGATGTCAATGGTGTAAAAAAGGCAAGACAAAACACCACCAACAACAAAAAACCTTCTTACCAATGAAAATAAACCCCCAAAACCAACAACAAAACCCCCAAACAAACAAGAAAAAAAATCTGAAAACCTTGATCTAGACTAGAAACACAGAAACTTGCTTGCAGAAGTGCAGCAAGGAAACAAAGGACACATTCCAAAAGAAGTGCAATTTCAGCTATTTGATGTCTAAGTCAATATATGGCTATATTTGAAAAATAAGCAAAAAACGCCCCAACCAAACAAGAAAATGAAATGGAATAAACAAAAGCCCTGAAGCAAACAAAGGAAATCCCCAGCACAACAGAACCACTGTCTGGTTCTATGGAAGTGTCTATTGGATAGACACTTCCATTAACAGTCATGGAATGGTTTGGTTCAGAAGAGACCTTAAAAATCACCTAGTTGCAACCCCCCTGCCACGGGCAGGAATGCCTTTTGCTAGATCAGATTGCTCGAAGCCCCATCCTGTGAGTATAGATCAGGTTATGTGTGATTTGGAATTACGAGAAAGAGCTCTGTTCTGTTCTGCCCTGTTCCTTTTGTATAACTTTACTTTTTCAGTCTTATATGCCAAAGCACACTGAAAACTGTTTCCAGTATTGTATTTTTGACAAGTCTATAGTTGATATATTGTAAGGTATTGTATTCTATATTTCTGTCTTGCCAATCAAACATCATGGGTGGATTTCTGGGCAAAGGTTTTTACCCAATAGTTTTGCTTATTTATTATGTAATCACTTTAGAAAAGATATAAAAGTTTACGTTAAATCAATAAACGTATTCCTAACTTGCAACACATCAAGAGTGTGTGTTTGATTGTGTTGTGACTTGGGGATCGTGCCTTCCTATGTGGTAACACCATCCAACCCGGACTTGAACACTCCCAGGGAAAGGGCATCCTCAGCTTCTCTGGGCAATCTGTTCGAGTGCCTCATCATGTTCACAGCACAGAATTTCTTCCCAATATCTAACCAAAACCCTCCCTTTCTGTTTGAAGTCATTCCCTCTTGTCCTATCCCCACATGCCTTTGTCAAAGGTCCTTCTCAAGCTTTTATGTTGGTTCTTTTAGGTACTGGAAGATGCTTTAAAGGTCTCCTCAAGCTGCTTTTTCTCTGTGCTGAAAATAACCTGATCTCTTGTAGCCTGTCTTAAGTTGGGCACATGCTCCACTCAAATTATCTTTGTGGTCCGGTTCATGAACTGGACTTCAGCCAGTTCCAGTGCTGCACAGACCTGTATAAAACCCAGACTAGGCAGCCCCTGTGTGCTACTCTGAGACTGGAGGGCAGCAGCCACTGCAGTTGGGTGTCCCACTGAGCACTGCCTGACCCAGGCAGGGCAGGCCATGCATGTCAGGGCTGGGCCACCTTTCAGGAGCACAAGGGGCAGAGATGAGTGATGGAGGACAGGTGAGGAGTTACTTCCTTGGGGGAGTGGTGGAGGATGGGTGAGGGGTCTTCCTCCATACAGTGCTTGAATGGCTGAAGGCCTGGAGCAGGTCTAGTGGCTGGGGAGGCTCATCAGGGAAGTCTAGACCTGTAGGTGTCCATACAGGCACTGGTGGTCTCAGGGCTGTGTAAGGGCCTGCTGTCTAAGTGCAGTTGCAGTGACACTGTGGTCATACAGGTTGGCTGTGCTGCTCTAAAGAGACAAAATAGGGGGCAAATGATGATCTCCCCATGAGCTGGGTTGGCCAGGGCTGCCTGGGCCTGCTTTGCACTGTGGCAGAGCCCTTCATGGGCTTACCTGTGCTGTGCTGAAAGGGGGTAGGTTGGTCCTTGGACTTCCACTGACTGTTGTGTTGTAAACAGGAATATCAAGCGGACTTATGTCCAGCAGTATCAGTAAGTTTGATCGTACTTGTTTTATGCTGTGTTTTAGTGAGTAATCATCTCTTAGGATGCCCTGTGTCCCGCTGGAGTTTTTTAATCATCTGGGCAAACAATAACTGTGAAGGCTGAATCCTGAAGTCCTTCCTACGTGTGCCAGGAAAATATGTGCCATTGAACAATCGCCATTTCAATACGCAGTTGTTGCCTATCGTGTTGCTGCAGTTTAAGAATGCTTTAGATGACACCAAATATTTCAACTTGCAGCTGATAGCAGTTTATTTTCTTCTAGTTTGAATTGTTTGTAAAAATACTTGTGTGTGGTTTCATTTGATGCATAGTATAGAAACTTTTTACTGTCTCAGAAAATTGTACTAAACCAGCAAAAGAAATTACAAGAATGTAAGCTCTTTGAGCAGTTGATTTTGAGGAAGACTCAATTTTTTTCTGTGCTTGTCACAGCATATCTAAATTGTTGACAGTTAAATATAATGATCTTTATAAAGCTTAAGACTGTAATCTTTGTTTTTCTGCACCTCTATCTACTGAAGACATGGTGGTAGTGGAAAGGGCTACTCTTCAACTTGAGTCCTTACTGTATGTTTGTCCAAACTGTATGTTTGTCTGGGGTTTTTTGGGTTTTCTTGTAAGTCAGGTAGAAGAGCTGTTTCTCCTTGGGCAATAGTGTCTTCATCTGATGGCAGAATTAGCTGGATATAACTAGGAAATTGTATTGAGAGAACCCATGGCAGATGAAGCTCCCAGTACGTGAATTCTTTGAATTTCCAAACAAGTGCAGTGGCAGTCTGGATCTGAAGTTAACAGAAAGTAAAAATGCATCTGCCTGCCCTAAGTTGATGTCTGCCACCTTACTAGCATTGACTACTAAGAGCATCGTATCCACACCCCTCACCTCCAATCCCAAAAGGACCCCAATAGTACGTTTCTATCACATTTTTCCCACTGTATTTATACTGTAGTTTGCATCCTTTTCATCACTGCCTCCTTCACATACAAAGCTATTCAAAGTATGTCTAAATGATTTTAATTTCTGTTTCTTAAAAAAATATTAAAATACCTCATGATATTTGATAACTTCAAGTTGCTGCTGGAGACAGCAGGGGAGGGGGTAAATAATCTGCCTTTAGAACAAAATGTTAATGTAGTAACTAGTAAATGTTTCAAAGCATCTTTTGGTCAGAGGGAGTACCCTGTGCACTTCAGAAGGTGGAATTTAATCTTGCCTATGAGCACTGAGTCTTTAACAACTCTCCTGGCCACAGCACAGTCATGCCACCTACTTGAAAGTTATTGGATTGCCCTGTTTTCTGGCAGAGAATAATGTTTAAATCAAAAATTTACGAAATGGCTTTGTAAATCAGAGAGCAGATTTTCTTGTTTGGAATTGTTGCTCCTGCACACAATGGCATCCCTGTGGTTCCCTAGAGCAAGGCCTCCTCCATATGTTCTTGCTGGCTGCAGGAGCCAGCACTGCAGTGAAGGGGCTGTACTCATGACTGGAGACTCAGGTGGAGGGCTGAGGCAGAAATTGCTGTTGCAGTCAGTGTCAGTTCAGGTGGAAAGACCTTGGATCAATGAGTTTTCCTATTTTAAGATAGCTGGTCGTTTTTTGTAAACACAAGCTCTAGGAGTCTTGGGAGTATAAAAATGAAATGTTTTGGCACAACAGTGGTGATGGGGTGGAACAGAGAGTAGGCAGTGTGCTCATACTAGCTGAAGAACCTTGGTCCAAAGGCTGTGGTATCACAGAACTGTTTTGATAGCTTGTTTGATTTAAGGAAGTGTGTAACACTTAAAGACTTAAAGAAGTCTTTAATCTGCCTCAGATTGGAGAAGTGCTTCTGTTGAGTACAGTAAAGAACGGGAGCTGATTTCAGCGGAAGGACTAGGAAGCTGAGGTTGTTTTCTGTCACAGGTTTTGAGAAAAAGGCATGTTTCTGCACATCTGAATCAAGGAAACTTCTGAGCAACTTGGTACATAAGAAAAGCTCTTTTTTTCTCTGACTTGACAGCATTTCTTACTAGTCTGCATGTAACATAAGGGTGAGTCTCTGTGAGTGAATTAAAAAACCCAAGCAAACCATCCCCCTCAGCAAATCACCACCTATGTTTTAAAATATTGCTGCATCTCCTATGAGTACTTTATTAAATACTATAAAACTTTGTGGCATAGGAATCCAAAATTGTGGCTCACCTGCCAGTTGGACAAGCTCAGCTAGAGAGCATGTCTCTTTCAAGTCTGATGTGATCTAGAGGCTTTTCTCTCATTTTCAAACAATAACTTCAATACTTAACTCCTGTTGACTTGTAACTATATGAACTTCAACTTTTAATTAAATTTGAACTAGAAATGTTACCTGTTCACTGCTTTATAGTTCAGCACTTCATGCTTCCCAAAGTAATCTGAAGTTTCTGAACTCATTCAGCCATGTTTACAGAGGTCTTACCTCACTGAATCCTTCAGGAATGAATCTCTGACTTCTCACTCTCATGTTCTAATCACTTTGCAGGATATATTGAGCTAGGCATGTTTGATAGTATCAGAACTTGAATAGTATTCTAAGTTGCTCCAGAGGTTGTCCCTAACATAGATTTTTTTGTCATGCTTCACATATTGAGAGAATGTTTCAATGTACAATAGTGCCTCTGGCTGGGGGCTGAAAAAGTTTACTGAGATTTGTTGCTAGAAGATTTAAATGCAGTTCTGGTAATTTTTTAAAAAATCTCTTTTCCTGCAACTTTTCACTATTGTTTGGATTTTGCGATGATCCTTGAAACCATCAAGTACAACTATGATGTTTGAATGCAGCCTGTGAATTTGCTTCAGTACAGGCTTCTTCAAGTTCCTTCCTAAGTGCCGGTAATGTGGAATAACTGGGAAGATGTAAATGGAAAGGTATTTTCTGACTACTTAATCCACTACGGCATGGGAAATTAAGGAAGCTTAACTGTTCTGTATGTCTGAAGTTTTTCTGCTGTCCTCGGTATAGTGATTAGGGCATGTGGAGGATTTATAATTTATAACATTTCAAAATAAATGGTATTTCTTGCAGAATAAGATAAAATACATCTTGGATTACCCTTCTGCTTGGAGCTCTTTCTTGACTGAATGCATAAGGTATGTAGCACCAGCCCTGTGTGGTGCTTGGCATACACCTTGTGGTAGGTTGACCTTAGCTGGTTGCCAGGTGCCTGCCAAGCTGCTCTAGTACTTCCCAACCATCCTCAACTGGACAGGAGGAGAAAAAAAATATGGCAACAGGTTTATGATTGAGAAAAGGACAGGGAGATCACTCGCTGATCACTTGCATCAATTATTGTCACAGGCAAACTGTGCCTCAGGGAAACTGATTTCATTTATTGCCAATCAATTCAGAGTAGGACGTTTAGAAACAAACTCAAATTTTAAAATACCTTACCCCCCCAATCCTCCCTTCTTCCAAGGCTCAGCCTCAGTCCCAATTTTTCTTTACCTCTTTCCCACACCCAGCAGTGCAGGGGATTGGGGAGCTGCTGTTCATTACATTCTCCGCTGCTCCTTCCTTCTCAGCAAGAAAGCTCATCATGTGCTTCCCCTGCTCCAGTATGAGGTCCCTCCTATGGGAGACAGTCAAATGTGAGTGCTTCCCACAGGCTAGACTTCTTCATGAAGTGCTCTGGTGTAGGTTTCCCACAGGGTCAACTCCTGCCAGCAAACCTCCTCAGGTTTGGACTCCTCTCTCCACATACTTTCAGTGGATCAAGCGTGTCATTATGTCAAAGTCCTCAAACATGCAGGTTTAGAAAACAATTTGAGTCTCACCCTGTGTGAAGGTAAGCTTAAGTCTCAAAATGAGAGTCTGATTTCTTAGTTTTGCTCATTTTGTCTAGATAGAACTTTGACTTTTGAACTTGAAAGGGTCACAGACTGCTGTCACAGTTGTGTCTGTCACTGTTGTGTGTGCCTCTTGATACTGATGCTCTGTTGTCTGTATGGCTTCTTAGAAACAGAAACTGGCGAAGTACCTTTGCTAGTTTACTGGAAGATCATCTGTAATTGGTGATCTCTAACATAAGCTAAAAAGTCTTACTCTTCCTGAAAAGAAAGATTTTTCATTTGAGGAGGAGCAATTTGTCTAGCAAACTTCTAGAGTCAATGTAAATAGGTGTCAGAAGTATTTGCTATAGAAGGGTGCTCATGGGAGATATGAACACAGAAAATGCTATGCTGGACTGAGGGTGCCTTTGAAGACAGAAAACATCACCCCTTTATATTCAGAGACCCTATTTAATACATGGTAGTCCTAAGGCTAATTGCTAGGCCGGAAAGGTTGATGATATAAATCTTGATATTTGTGCCTGTCCTCCAGTGTCTGTGTTGAGTGTTCTGCTGTGATTCATGTATGCTTGTTAGTTGAAGGTTTTATAGTTTCAGTTGATGTATTTATTTGTGATGAACATCTTGCCACCTACAACTTGAAGCAGGGGGAAAAAAAGGGTTTTTTCCTACAATGGTCTATTGTCCATCCTCACCTTAAGAGATGCAAATATTTTTCCCGTGCAGCTGCCATGCTAGGTGATTCTAGCCGTAAGACAGGTGAATCAAATGTGGTAATAAGCAGCAGTAGTGAGTGTTGCTGCAGCTGCTTTGGAAGTGTGTGTTCTCTTCATACCTTAAAACTGATGTTTTGTATATATGGGGGCTGCATCTCACTAGGTGAGAAAGAAAAGAATAGTGTAGTTGAAGATGACAATTAAAGTGTTAATTACTTTAAATTATTTTACTAATTGCCTCTTATTTCTCCCTCCTATGTTTTTCAATTTCAACTCAAATTTCGATTTTCATGGATGAAAGCAATGAAGATGAAAGTTTAAAAGTCATCTCTCAGGGTGAAAAACAATGTTACTTCTTTATAAACTACCAGTGCATATGTTTAATTCCAAATTGTGTGAGAGAAACCTGGGCAAAATAAAATGAGACGGGGGAAAAATTAAAACGTTGCCTTCTCCTGTACTTGTAGTTCTCCAGTAATTGTAGTTAAGTGCAGCTTGACAATACCTCAGGTTGCTCCTGCTTCAATATATTGTTTGTTCTATTGAGTGTATTGAAGATGTACATCATGTGAAGGTTGTTCCATGGAATGATCTGGCACTAACATTTTTGTTGGGGTGTTGGAATAATAAATAAAAACCTCCCAAAAGTATGTAGACTTAGGAATTGATATTTTCATGGATTAACTGTTTATTCTGTTACTTGCAAGTTACATACACACTTATACAAAAAAATCTTTATAAAATTACGTAGTGAGACACCTAAACAGGAAAAAAACCCAGAAATGTCTGCTTAACAGAAGTGATCTATTTGACCAGTAATCAGTTTACATATATCTGACAAACCTTCTCTTTAGATTCAGCACTTCAAGGCTGTTCAGCAAGTTTTCACATGGTGGCAAGGATTATGAGAAAACACATGACTTGCAGCAAGAAACAGTGCACAATACTGAAAAGACAGTAGCAATTTAGTGATTAAATTGTGTTTGTTCCTCTAACCCCTGATTCACAGCACTCTAATTTATTTATTTATTTTGGTGTGTTGCATAATGCCATTGCTCAGCTAGAGACTAAGAGAGGGAGGAATGTAGGTACACTGCATTACCTGCAAGAGAAGCAAGAGGCCTGGTGTGCTCTGTCTGGAAAACAGCATTTGTAATGCAAAGACAGGATCCTACATCTTGTGGCCCTGGTGTCCTTGTTATTTGCATCAAGGCACCAGCATGGATCAGCTCACTGCTGATGTGACTTGCATTATTATCAGATAACTGATTGCAGTCTCTGGACGGATGGAGGTTTGGATGTGACCAGAATATCAATGTGTGTGGTGCTGCTGCTGCTGTGTGATAGTAATCTGTGATGAGGATGGAAGCTCACTCAGTGCTGCAGAAAAGTTTTATAAGGACAAAATAAAACTATTTTGTGAGATTCTGATCATTGCCGGGATTTTGTACTCTAATGTACTGTCAGCTTGTCCAGAATATATTTTATTTATGTTAGGCAGAACCAAGGAGGTTCTCCACTTCTGAAATTACAAAACTTTTCTTCTGACAAGGAATTTGAAATAAATCTGATATTCCAAGGCTAAAATAGTTCAGCTGTTGGATTCCAACATGGTATTTAATAATTTTTCAAGAATTTTTAAAATTTCTGATAATGTAACTGTTGATAAATTTTTGTGACAATGCTTCTGACTTGCATACTGTGATAAAAGCTTCAGACATAGGGTCTTGATTGTCTCTTCATTGATCCCAAATCTCTGCAGTGGAGCAATTCTTGATCTGTACTGGTTCCAGACTGTACATTGTGGTATTCAGAAAAATGTTTTTCCAAACTGATTGTGATTACCAAAGCAAACGTTTTTTTTAAACAATTCTGTGGGGTTAGTAGAAGAAAAATCCTGACATAAGGTCTCTTGCTTGATACTACTTTGGAGAATTAAGGCAGCTTGACAGCTAAAGAAAACTAAACATGTACAAAAGAGAATGAAATATATTGTGGTCTTCATATTCAGAGCATGAGAAGCTTTTCAGATGTTTACAGCAGCAGGGGAATGCCCCAAACTGAAGTACAGAAATCCTCACCATACTGGAGTGCTGCACAAGCTCTATTGGCCTTGGAGAGCCAGTCAATGAAGGATATTTCTGATTTATAAATTCGTCCCTCAAACACCTATTTAAATAAGACATAGCTGACTGGTTGGGTCTGCAATATAAAGTTTACAGGTCCCTTTGACAGTATGTGTGTTTTGAGTTTTTTTTTCTGATGAAACTGGACTTTTCATTTCAAGAGGTGGAGCAGAAGTGAGCATATCCATAGGCATTAGGGAAGAGGCTTTTCTCTAACAATCTTTTTTTTGCAGAATTGCATAGGCTGTAGATTTGACTCTGAACTAAACCTCACTTCATTTTGAAGCTGTTAATTTTCAGATCTGTCTTTGACTGCAAGCTCTGTAAGACTATGATGGCAATGTTTTTGAACTCCTCCAATTGTTTTTGAGTAGTTTCTAGAAAGTCTGAAGTGTTGTGTTCCTTTGAACAGATGCAGAACTAATACACCTTTTCCGCTTGTAAAACAGACTGTATTGCAGTGAGCTCCCAGTATAATCTGTTTTGTGAACTATCCTCTGTTAGCTGCTTTCTGATCCTTTGCTGAATTATTTATATCTTTATTTCAGCATTCTCCTTACATGAGACACCATAAACTCCAGGACTTCTGCTGTTACATTCATAGTAACAAGTGCAGGATAAAACCAAGTGAAGCTTTTGTAATAAAATATGCATTTGCATTCCAAAGAAAGAAGAAAAAAAGCAATGTATATGTTGGGATATGATGAATCCACATTTAGATGGAAGAAGTTTTTGATTTGTGTATTGGACAGAACCTTATTGTATCTGTAAAAAATTATCTAGTTTGTGAAGGTGGTGTTTCACCAGAATGTCTTGTTTAAACGTAGTGTTNGTCTGTAAATACACAGCAAGGAAAGTTGGAATGCTGAACCTACAGGAAGCATAGCTAGCTGGGAGTAATGCACTGGAAGCCCATGAGGTTCTAACCATGAAGTAGACAAATTTTTAATCTTGGGGTATAAATAGAGCCGATGTCAAAGGTGTGCTAAACTTAATATAACATGGAGTAAGTATATAAGTCAAAAGAGTACACCTTGGTAAAAGACACGTTTTGACATATTAGGCAGGAATAACATCAGGAAATCATAGGAAGTGGAGGTTAGTG
>WEIV01003893.1:96955-121703 GCA_013390005.1 Calyptomena viridis
GTAAGGATGAGGTCCTTTCCCCTCTAACTCCCTGTTAGGGGGTCGACCCGCCCGAGCGGTGACTTTTTCACAGGCTCCGGGTCCTTACATTCCTCTCTGTGGCTATCTATATAGCCCTTAGTACTTACTAAGGAGTTGGGGAAATGAAAATGAACTTCTTGTGCAAGTTCCTCCGTTTCGTGGGGAAGACTTCGCTGGAGCTTCGAAGCTACCTTCCCGATCCCTTGAAGTGTCTTTCACTAAAACGGAACTCACTCTTCAAAGGCAGCTGCCGCTCAAAGGTCCTTGCTCTTCCAGAGACGAGACTCTTGCGTGTGTCCGAGCACAGCCACACGCCTGGGCGCCATCTGTAGCCATCCCCTGTCAGGGCTTGCTGGGGTAAGTGTGCCCCTTCACTCCCCAGGGGATGGCTGAGGGAAACGGAGGACGAAGAAATTGCTGACGGCTCTTCCTGGTTACATATAATACAAGTTTATTGTCTCCAGAGGCAACAGGCCACCTGGAGGGTCCAAGCTTCTGTGGGATAACCAGGGAACAGCCCTTCCCATTTCCGGCCCCTGGTTCTTATAGGGGCTCCAGCCAATGGGAAGGGAGAACAAGGGAAGGGACAAACCATCTGGGGTGAGGGGTGGGGCACATTATAACAGGACATACCATAGAACAGAACAATAATATACAGTGAGAAATATATGCTAATTGCACACCACCACATCCTACTAGTTTTGCCATGGTCTAACCTAAACATTTCTTTTATGTGTTTTGATCGTTTGCTAATAAGTATTATAATAAGGGCTGAAGGATTTGCTAGACGTGAAATAGCAACTTGGACAAAAATTCAAATAAGGGAAAAATAAAACCCCAGAAATTCCTCAAGTGTTGTCTACACTGGGGTTTTAGTCTGCCTGCAAATTTGCACAACTATAACGTTTCTAAATGCAGACAGGCAAAGCTGTTGCCTGTCATGCTTTCCATCAGTTTCCTCCCCTGCTCGAAGTTCATGCTACCCCAATGCCTGTCTATTCTAACTACAGAGGAGACTTACACCAGGGCAAGTCTTCAGTATAGACAAGACCTTGACATTAAAATAATAATGTATTTTTCCTTGACACTGAATTTATGACTCCTAGCGAGTCATGAGAAGCTGAGAAATGAAGCAGAGAAATAAAATTCTCTGTTTATCCACAAAAAGGGTGGCAGCCAGACCCTGACCTTGTGCCTCTATTGTCCTGCAGCCAAAGCCAGTCCTCAATGCCTGTGCCTCACATTTGTGGAATCAAAATGAGATTGATTATGCTTTGTCACCAAATTGTCTGAGGGTTTTTTGTTGATTTGATATACAGCTGTTCATTGCTTGCTGAAGGCTCAACTTGGATAATTTGGTGTCAAAAGTTGTTAATGTAGAAATTCAGTTATTAAAATAAGATTACTGTGTTACCGCTGATTCCCAATGCTCTGTTTTCTTAATAAACAATGCAAAATATATAGCTAATAATGTTTGTTCATTTTTCTATATATTCTCATCTCTATTCCTGCTGAACAGTCAGGAAATTTACTAGCATGTCAGTTTTGACATTAAAACTTATTTAACAGGTTATATTTAACTGTGAATATCCCACTCACTCAAACTTAGTACTGTTGCTGCTTCAGACTGAATCCCAGGAGCCCAACGGGGAAAGGATATCTGGGAGAGGTTAAGTTTGGTTTAAATCTGGCTGATGTAACCACATCTGTAGTCATTGACTGACAACCTCATTTCCCTGCACTTGGGAGATAATGACAAGAAGGTTAACATGGCACATGTTTTGTGGAGATGATTAAATCAAAACTTTTGATGACAGTCTTCACAAACTAATACTGGGAGAAAAAAAGTTTCTTTTTACCTCTCATCTTATTTCACAATAAGGCTCTCTATGTTTGAAAAGCAGAATGTAGTTTAAAAATAAAATTATTATTAAAATATTCTTCTGCTGCAATTGCTTTCCAAGAATAGAAACTTAGGATAAAGTAATCTTTAATGACAAATGGATAGAAATGACATCAAGACCTTCTCATAACTACAGAATATCTATTCTTTGTTTAACTATAAATCTTCAGTGCTCCTAAGTTCTTTTTAGGAATTCAGCTATCAATGTTATCTAAGTATTTGTGTTCTAGCAATTCATAAACATACAAACAGAACTTGAAAATGAAGGTGTCAAATGATTCTCAGTGGGAGTGGAACCAAGTGACTAAGAAGCCATTGACAAAAGCAACTGCAGATGGCTATGTATATTCCTGTTGAATATTTTCTGATTTGGTTAACACAAAGGATGGAGATTTTGAGTGTTTTACTTAAATATGAGTGAACAGTTGAAAATATGCAACTTGCTTTGGTAGTGCCTGATTGCATATACTTTAAAAATGCAGTTCCATTTATACTCTTTTTTTATATCGGTACCATTCATGGCTTGCAGTCTGGATCATGTTGAAAACTTAGATCATCTGTCACAGTTGCACTAGCTCTGCTGATGATCTCACAGATCACTGTGAGAAGTGAATGTGTAAGCTGTTAGCACACTACCTATCGTGTCTTTTAGATCTACCTCCAAGTTTCAGTGTGGTATTGGAGTTATGTTAACTGCTTTATGAACTCTGCAGTTGTAGCAGTAAGGCTAATACAGTCCCAGAAAGGTCTTCCATATGGGCTACAGTAAGGAATCCTTTTTGTAAACTCTGCCTGTGGAGAATGTTATTGTTAATATAGCTAATTGTCTAATTAAAATAGAAGAAACTCTTAATACTCCTCATAGCTAAACATCTGTAGAAGGTTAAAGTATCATCTTTGTCATTCATGCACTTTCAAATGTTTTGCTTGAAGATTTTCAAAAGGCTGTGCAAATGGAAGAATTCTTCATGTTTTGTCAGTATTTTGCTCTAAGTGCCTAAAAGTAATACCCTTAATTTCGGAAAATGTACTCCTTTTACCCAGGCTCTCTTCAGAATGGTGAGAGTTTACCCAAAGTTATTGAGACATTGCATATGAAATGTTAAATAAGCTGATCTTAGTGTAGTATATGAACATAGGCTACTTTAAATGTCCATTATACCAGTATAGCCATGTTGAGTTTGTCTGAAATGACTAAGGTCTACCTTGATAGATGTAATTCTGATATGATGGCAACTGTGCTCTGGACAACAGTCAAAATAATGAGTATATTGGTGTTATCCTTGTGCAGGGTTTATCACTCTGTTGAAAAACTGTTCTCGGAGCTAGTTTTAGTGTGCTGATAAATGATTTCACATGTAAAAGCAGGATCTATATCAGAAAGTAATGGCTGAGCAATCTCATTCCAGACCCCTCTCTACAGAGTGTCCAAAATGCTGAACTGTTTGAAATAGCAGAAATGATGACTGAAAAACAGCCTGAACTTGATGTGTTGTAATGAAGTGCTGAAATACAGCCTATTCAAGTGACAGTGAAAATGGTTCATATGTATTTGTAGATCTGTTTAGCACTTTGAGTCCTACTCCTAAATGCTAAGTAAGCATGGCTATCAAAACTTCTGTCTATAAATTCAGAGCCCTCAAATAACGGAAATTCAAGGCAAAAGCTGAAATGTGTTATAGGTAAAGATAGCTGGAAATTTAAAGTAATTCTTGTGCATGTTACTGTGCATTATTTGGAAGGGTCTGTTTAACTTGTCCCCTTAAAATGGAAGCACAATAAATGGAAATATATAGCTAGCACAGCAATTATTTTCAAGACTAACTAATTATTTGTAATGCTTAGACTTAACTGTTTCCCTGAACATCTTCATTGACTTATTGTTAAAAGAGCAAGATATGTATACTACAGACAGTGTATTGTCCAGCTTGATGAACCACCAGGAAGAGCTCCAGAAATTATAATTTGGTGAAGTTTACTGTTAACAAATTCTAGAATCGGATCTGTGACCTACATGGAAATGTAGCTGTACCTAGCATTAGAAAGGACACAAACTCTATTTCCATGTGCTAGGGGTTATGTTCTTGCTCCTTTTCAAGTTCTTAATTTTCTTCCAAGTCTCATGTAAGCAAATGAATCAAGCTTCTAAAGATTGGAAAACTACAATATTCCCCCAAGGATGCAGAGAGGAAAAGAAAGGGTTGAGGGGAGCCACCTTGGAATAGAGTTGAGAGAGAGGCTTGCTAGGAGAAAAGAATGGCAAGTTTTGATCACAGGAATGAGAAATATGAAAGATAACCACATCTTAAGTGATCCCAGAGGGAAAGATTGGCTTCCAGTGCAGAGGTACTGACTAGAACAGGTTTGTCTATAATAAGTAGACAAGGCAATGTCAGAGTAGCTTCACCATACGTTATTTTGAATATATAATTCACTGTTTCCCCTAATAAATTAAAGTAATAATGGCTGTCTGACAAAAGATTTGCAGCCATAAAACTCAAGATTTGCCCTTAATAGGCAGATGAGAGACTTGCAAGCAAAATGTAGCTCATCTTCATTTTTGACCTTGTACCTAAACATGGACCTGCTAAAAGGAGGAGGGGAGTATGCACTTTGGAACACTAATTCAACTTAATGCTGAGTATGATTGAAGCTGTCTCTGTAGGCAGCAAAGTATATACTCCATAAGGTCTAGGAATAATGACATGTTGTAAATTCATTCAATTTTAATTTTAAAAGCTTGCTCAAAGGTAGAATTACTAGAAGCACTTCAGCTCTAATGTCGATCTTGAGTCTGGATTTTTTTTTTTAACCTACAGACTTACCAGGCAGTAGTTATTCAATTAATAGCTCTGGCTTTAAATGTTCAATAACCTGGATGCAGATTGTGTTACTAATGCGGAATCACTCAGAGCAAAAACATGGGAATTATTTCAGTGGCTTGTAATTTTCCTTTGTAATAACTTTGGGTTAAAAAGTAAAGCTTTTTTTTTTTTTTTTTTAAATAGACTCTTCTGTATACTTGTATCTCTTTAGCATGGAGCCTAAATTCTGCCCATGCAGTGGGGGTGTGTAGGGCAGTAGTAGAAAAAAGAAATGTAACCCATGGTCACAGGGAATTACATGGGCTGCAAGCTCATGCCTGCTATCTCTAAACAGGCTGAAAAAACCTGTAACCTCAGAGTGAACTCCAACATGAAGGGTTGAGAAATGGCATGTTCCAGCAGTCACTTAGAAGCAACACAACATCAGAATATACTCTCATAGGCTGACTTCCTCCTGAATGCATGGATATTGGTTCTTAGTTCACATTGGAAGCATGGTTTTTTGCAGATTAGTTTTCTTGATGGGTTCCTCTAGGCTTTACAGTTTATTGTCTTATTTTTGAAAAAACATTAAAGTATAATTTGCTATTACAGACAATTATGATTGCTGCTGTCTGAGAACAGACATTGTTCTCAGACACGTTAGATGTTGCTAATAATTCTGTGTTTCCTGTAACAGAACTCTCAATCATTCCATTTGTGCTTCACCCATATCTTATATATGTCACTCTACACCATTTTAATTTGGTTGCTTAAAAGACTTTGCTATTGACTTTGCTATTAACTTTTCTTTGGTTTTGGGGTGACTCTTGTGTGTCTTGTTTCCCTACCATACTCCAGTGGTCACTGACTTTGGTGACAAAATCCATTTTCCCCACATGTGTTAAATTCTTCTGTTCATTGCAGTCTTCCTAAGCTAGTCTGCTCAGACGCGAAGGAGTTAAGAGGTCGTGGTACAATAATTTTCCTTTGGGTTTTTTCATATGATCAGGCTTGTTCCACAACACAGGCAGAGGCCTCAACTGTGCAGAAAAGCTTGTGTAGCCAGAACCAAAAGGGGCAGTTGTCTGCCTTCTACTAGGGGCATGTTTCTTAGGACCTTCCCTGTGCCAGCAGTAATGCTGGAGAGGCTATGAATCTGCTTTCATCAGTTCTTCTTGGCAATTCAATTAGGTGTTTGCCCAAGAGATGAGATGCAACCCCCAAGTTTAAGGGTATAGGGATTTGGCATGGCATCTCCTGAAGTCTGTCTGCACTTGGACCTGATCTTTCATGAGCCACCTTTGCTTGTTCTCAGGGAAATGAAATTATCTACTGAACTTCTATGATTTTCTCTTCCATAATAATGTTGCGAAGCAACATTGAGCTAATTTCTTGCAAGCAATAATAGAATGCCATGGGACACATTTATTATTTACCTGATTTACTTCTGATTAGGCTTTTAATTAGCACTTACAGGAGCTTTTTTGGTCTAAGAGTATCTGCAGAAAAACATTGCCTGAGTTTTCATGTAGCCCTACGCAAGCAGACTGTTTGCACTAAATGTGATGTACAGCTGTGATTACAGTGGTGAACTCTGTTTAAAAGAGTGAGCTATACAGACCAGAGTTTTGACTGATAAATACTGAAAATTAAAATCATAGCAGAAAATTCATGAGCAAGTGACAGATAACTACCTACTGTGGAGAAGAGGGATGAAGATTAGATAACGCGGAGATTGTGAACTTAAGTGCTTAACATGTTTCCTGAACCAAGGAACTTATTCACACACTTTTGCTTTCTAAACATCCAGAGGGAATGGTATGCCACAATGAATGGTGTGTTAATGGTGGCATATAAACCTTTCTATTAAGGAAGGACCTGGAGGCAGCTGTCTTTTAGAGTAGAAGACTCTGCAGTAAGGAAATATATTTGAATATAATTCAATAGTTCTTTTACTTCTAGCATCAACCCCTGGTATAAATGCCCTGCAGAGAGGTAGAAGGTTACTTTTTTAATCAAGAGACAGATTCATTAAAAGATTGTTTTACATGAGGATTTTGATGATGTTATGCTGTTTGATTTTGATGATGATAGGTCTTTCTTTTAATGTGTTCCAAATGCAAGATAATTTTGCTTGCATTAACAGTTAAAATTTAAAAGCTGGTATGGAGTAATTTCTGATAGTCTCCTAAAAAAACCACTGCATTTCTAATAGCTCTTGCATTTAAATGGGAGCTATGCTCCTACTCTGCTTCATTAGCTTGGTCCCTGCCATGAAACTACAGTGGACGGGCTGCTGCCTGGGGAAGGCACCTGTCACCTATGAAGACAGAGAAGCAGTAATCGATAGCTAGGGAGAGGCATTGGTGTATGTGTCATTCTGTGCCAAAAAGCGGTTCTGTTTTTAATTAGAAGCTATTTGGAGGATCTGCAAGTATCTCTCTTCTTGGCTTTGCAAAAAGAGAAAAAAACCTGTAAGACAAGGATAACCTAACAATGGACCATCTACCACACCTTCTTTGTCTTGTCATAATTAATTGTGTTAGTGATTATTGGAAAGACCTTTGAATGTGGCTTATTTCTGGAGCAGAAAATCCTTGCTTCTTGGTTAAAAATGTATATTGGTCTCTATTATTGAGGCCGAACAAGTCTGTATTGAACAAGTCTTAATTTTTTGCTGCTGCACTCCTTTTTCATTTCTTCTTGTTCTTTTTTTTGTTTTTTTTAAGTCCTGTCTGAATAGCCGTGAAGAGTAAGTACACCTACATCATTCCACAAAATGGCTTTCACAGAACTGACTCAGCAGGGATGTTGAATTCTCTGACCTCTGACAATTCCTTAAACTTCTGTAAAGGCAGAAAAATCTCCAAATATAAATGTTCTCGTGGTGGATTTTTACAGCTGCTACTCTACATGTTTCAAAATGGTAAGTTCAGCTCTTAATTCTAAGGAGAGGATCAAGTGACAAGAGAAGTGAACTCTATACTTAACTTGCAACTACCTTCCAGAATAGTTTTTCCACAACTTGACATTTCTCTTATTGTAAAATATATCACTCCCCATGCATTAGGCTCTTTTAATTTCACAAGCCTGCCAGGATTGACGTTTTGTAAATCCATCTACATGTGTAATCCTTTCCTATTACTTGGATAAATACTTTGACTCTCTTGCTCCAAGCCGAGAACTAGAAAAAAATGGATCAGTTCTTTCATAAGGAAGGAAAAATTCTGTCTACAGCCACAATCAGTCACCTCTTTCTAATCTCTTGAAACTATATGACTGAGAAAGAAAGCTTTTTTTAGAAGAACTGAGAGAGATCTGGGAACTTACTTCTTGGAAAATCTCCCAGCTTACAAAGTTACCATGAGAGTGTTTTGCTCCACCTTAAAGGGATTTTAGATCAAGTCTGTAGTGCAATTTTAATATGCACATGTGCTGGTCTTCTCATCCCGTGTTTGCTACAGTATGTTCTATACATTCACTGTAAAGCTAACATTATTTACATGTGCCTGAGCCTGTAAATTTCAATTTCAGAGTGACTTTAGGGTAGCTATGTATATACAAATTGCCAACTGGTGTACCAGAGCTGTGGTAAGTAGTCATTTCTGTCAGTGCTCACTAATTTCTGTTTTTATGAATATAAGCTGAAAACAGTCCAATAGTGTGTTGGAGTATATCTGCAAGACCATTTTGTTCACAGCAATTGTAATACCACGTATTCTAAAACCCCTGTTTTTCTCAGTACTGCTTTCTGCAGAGCACATGCTAGTGGGAACCCTACACTAGGAAAAAATGGAAGAGACAAAGCAGACTCCATCACCTTTATAACATGTTGGTATAGTTAGAATTTTTCCTCAAATAAAGTGGAAATATGTACAGGCTTGCTTTGTTAGCCCATGTTAATTGCGAGTGGACATCAAAGGAACTTGTTCTTGATTAAGGTTAGTGAGGCTTAAAAGTAATCTCTTTGTGGTGTTTTTTGTTCTAAGGCTTATCTACCTGTTTATGGTCAGATTGGGTTTATCCCGGAAGTTTATTTTATTATTTGTAAGGTAGTAGATATGCAGCTAGAGCCTCACTTTGCTAGGTTCTGGACAGGCCTATGTTAGAAGAGAATTGGTGCCACAGATGAGGATACCAAGAACTAGACTCATCAACCTCATTTTTCAAATAAAAATTTCAAGTAGTCCCTTTCTCCTTACTGTGTGGCACCAATACTTCATGTACTTGCAGTTTGACCTGTAGGATGCTAGCTGGGGACAAGTATGAGAATGTTACAGGCCAGCTAAGGTAGAGCTATCCAGAGAGCACTGAAATGAAAAGCATCTTATTGCAGGATATATTTCCTGGAAGCATTCTGCCACCATGGTACCTCCACTGTCCTGTGACCTGGTTGGACCAGGCATGTCTGCTTCCAGTTGCTTGGCCTCAGACAGAAAACATTTTGTGCTGGCATTCAGGTATGCAGGGAAGGCAGCAGGGCAGGACAAGGAGTGATACGGTTTTGAGGGCATTAATCTAGCACATGACACCTACATGCAAATGCTTTTCCTGTCACATCTTTCCTATAGCAAAGCTATTAAGTGTGTCTCTTAAACCACTGGGCCTCATGCTGTTCATGCCTGCTTACAACTAGCAATGCCTAACTCATATGGCTACAGTGAAGTTAAGAAAATTAAATGCGTCATGTGCTTCGGATGTGCTTATGAGAACCATATAAATATCATAAAAATGGGGATGATATGCCAAACACTTATGGAAAAATATTCCACAATTTCCAACATCTAGTGTCCAATATGCTTGTACAGTCTGTCTGTTCTACAGGGTCTTCCCATGATTTGCTTACGTGCTGGTTTACATGAACGTGAAAATAAAGGCGGTTTTACTTTTCTAAGTTCTTGTTTTTACCTATATTAATACTTGTGATGGTTTTGGCTGGGGTAAAATTAATTTTCTTTACAGTAACTGATATGGGCTGTGTTTTGGATTTGTGCTGGAAATAGCATTGATAGTATAGGAATGTTTTTGTTAGTGGAGCACCAATTAGAGTCAAAGCCTTTTCTGCTTCTTACCCCACCCTAGCAGAGAGAAGGCTGGGGGTGCACAAGGGGTTGGGAGGGGACACAGCCAGGACAGGTGACCCCAAATGACCAAAGGGATATTCCCCAACATTTGGCATCATGCTCAGCATATAAAGCTGTGGGGAGAAGGAAGAAAGGGGGAAGGCTCAGAGTGATGACATTTGTCTTCCCAAGTCCCCATCTGGCGTGATGGAGCCCTGCTCTCCTGGGGATGGCAAAACACCTGCCTGCCCATGGGTAGTGGTGAATGAATTCCTTGTTCTGCTTTGCTTGCATGTCTGGCTTTTGCTTGATTTTTTTAGTAAACTATCTCAAACCACAAATTGTCTCACTTCTACACTTGTGATTTTTCTCTCCATCCCACTCTGGGACAGGGAGTAGATGAGTGACTGGGTGGTCTTTCATGGACTGCTGGGTTAAACCACAACAGCATTTTATGAAACAAGATTAAAAAAAAATGTTAGTAGTTTGAGGGAGGATGCAATTTTTTTTGCTGGAGGATGATAGATTCCATTTATTCTTAGGAGATGTTATAAACCAAAGAAAATACAAGATGAATGAAGATATACTTTTTTATTTACAGTGTACAACACTCTCACCAAAAGGTGCCACTTCTCTGGTCAACCTACTGTGCCCCAAACTGACAGTAATCAGGATCACTGTAATAAAGGGGATCCTAAAGAATATTAAAATGAAGCCTGGGCTAAAATATGCCTAAGCTTAATAGATCAGACCTAGCACTTTGAATATCCTTTTGGAATGAGAAGAGCCCTGTAATGTATAAAGCATCAGCTTAAAAATTGCCCTCTGGGGAAAGAATAAGCTTAGATGTTTTGATTTTGATTTCTGCAAAGCAAAATGCTATGGGCAAATACGGAATCCTCCCCCTTACACTGAGTTTGGTAAGAGTGTTCTGGGATTCATGAAATAGGAAATAAAGATTTCAAAATCAAGATGTGGCTTTATCACAAAAGAATTATTCATTTCAAGGTTGCAGATGTTTCCTCCTTGCAAGCAAAGGGTTAAACTTCATAGCAAGTTTGGCTGTGAATTTGGACGCTGCAGTCTAATTGGATTTTATTTTGTGTGGACATTAACATAAGCTGTAAGTGGGTCTGAAGCAGTCTAGCTGATGGATAACTTTTCTTCCAAAGGTGGCACATTGCCACTGATGCCAGAGACTCCTTAGTGCACTAGAGGAGAGTAGCAGCTGCAGTGTTCTCACCAAAGGCCTCAGAATACCTGCTCTGTCTGGCTGAAAAAGAATGGATGTGTCCATGTTATCATGCCTTGCCATTTCTAGTGCAAGTCCTATGTCTCTTATGTTTTTTAAATGTATCTTATACAAAACATAATTTTTTTGCTAGGTACTGAATTGCCTTCTAAAGTACAGCTAGTGTCTGAAGCTACTCCTGTCTGTTTTATTTGCCATCAGCATTATCCAATTGGGTGGCTCAGTCACAAAATAGGCAGACAGAGTAAAAGCTGGGAAATGGTAGCTAAATTTGCAATACCCTGAATCTATTTGCCTGCATCTTTTACAACTGCCTTGAACTTTTATGACATCAAAACTTATATGTGTGCTTTCTGAAAAATTATGCCCTTTTCAAAGAAAAAGAAAAATATTAATCCCTCCTGGAGTTTATTGGAAAGTGTGTGCCCTGAAAAGGTCTTTGGGCGTGACTTAAGATACCACTGCAGTTTAAAAATGAAGACACATACCACATCCCCAAACTAAAACCCAACCAGCCGAACACCTTTCCCAGTCCCCCAACTCCCACATTTTTTTAGCTAGTTTAGACATATTCATATAGGGTCAACTGCCAATTGTCAGTATTTTCAGGAGTAGAGAGGAAAAATTGCAAAAATTGCTGCTAGCTTTACTATAGCAGGAAAATTTATATTTACCACCTCTCTGGCTGTCTCCAATATTAGCTGCTGATAGCTGAATTTCTACTTCTGGGAATTTACTCAAAGTACTTACTCTTGCAAAAACAGTGAGTCCCTAGATTTATTGATCTGTTGGAGTAAACCACTTAGCATTACGTTATGTTTTCTATGTTCGGATAATTTTCACTTCTTATTCTGTACCATACACAAGGTTGAGATAACTTTCCTTGTTGTTAACTATTGGGCAGAGAGGGAGAACACCAAACAACATGGTTCATAATTAATAACTTATGTAGGTGCATTACAATATTACAGTCATAACTTCTATTCTGTGTATCTGTACACATCTAACTTAAGGATGTGCTAACATTATTTTCAAGGAGTGGGTGTGTTGTTTCGTGTCTGTGTGCATAGATAGTAAAATGGTGAGGAGCTCTGTTTGCTGATGTGCATTGCATTTGAGCCTTATGACATCTGTATGCATTTTCTGTGTTATTCTGCTGAACAGAGGAGTGTGATCTTTGTGGATTGTTACTTTCAGAGGATACACAGACCTTTTTGGGAGAAAAATATGAAGAAAAAGGACTTGGCATGGTTGGAAGGAGGAGAACTGGAGTACAAGTTGAGATAAAGGTGTTAGATGAGAAAGATTCATATAGGGAAAGGTGAAGGGTGAGGAAAATAAATTGGAATGAGAAGAAGAAGAGAGAAAAATTGAGATAAGAGTATCAAAGAGACAAGGAGGATTGACCAAAAAAAAGTGTGATGGAGTGAATAGCTAAAAGACCAAAATACCATGTTTGTGCCTAGCACTACTTGTCTCAGCCCTGGACAGAGAGCAGGGCAGCAATGTGATGATGTGAATTGAGCCTTGTACTTGTCTGGTACAGGAGCTAATTGCCCCACATGCTATTTCTTGAATTTTGCCTGCTAATGGTCTTAACATACAAAGCAGATAGAACGTGCTTATTAGAGCTCACTTTGGAGTGTTGTTTTTGTTCATAATCTTGTAAGTTGTTTTTCAGGTGTAGTTTGGAGAAGTGTAGAGCCATGCAAATTATACACAAATCTTCACAGTCTTAATTATTATTTTTTCCTTAGAAATCCCATTTCTTGCTTAATCCCTCTTGTTTTTACTTCTGCTTTTCAGGAAAGCAGATGTTTGAATATGTGTTCTTAAACTGCTTCGTGAAGAGTCACGACTCAAACTAGTTCCTTTTAACATGCATTTATGAGTGTTTAGTAAATGTCACAGTTGTAACAAAGAGTAAAAATTAACAGTTCATTTGTGGTTTTAAGACCATACTCCAAGATATTAGTCTGTAGCAGCTGAATATGAGTTGGCAATTAAAATCAACTTTTCTAACACTATGTTTTTTGTCTGGAAATATATATTTGTATTTGTCATTAAATTGATTTCTTTGTGCTGCTATTTACAGTGAAGATCGACATCTTTAACAATTACAGTGCAAATCATAAATGTGATTCAGAGCTTAAGTGGTTAGTTTACTGCATTTGATGGTGCCCCTTTGCTGCCAATTACCCAACTGTAAACTTACAGGATTTCATATGTATTTTTCACATAGAACCTCAACACTGAAAGAAGAAAGCTCAATCACAAACAAATCAAATGGGAAGATATTGGAAAATGACGGTATATTTTTTGCTGTGGCAATTCTGGAGGTAGTTCACTAATTGAATGCCTGAATTATTTCAGCCTGTTAGTTGCCATTGACATTATCTACCAGCTGATTTCCCTACAAGACCATGGACATCTTGTAGAGGTGAGTGTTCAAAAAGGAGAGGGTTCCATAACCACTCTCTTCTTGTAAGCTGACTATTGAATAAATAAGAGTTTTTGGAAGGATTTTCTGATTGTCTCACCAATTTAGCTGCCCAACAATTTCAAGCAGTTTTATAGTGGACACTAAGTCGAGAGGAATCTGTGTAGACAAAACATAGAAGGCCAACAAGCATTTTGTCAGTGACCCTGTAGTGACAATGGGTTTCTTAAGTTACTAGATGATTCTTTGAATTGAAGCCCTGCAAAAGTAACAAGCAGAAAACCCAAAACAAACAAGACCCCCCCAAACAAAAACCAAGTCCAATAACCAACAAAAACCATACCACCTAACCAAAAAACCCCTTCAAAATCCCCAACATCAAAACCTCCAAATACAAATGAGCTCTGCAGCAGCCTATGCAAATCCAATTTTAACAAAAAATTTTGGACAGGAAAGTCCAGGTAAGTTAAATTGTAGCTGTATGAGGAATATACATCTGCAGTGTGCTACTGTCATTAAAAGCATTAATACCTAAATTATTTATTGAGCTGCATACACTCTCAATTTTTTCAGAGGAAGTGGTTTTCTTACTGATTTTTTTTTAACACAGAATTGAAACTATGTGCTGACAGGGAAAAGTGTATCCTCTCCAGGTTTTTGTAGGTAGCCACTGCTGTCCAGATGTTGAGGATTCACAGGTACAATTAAAACAAAAAGAAGTAGTGGCTTAGTTGCATTTTAGGTGCTCTCTATAAGAGGCCACATCAGGTACATATGGATTCAAACATCAAGATTAATTTTCTGTCTTTGACTTAAAACCAGCATTAGGTTTCTTGTACTAGTTACTCTGAAGGTATACTCTGACAGCATTAGTGGGAATAATGTTCATGACTGAAGTATAGACATTTGATTCTTAAGTGGGTTTTATCCCTCATTGGTATTTATACTATAAAGTCAGATTTTTTTTCTCAGCATTTATTTTCCTAGCAAAATAAAGCTTTTCTCTTTTAATGTCTTTTTACTGACACTCCTTTTATCTAATCACTGTAATAGGTCCTCTGATTTTTTCCAATTTAAATGCTTTGTTCTTGCATAAACATGACAAAACCCATACGTAGCATTTTAAGTGATATATTCCTGAAGATGTGCAAAATAGCACTCAGTGCATTGACCCTAAAGTCAAAGTATCAACTTGTGTATCTCAGAGCTAACTTTATTTGCCGGCTACAAATGAGTATATGAGATAAGAAAGATTTTAGGGTTGATCCTACGTAGCATCTACGAGTCTGTTGTATTTAATTGTTGAATATAAATGGATACTCTTGGAAGCGGTGCAGAGATGGTGGCAATATGGATTACGTGCAGCTGTAAACTTGTAGGTCTTTGTTCTCTGTGCAGATAAAGAAATTAGGAGTGTGGTTTATGCTGTGATGGATGGTGGCTTAGTGAAAATATTCAGAAATTTTAGCAGAGATTTTACCTGTTTTCAGTCTTGGCTGTATGTGGCAAAGGTTAACAAAAAGGGGTCAGTCTTAGCATTTTTCTTTCAACTTTGGGGGCAAGTAATAGGCAGGAGAGATGTCTGCTGATTTACTTTTGCCAATAGTATTTTTGTCTGAATGGAGGCTGCAAAATTTATAGTAATTTGGAACTGCTTCCCTAAAATCGATTTGCCTGGTGTAGTAAGAATTCATATATTTTCAATAAAACTTGCAGATTTTGTCTATTTATCTTTTCTATCTAACCAACACTGTTTTCAACTTACACACATAGAATTTCATTCCCTTGTACACACTATAAAAAGCAGCCTTTTCTGTAAATACTCATCATTTTTTTTGCTACTCTTGTTTTCCAGGTGAGTGGGTGGAGCTGACTCCCACGTGCCAATGAATGTACTGATAAACTTTTATCCAGACGGTGAGAAACTGAGAAAATGTTGTAAGAAGTACAATTCTGTATCTGCTCTATGAAGCAATAGGTAAGGAAGGATTTAAGTATTCACATCCATTTCAGTCCTGTTAGCATGCACACTAAACAGCAGCAATACACAGTAGGTTTCTCTGCTGGGTTTGTACACATGCACACATTTATACAGGTATATGTAATAACATATGCTCATGTGCAACTAGTGGTCTATCATGGGCAATTTTATTTATTTCATTAGGTTACCTTTTAGCACTCCTCAGAATATGGTAGGCTATGTAATTGCCAAGTGAGTCCTCTTTGGCTACTGCACTATGATTCCTGGGTCACTAATGCGGTCAAAAATAAAAACAAAACTTGGTTTGTCCTTTCAAAATAACCTGAAAAATAGAATTTTGGAACTGTATTCTTTGACTCTTTTTTATAATCTATTTCATTGATGCTTCAGATAGAAGGTTCAAATATTATTTTTGAATTGGTGATTACTTATAGCACTGGATTCAGAAACTTTCATCACTTTTTGAACTGGAAACCCATGTGCTCAGTCCCTCTTTAAAGGCAGCTATTTTCTCAAATGCATGAATTAGGATTTTTACTCTTCACTTTACCCATGTAAGGTTAAGGATGCTGCCATCAGTGTTTCAGTGCGTCAGTGCATTCATTTGTAATAAGATATTAATACTTTATAATTTCACAAGGACATTTTCAGTTTTAATTTCTTTAATGTCTACAAAATATTTCCATGATCTTAAGTGCAACGAGCTAATGAGTACTAAGTGTTAACAAACACAAGTTCTCTGAAACTGAGTAGTACTGAATTCCAAGTACGAGCAAAGCACCTTATTTTTTCACATGAGTTCCCAAGAAGAGAATTTACTTGGAATAACAGCATGTTGGGATTTTCTAGTGTTAGCAGACAGGCTAATTTCTCTGCAAACTCTAACTTTTGTATCCTAACAGCATGAAGCTTTGTACTCGGTCACAGGAGTAGGGCTTGAAAGAGTGCAAAGACATGGAAAGCCTGAAGGCTTAGATCTCACCTAGTGAAAAGATACGAGAGCTTAGAGCTTACTTATTCAGAAAATGAATAACTGTGCAGGGGATATTGTAACAGCCTTCAGTTTGGTATCTACCTGATTTAGAGTTCCTTTGCACAGCTAGACAGCGAGAAGGGCTCCTGAGGGATATATGAGAATCTGGCCTCCTGTACTTTCAGCTAATCTATCTTTTTGAGTGAAGTAGTTCACAACAGAAAAAAACAGTGTCTTTAACAAAAGAAAGGGAAAAAATTACATGACGAATGTAAAAATACAAGTAATTAATATGGATACTTTTTCATTACTGTCATTACTGCTGTGGTTTTTAACAGATTTACCTGTGACATGACACTTCAACTGTAAATTCATCATGATTTAGAAAATGCAAATCAATCAGCACTTCATGTATTTTTACAAAACTAAAAGTTGTGTAAAAATGTAATTCAAAAATCAGTGATGAAAAGCAGCAGAGACATACCCTTGGTTCTGTCAATAACAATTTACATTTATGTAGCATTTTTCATTCATTTTCACTCATTTATTTGACAATGTATTTTGTAAACTGCCAGGCTGGCATTCTTGTATTGAGAAACTTGAGTCACTTTTGAGGTACAGGCGGTGACCAAACGGTATGCAGAAACTGCAGAGGTTGGTGGAAATGAAACTTTTGGCTTCAGGTAATGGATCCAAACAGTGAAAGAAAGTGCTGAGGGCTATTCAGTTGTGATTAGACTGGATGTCAGCCTGATCCATTTGGTCAACTTACAGTTTATATATATATATACAAAAAGATAGTTCTATCCAATTCAATCTGTTCATGTGGGATGAACACGTAGTTTCAATATAACCAGCTCCCTTGAGTTACGTCAGGGTGGGTGTGAAGACACCCAGCTCTCTTTTTGACTCTGTGTGAATTCAACTACACTGGTTCATATTTTGGTGAGTGAACTGTTAGGCCTGTTGCTCAGGATCCTGTGAAAATACAAGGAAGACCACCTTAAGTATCCTGCTGTCTCTCATCCAAGTTGTGACTGCTTTAGAAATTAATCATGTTGTCTTCTAGGCACACTATATGTGTCTCCTGCAGATATTTAAAAATGTTTCAGGTAATTATTCTCATCACCACAAAATGTAAATGCCCAAGTTAAGGTTCCTTATCACTGTGACAATTTTAGAGTTGACAGTGCAGTTTTAGCTTAATTATTTTTAAGTACTGTAGAGGCAGCCTGGGAGTTTTGCCATTGATTTCTGTCATACTTGGGTTGTGGCAGTGCAATTTCTTCTGTTTCTTCAATTGCAATACTTTTAATCTGGAACCCATAGGAGGTTCTTGTTAGAATCTCAGTGGTAACATATCACCCTTATTAATGAGCTGTTTGCAAATTAAACTCCTAATGGCATTTACATGTGACCATATGTATTGGTGTTTGTATGCAGATTTTCTTATGCAGATTGCTGCCTATTCACTGATCTGGGCAGCACTACAAAAACAGACACCAGAACAACAGACTATTTATATCCCTCTGATTCCAGTAGAGCTCTGTTAAATGATGTTTGTTTGTTTCTTTGTTCCTTTCTTCTCTCCATAGCTCTTTAGTCTCATTTGAATGAAAGCGTTTGGCTGTGTAATACTGGATTCTGTGCATTTCAGGTGATGGAGAGCAGGGCTGTTGCCTGGCACTGTTGTGCAGGTTACAGCAGGTGGCACTATTTGGTGACTTTTGCTTAACACTGTTATTTCAGTACACATGAATATGTTGATATATGATTATTTTTCTATTGGATTTTTATGGAAACACTAAATAAGATAGCCAGTCTGAAGAAGTAGGTACATATGTCCTTTCTTCTAGGGAATAGTAACAACTCCAGTGTACTTTGCCAACTGGATGAAATATGTCTGTTAAAGATTGTTCTGTATGATATTATTGAAAATGAACAAGACCTATATCACTAATTTTTCGACTTATGTTTGGGCTAGGTGTGATTGAGTTCTGTAAAGCATTCTGGAGATATAATAGTGTTTAATGTCTATGTAGCAAGGATTAAATATTTTTAAAGGGCTTAGTGGTCTCTACAAAAAAAGTAAAAAAGGATCCTTTTTTTAACACGTAGCTTTATTTTCCTGTTTTTTTTTTTTAATTTTGTCATCAGGTCATGAGAGGCAAAGCAAAACCTGGTCTTGCTTAGATGATACCTCTGTTTATGATAAAGGGGAGATTTCTTGTTGCATTGCTTTTTCAGTGTGGTAACTTACACAATAAATGCATGTTCCATTAACCACTCAGACGAAAAAAAGGTGTCTAGGTGTGTCCAGATACATATGCATTTTTCAAGTCAGTCTGCTCTCGCTAGTTTTGTATCTGAGAGATTTCTTTGAGCCACTTAACTAACATGGGTGTCAGTAAAAGCACAAGGGAGCTGATTAGACCTACACAAGGAAAAATAAACACAATTTTCAGTGTATTTCATATTAAGTATGGCTATTTAAAAGCCGTGTTAAACGTGTCTGAAATGGTGCAGATAAATTGTTTCTCTCAAAAATAAAAAACTGTGTGTGTGGGGGAGAGAAAGCAGTTTGCCAGCAAGCACTGGTTTCTGCCACTGCTCTTTTTCTAACATAAGTTATTTTTAGCACTAGAAAGTGCAAAACATGTTTAAGAGAAATAGGCTGGAAAATGCGACATGCATAACCCATCTTTGTGGGTGGATGAGGTTTTTCTATCTGGGTTGCTCTGTGTGCTCTCATTTGCCTCCTCTTGCTGAGTGTCATGCTCTTGTGAACTACATATGTGTTTTGTGGCTTAGAAGCCCTATGCAAGCATATGTATATGACTAGAAAATATATTTAAATGATATAACACACAAGCTAGTGATGTTGTTACAATCAACTCTAGAAAGAAATAATTCCTCATGTTTTGACTCAATATTTATACTTTCTGTTTATCAACCTTATACTAACAACTGAGTTAGACTGAGAAAGATGCATTTAACATGGTCTAAAATAACTTTAAATTTAGCAGGAGCAGGAAAAAAGCAAGTACTTCATGTTTATTTCTAGGGATGAACAGACTCTTTTGGAATGGAGCAGGGAAGGGGGAACTGGAGATTTTTATTTTATTACTGCCTCTATTCTCAGTTCTGCCTCCAACCTCTTGGGATAAGTGTTTTCATTTCTGTATGAGATATATTCCTTAATCTTTAAAATAAGAATAGTGATTATGAACTATTTCTTTAACCACTTGTACATGTTTGGATGAAAAGCATTCTGTAATGGTTTATTAATTCTCATCTGTTTTGCTCCTGCCATCTGCCTTTTTGCTGGCCTGCTTATTCAAATGGAAGGACCTGTGCTATACCCTGAATTTTTTTCATCATCTCTTTCAGTGTGTTCAGAATGAAAAGCTTGGATGATGTCGATTAACTGGTGATTGGGTAACTTAACCTTAGGTGGAAGAAAATAGTTTCTCTGAGGACTATGTATTTACTGGTAGTCAGAAAACTGGAGAACATAGAGAAGGTCTCTACGTTTCCAGATATGTAGCAAAGAGAAAGTAGAGCTGTGAGTTTTTCATGTGTATGGGAATCTGCAGCTCCTATGATCATCTGATCATCTGGTCCTCTTAATTGCAAATACAGCTGCTTCTCTTACCAAGTTATTGATCCACACTGACTTTTTAGTCTGTGTGGAATTTTGAGGCCAAATTTTCAAGAAAAAAAGTGCAAGAGGTTCCAAGCCAATCCAGTGCAAGAATTAAAATGCATAAGTATTTACAAATACTTATGTAAAGTAAGTATTTACAAATACTGTAACAAATAAACTCTCACACAATCATACAAACTCAATCTATTGTAGCTCTGTAAGTGTAACTTTTAACACAGAAATGTTGAAAGCATAAGGCTTTAATTTTAGGATTATCATGGGACCTATAAAGAAGAAGAAATAATCTTGACATTTTGTGTAGAATAATTCAGATTATTTCAACGTTAATTATTTCAGACTTTGCTTAAAAAGCACCCATCTATTAACTGTGCTGAAACCATCCTTTAGTATCTGAAATCCTGATGATCTAAATGTATTTATTAATGGTCCCAGCAACTTTGAGATAATCAAGGTTGTAACCTTCATACAAATTATATACCTAGCATTTGGGGTAATTCTTGAGATCTTCACATGGAAAAAGTTTTTGGTGTTGAAAGAGACTGTGACAATAGACATATGTAACCTTCATTAGTGAGACTTGAGTTTCACATGTGCAAGTACACAAAGCTATTTGAAAAGGTAAGGGTCTCTGGAGGAAGGGCCACAGTGTGTTTTCCAGGCAGTCCAGGCACCATTACCAGCTGTTCATATTCAGGGGAAAGTGATGTTTTTGTTGCCTTTTCATTAAGTGGTCTTGTTCAGTGGCCTTGCATTTAGTGCAGTTAGACAAAACCAGGGTAGAAATATCTGTGAGGCAGGTGGGGAAATAAAGGTCAAACAAAAGCCAAATCCCAAACCTTGGAAGCTAAAAATTATTTTGAAAATTGAAATTCATACCACAGTACTGCTTTTAATTTGCAGGATGTTTTTTCAAAATGTTCTGTTTTATCAGCTTTGGATGCCTTGATGCACACTCTTGCCTGTGTCTCAGGGAAGGTGCTTAGGTCTTACTGCAAAGTTACTGTCTCCAGTTTGGTGCTCAGAGGTGCTTTTAAAAGCATAGGCTATGTAATGTTGACTGAATTGCTCACTGTCCATTATTCTATTTCCTACTTTCACTGCTTTTATGAAAATATGAATGATTAAAGTAAAAAAGAATAAAATGACGGAGGTTCGTTATCTTACAGCCATTTGTAAAATAACCACTTTGACATGCTTTATGGTTTACATAGCATTGTGAGTACTGGTGTGAATTTCTTTGCTTCTGTTAGGTGCTGGTTTGCAGAGACAAATATAACCTTCAATTCCCAGCACACTGATCTGTCTAAACACAATTTGACATGCGTTGCTATTAGCTTAGCACCTTATCAAATAATGTGCCCTGATAGAGATAAAAGGTTTTACAACCTTGCTGCCTTTGTTTCTGTGTGCGTTCACCCACAGAGACAGCTCTGCAGCAGCTAATAATTAACACAAAAGACAAAGACAAATCTATATGGCTCAGTGTTGGAGGGTCCGATGTGCATGTTAAACAGCTGGGGAAGTGAAACCTACAGCAAGAGGGTCTAAAATGGGATCTTCAAACACGGCTTTAAAATGAATTGAGGTAGTAAGGGGTAGTCTCATTTTTACATGATGGAGCAGATGTCAAACCGTTGTCTGGAAATGAGCATGGTTCTGTGTGTCAGAGCATTTACTTCAAATCTTCAGAGAAGCTCTCACTGCTCTGTTAGCCATAACTCTGTGTTGCTTTGCATGCCAAGTGTAAGCAAAGTATCCGAGAAAGGAATTAAGTGTGCTGAAAAAATCATCCAGGGAGATTGATAGAAAATGTTCACTGAGTTGAATCCTTCCCTTCCTAGCTTACTTAAGTTTTGTGTCTTTGTGATAGCTTGGGAGACTAATCCCAAGGTCATGCTGGCTTTTTCTGACTCTCTTCCATTCAGAGGTCAGTGATGGCCCATCTCATTTTCTTGATTCATACAGCACCTTTAACCTACCTAGCATTATAATATCTTACCCAGACTAGATGCTCCAAAATGGGAGCTGTTCTGACACATACAGCAACGTGGTCCAGACTTAGAGAGGGCAGTGAAGCCATTATTTCCCACCTCCTTCCAAAATCTAGTCAAATATTTCAAAAGTAACAATTTTGCTTGTAGACTGCTGAGGCACTATCTTGTTTTCTGAATAAATCTACAATCTCTGTTAATTGAGAGCAATGTGCTGCTTGGTAGTTATAAAAATTGGGTCAAAATTCTAGTTACATGTAAACATGTTCTGTTTTTCATCAAAATTAGTTCCAATCAGACTTCTAGAGATATTCAACAACCCAAGTACAAATAAATAAATTCTGTGAGGGATTTTCAGAATTGCATGTCTTCAGGTGCTCTTAAAACTCACTAACTATCCATCTGTATCTTAATGCTTATGACTGTCACCACAGTTGGAATCTGGGTTCCATTCAAAATTTCCTTGAGTATGAATTCAGAGGCATGTTATTCTTGTTATTATTGTTTAAATGTGACCTTCTATCAAAGAAACTGATCCTTATAGTGTTGAAAGGTGTTCATAGTGCTGAAGGGAAAGTATTTAGGAATAAGAGAAACACAGAAATATGTGACTTTTTTTTTCTAACAGATAAGAGAAACTTCATTTTGTTTTTGTTTTTATTGCTACACTGACTTTAATTTATCACCCTACCAAAATAATAAAAGGAAGCCATAAGATCCAAATGAGTCCAAGCTCCAGGTACCCACAGAGACAGTAGGTAGAGTAAGTTGGAGAGCAAACAGTGATACTTGAAGGCTGTCTGCAGAATGGATGCTTCACTTAGAAAAATTATGGTGTCACGATGATCCCAATATCCACAGCAGATTTTCATCATTCAAATTTGGCTGAAATTTTTATAGGGAGCTTATGGAATTTTGATATCCATTTCCCACTGAAAGTCAGTAAGACTTTGTAGTCCTTTATTATTGGTGGTGGTTTTTGATTCAAGTTTTTCTGTAATGCATCTCTGAATATCTTGCTAAAGTAAATTTACATGCTGTGACTTTGCTCCCTGACATAGCTTTCTAAGGGACTATTTTTTGCCTGGAGTTTAGTGTCTGAAGTCCTATGAAGCTGATTTTCTGATTAGGAATGTCTTGTCTTATGTTCTGACTTGACTGACGGTGGTCTTTATCTGCAGGACAAGGCAAAATGGTGAAAAAAGTCCTCCTTAGCAAGTTTTTGTATCTGTTCAAAATACAATTGTTTGCTCTCCCAGTTGGCTTTCTAAATCACAGAATAATATCCAAAAGATTAGCTTGCTACCAAAATCTACATATTAGTCTTGCCTGAGCAGGAAAATGCCCAAGAAGGAAAATGATAGAAGACCATATGGTTGTGAGTAGCCGCTTTCCCGTTATTTGTGCATTCAGCAGCTGTCTTTTCTCAAGCACAGAAGGTACAGTGCAACAATGTCAGAGGGAAGGAAGATCTCGTTAGGTTAAGGTATAAGGTAGCCTGTGCTTTGTTCTTTGAGCATGTTTGTAAAACAGAGTAAGGGAAGAGGATGGAAAACAAGAAGAGATCTGCAAGAGGACATGTTGGGCTGGGCTGATGCCAGGCTACTGCCCTGCACCTTCTCTATCTAATGTTCTTAGTTTCAACCAGTAAAATTTTCCAAACTGTACAGCAGTGAATAGAGGCCAAGCATCTGAAGCCTGAACTGCTATTATTCTCAGTCAGTTTCTTTATTTGCAAAAAGAAAGCTTGTAGACTAACAATTTTTTAAAATTATTTCATTAATATTAATTATCAAGACAGTTAAGCACTTAAAATAATATTTTATTAATAGGACATATTTAATTTTTTTCTATTAGCTGATGAAAAATTGTGAGGTTTACCATTTGTGCTATGACCAACACAAGAAGCTCCTCATTTCTCTTCCTGATTTTACAGCTCACAGAATGAGGAGAGATAAGTCATTGAGTGCTGGTGTCGCCATTTAAAAGGGACAGTGGAAGTGAGTTAAAAGGAATTCAGTATTAAATTTTCGAGACTCGTCTGAGTATAAAGCTAGAGAAAACTTCTATTAAAACAGGAAATAAAAATATGTTATATATTAAGAACACCCTTATGTTAAAAACACTCTTATCAAACAATATAAAAACCAGAATATTAAACTAAGTATCTGAAGGTAGGCAGAGGAAAACAAAAGGGATGGGGTGAGTTTCTTCGGCCAAACCAGAAGCCTGTGATGCAGGGAAGGGATCAGAGTTGGCTCCTGAGGCTCTCTGCTGTTAGGAAACAGTCCCGGGTATCCCGGTTTCACCTACTGCGTGGTCCAAACAACAGCAGCAGCAGCAGCAATCCTCCCGGCAGCTTAGCACGGCCAAAAAGAAGGACTGGTGTCTGAGCTTTGCCATTTTTCTATCTTTTTTGATATCTTTTTGTCCTGGCCCAGCATACTTTGCAGTCCGCATGCATGTAAGCCTTTTTTCCCATGCTTTTTCCTGTCCCAGGAGGCATAGCCTAGTGTTGCGTTGGTCCATCTTCTTCCCCACCTACTTCCAGTCCCAAACCACAGGTAACCTGCTATGTGGCTCAGTCAACATGGCATTCATNTAACCTGCTATGTGGCTCAGTCAACATGGCATTCATCTTCTCCCAGCC
>WEIV01003894.1:1217-17480 GCA_013390005.1 Calyptomena viridis
TTACTTTTTTTCTTTTTTCCAAGAAGGAGGAAGGAAAACCTTGGGGAATTCTTTACTTTTTCTTTTATGGTACCAGGCTTTAGCATTTGCTGCCTAAAAACCTCCTTTTGAAGTGACTGGTTTCCTGAAGTGAGATAGTTAGATAAAAAATTTTTACAAAGATTTTATCTTTCATTGTCATAAAAAGCTCTACGTGTGAATACAATAATATAATTAGAACGACATATATTTGGAGAAAAGGAAATGCTGCTTCTAGGTTTGTTGCAAGTTTGTAGTCTAGATTATTACCTTGTAATTATTACTAATGGCATTTATTTTAGAATCTTTTATTATTGTTTCAAATTATAATTAACATCAAATGTATCACTATGTTTCAGACTGCATACCAATAAAACAATGTTTAGGACATTATGAAAAAAATCTCCACTTTTCCTGGGAGCCCTCTGAAAACTGACACAGATTTTTTAAGAGGATATCAGATTTTCCAAGATGCACTTGTATGTTTAAGCTTCTAAACTCTTGTAAAAAATCTATTTTTAGTGATTTTAAAGGAAAATATAAGAGAAAAGTAACCTGGAGCTTGCATAATGATTTCTAGCCTTCTGGCAAAGAGAACGTTCATAACGAATTAATATTTCTTTTGTTTACCATCATTTGTTTGGTTTTCTTGCATTTAATTAAATGCTTCACATCACCACTGTGGAGTAGAAAGGGAAATATTTCAATAGTATTACATTAACAGATCAACAAAGTTCAGTTGATATTTTGTCTCCCACCCTGGTTTACCATCACATTAGAACCCATAACATTAAATTTTATCTCCTCTCTAAGGAGATAAGGCCTGAAAAAAAACAGTTCTAAAATGTTTAGATTAACTTATTTATTCAATGCTTATGTGTGTCATGTGCCAAATTAGAGGGTAAAACAAGTATATCATTGATGATATATTTAAAGAAATGTTCTCTTATTCATAGTAGCCATTTGAAGTTTCAACAGTAAAATAAGCAGAAGTATAATTCGATGGAAGGTATGCAATACTGTTAGATAAGGTGGTTTAGTTCTTGTTGCTTTAGCTGGCCAAAATTTGAAATGTTTCACTCATCCACTGACTATGGTGGGAGTGACACAAGACAAGCAAACTGGGTTTTGGCTGAACTCATTTGTCACAGCATAACAGTCAAATAATTTGGATGTTGAGTCTAAAAGAAAGAAGAATATTGTAAATTTATAACAAAAAAGCAAAATATATTAAATGCATGCATCTACATGAGGTAGCATCACAGATCTAGCTGATTTAAAGGGGACAGAGCATTTTGGGGTAATTTCTGCCCAAAGCTCATATTCTTGTTCAGCTGCAGCATCTCTTTTCAGACAGAATGAAGAACTTTTAGAGGCTATTGAAATGTTTGCCATTTTGCCAAGGGAAACCTTTGTCACACGCAGTGCTTCAGCAGTGAGAGTTGAATAAATGTCTTTGACAGGGTTGTGTGGTTTCAACGAACAACTCACATCTTGAGATACATCAACAACAGGTGATCTGTAAAAGAATCAAAATTGTGTTTCTCTCCTTTTTTTTTTTCCTTTTTTTTTTTTTATTTTAGTGGGTTTTTTATTACCTGGAGCTGTACAATTTCAGTTTTCATTGAGTGAGTGGCATTTGTTGTTATAGCCAGACTAATTCAAAATTTTGCACGTCTTTTTTGGAAGTAGAAGGAGAAAAGTAACTTTGTTTGTTTGTTTGTTTAATCTGGCATTGTCATAGGTAGAATATGGTTAAATATTTTAGTTTTGAGTGGTAGAATAAGTATGATATTTTCCAGAAATAGATACTCTGTTATATTCATACAGTTAGATAAATGTACAATGCTTTTCCAAGAAGGAAAGAAACACAGTCTTCAAAGCTGTTTTTAATTCTTTTCTGTTTTTCTCCAAGCTGCTGACAGCAGAGGATAGGATTGAAACCTTTCTGTATTTATAGGAAGTCGCCTACAATAAACATCTTATTTATTTTATCTTTTATTGTAAATTAGAAAGGGTTCTACTGTGAGTTCAGTCATGCACAGGTTTCCTCACATTTATTTCTTATTACGAAATTCTGAAGTGCTCCTGAGGTATCGTGGCTGAGACAGGAATAGCCCAAAATCTGACTTTTCAGTTCTCTATCCAAAGCCAAGTTAGTTCAGGGATATAGAAGTTCTTACGGTGTTAAGATGTGGGTTTTTTCACAAATCCACTTGACTCTTTTTTTTGGATTATCGGGTTCTATGGATTTACTCTCTCAGTTCAACCTGAAGGTTTGACAATCCCTGGCATTTGATATTGGCTGTGATTGCCCTTTGAAATTTATACTGAGAATATGTCTACCACATACTTTCTTGTAACAATGTCTGTTAATAAGAAATTCCCTAATCATTGGAGATCCAGAGGAAAAGAATCACTGGGCTATGCTATTCCAGGTGTAATACATCACATATATTTCTGATGCTTGCAGCAGTAGAGCTGCTGCCCAGACTCCTGTGGGCTTCACAAACATGCTCAAAAATTAAGGTTCCCTCCCTGTAGTTCCTCGTGCATCTCTGCAGAAAACTTTTCCATCAAAGATATTCCTGCATTTGTCTCACAGGACTAAGAAATCATTTTGTTATATCCAAATTTGTCAGGCTGTATCTGTAAATTTTCTGCGTTTGGAAAATAAATTGTAAGTCTAGGCAGCATTAATATCCACAAATTTAGCAGGAGAGAACGTTTTACTGCCTGAACTGAATATGTCAGTTCTCAAGTGGTTCCTCCACTGGTCCTACAAAACACCTTCATGTTCTTTCTAACCACTGCTTTCATGCTGTTCACATTGTGCTGTGCTGGAAGAGAAGGAAGGGTGCTGCTCATTCCCTTTTGTGTCTGCACCACTTGTGGATATTTATAAATGTTCACATGCACGTGGGCATTGCCTTATTCCAGTATTGTTATCTTTGGGTTTTATTCATGCCCACATTCTGACCTTAACTTTTGTACTTATACATTTAAATTGAATCAGGTAAGGGACACTGCTGATGCAATACATTTGTTATGGTACTTTTAGAGGAGTTACTGATTCCTCAGTTTTAGGGCAAATAAAGTTTTAAAATTTTTTGAAAGAAGAGACCATATCCAGTTCTTCAAGTTTTCCTTTGGTTTCATAAACTGCATGCAACTAGCAAATCATTTAGTCTGTCTGAAAGGTTTCCTAAAAGATATAATAGTTGAGACAGGGAAGGAAGGGAGTACTTTGGGTAATAGATTAGAGATGCAGCAGAGAAACCCTTATTAACTTGAAGGTTAACCTGTTGCTCCTCACATACTGTGTGATTTGATACTGAATTCAGTAACAGGAGCACCTGGATATCAATGTGCTGATCAGGAGTGGCTAACATTAATTTGGGTAGTTACTGAGCAACACTAGAGAGTATTACATTCCTACCTAGCAGTGGAACAATGAGTTTTTAAGAGTTAACTTAAGCTCTTCCTCAGGGGCAGCAAAACAACCCAGACATGAGTTGTATTTCTCAGAGCCTAGAGACCAGCTTCTGAGGGGGATGTAAAGGGGAGTGGGGGAGAAAAATTGAAAGAAATGCTCAAAACCTCACAAAGTATGGCACCAGGAAACCTTCAAGTGCGTGCAAGACTTGAAGAGAAAGCTAAAGAGAAGATTTTAAAAGATCAGCTGAACCCTGAGTGTGAACAAAGAACAGCTCAAGTGGTGAAAAGGTGAAGCAGCAGCTCTCACTTTTTTTGCAGTCAGTTTGGGGATGAAGGTGAGCTTTTAGTTTGCTGATGGATCTGTTTCTTGATGCTGTACGTTGTCTGTCTCATTCCTTGTGTCCAGGATATGAAAATAATAATTTGCCAGTTCTGCCATAAAAAAGGAAGACAAGAACCAGTAGAAGAGGGGAGATGAAGATGTGTTAATTTTTGCTGACAGTACATGGTTGATGTTCTCTGGGGTGCCAGTGCTGTTTTCTTGCATGTTTCTATGCTGCTGGTTGGATTCGTTTTCTCTCTTAATTGCTTTCCCCTTGCTAGAACTCAAATGCATATTCTGAAGGTAAGTGTTTCTTACTCCTTGCTCAGGCTTCTGGAAGGCAGAGACAAAAGTATGAGGATTCGAGGCAGTGCCATTTAGAAGTTTCAAAACTTGGTAAGCAGAGAGATCTACAAACCTCCCTGTGTCCTCCACCTTCCTGTTCTTAATCCTCTTGCACATACAGTCTGTGGTTATTAGATACCACTTTACATTGATCTTTTCTTTTTCTTGTGGACTGTTTTTGAGAAAGAAGATGAAGGCTGGTGAAGATAAATAATTTAGGCAAATGGACATTTATAAGAATGCTTTGTGATTGATAGGAAATCTGCAAAGTTCTTTCTTATGAGTCTTATTTTTTGGAGGGTATTAGTATTTTTTTTGAGTGTGTGTTCCAGGAAAGAATTTTAAGCAGTCAGTCCAGGTAATTAATTTTTAAATTATTATTAAAACTTACCTTATGTAGGTGCCACAGTGTGGACAATAATCACCCTGAAGTGTCACTGATTTCTGCGTGTTACAGTTGGTTGTAAATGGAATATGAACATTAGGATAGGTGGAAAATTCTTTAGAAATATGCTGTTTCTAGCAAATTAAATAACTTGGCTACAACATAGAATATAATAAAAATCAAAGTAAGTTGTGATTGTGTCAGAAATGTATTTCAAGCAAAAGACTTTATATTTTTCTTCTTATTTCCTTCCCTATCTTTGTGCTTTCCCCTTTCCAGTTATCTGTTGGAGTGCTGTAAGCTATATTAGCTCAGAACACTGCAATCGAAGGTGGTTTGATCAAATGAATTATTTTAATATAATGAATATTCACTAAATGGAGCCATAACTGAGGGATTAAGATAAAAATGCCTTGCATGCTCTTGTGCCCATAGGAGATTGGTGATTTGTGCCTCTTGCAATCATGTGGATTTCTTCAAATTGGGAGATACTGGGAAACATACAGTGCATTTTAAGTCTGCCAGTACAGATTCACATAATCTATAAGATTTTCTTTTTTTTCCTTTTTTTTTTCTTTTTTTTTTTTTTTAAAATTTTTTTTTGTTTTTTTCTTTTTTTTTTTTTTTAAAATTTTTTTTTGTTTTTTTCTTTTTTTTTTTTTTTAAATTTTTTTTTTTTTTTGTGGTTTTTTTTGTTGCTGTTTTTATGCTTTTAAATTTTTCTATTTATTTTGAAACATTTTTCTGGATTTATTCACTTGATTTGCTTTTTATCTGGATTTGGGGGGGGTCAGGGATAGAGTAGATAATAAAGTTATTAGTATATGTAAAAGAACTGTATTCTATCATTAATTTTTCTAGAAGATGTCCATTGGTAGTTAACTAACCTTTAGGTAAGTCATCCCTCTGCTATTGTGAAACATGTAAAAACTATGTTATGAAAAACTCTGCTCATTATGCTTATACAATTAAACAAACCTTTCAATGAATGTACTTTGGTTGCCAGTTCTGTAAGGAAAGACAAAAATAATCACTTGTGAAATTCTATGTTGCTTTCCACTGCAGTTGCCATGGTTTAACCCCAGCCAAGCCCCCCACAGTCACTTGCTCAAACTCCCACCAACGACATCAGGGAGAGAATCAGAAGGGTAAAAGCCAGAAAACTTGGGGGTTGAGATAAAGACAGTTTATTAGGGAAAGCAAAAGCTGTGCAAACAAGCAAAGTAAAACAAGGAATTAATTCAGTGCTTCCCATGGACAGGCAGGTGTTCAGGATCTCCAGGACAGCAGGGCCCCATCACACATAACAGTGACTTGGGAAGACAAACTCCATCACTCCAAATGATCCCACCTTCCTGCTTCTCCCCCCCCTTTATATACTGGGTATGATGTGCCTGGTCTGGAATACCCTTGGCTCAGTTGGGGTCACCTGTCCCAGCTGTGTCTCCTCCCACCCTCCCATGTCCCCCCCAGTTCCTCCCCAGTGTGAAAAGCAGAAAAGGCCTTGGCTCTGGGTAAGCCCAGCTCAGCAACAACACAAACATCTTTATATTATTAACTTTATCCTCAGCACAAATCCAGAACACAGCCCCACACCAGCCACTGTGATGACACTTAACTCCACCCCAGCCAAAACCAGCACAGAAGTCCACATTGATTCATTTGTGGACAAACTGCCATTTGATTTTTTTGCACATTTTGTTTGTGTTTATGTGAATACAATGTCTGTGTTTTCAGCTCTAATCTGAAATATTCCATCGTGTGTCTTTTACTCGTGAATAAGAGTAATGCCTACACTAAATGAAATCTTGCAATCAGGGAACATTATGAAATATAGGAGAAATTTTATAAATAGCTGCCTGTTTTCTGAATAACTAAAATAGTTTTTTTGTATTGTTCTCTTGCATCACTCCAGAATCAATTTGTTAAAATTCTGAGGATATCAGAATAACCTTTTTTGTTGTTTGTTTGTTTGTTTTAGTTGGGTTTTTTTGCTTGTGTTTGAGTCTATCTGCCACATATTGCTATCTTATTCTGGCTAAATGTAAGGCTCCCATTAATTTCTGAGTAGCAGAACTTCCAGGTGGACCAGACTATGCCTAAACAAAAAGATATTTAAAAATAATAGAAGTATAAATAAACCAGAAAGAACATCTTTTGTTTCTCTACAAGGTCAATTGCTTAATCCTTTTCCTCAGATCATACAAATTCATCAGTGCCCAGTGGGCCTGCCTGTCATTGCCCTGAACCTTACACAGTCACTTAGCTGGGACAAAAAATGTGAAAAGATGTGTAAAATGCTATTTAAATCAAAATGCTTTTCTTTTACATCAGTTCTATAATTGCATAAATGCCTACATAATTACACCAGAAAGTGAGGCTTTTTTCATCCTGACATTTGAAGCAAGGTAGAGCCTCAGTATAAATTCAGCAGTTCCTTTCCATTTTTGTTTGTTTGTATAAAAGACTCGAGTTTTTCAGAAGAAACACTAATCTGAAGTGTTAGAACCTGCAAGGCTCTGTCTGAGTCATGCTGACAGGTGAGAGTAAACAAGTATAAAAATGGAAAGTTTTTCTCTACAGACAGGGGAGGGAGTTTCTTACTGACTATGGAAACCAAAAGGACCATCTTCTGATGTCTGCTAAATGTTTAGTCTGAGTTTGGCCTGAACCTGTCTTTGGCTGATCACTTAAATTTATTAGTAAGGAAATTAGTATATGAGCAAACTCTGCAATCCAAACCTCTGGTGAATTTGGATTCTTTGAAAACAAAATTCCTTATCATTTTGTCATTACCACATAAAGAGAAAGTGTTTTAAATATTTCTTGTAGCAGAATTCTGTAATTTTTTTGTATAAAAGTAGTCTCCATTAATTTATGATTTTTTTTCTATTAAATATCCTAGGACAACCTTTCACTGCAAGAAGAAGAAGTCACAGAATCGTTAAGGAGGTCATCCAGTGCAAGCCCCCTGCCAAGGCAGGGCCACCTGGAGCAGGTGACACAGGAACACATCCAGGTGGGTTTTGTGTGTCTCCATGGAGGAAGATTCCATGATCTCCCTGGGCAGCCCATTCCATTGCTCTGTCACCCTCAGCATAAACCAGTTCTTCCTCATGTCGAGAGGAAACTTGTGTTTGAGTTTATGACCAATGCTCCTCATCCTGTCGCTGGGCACCACAGGAAGGAGTCTGGCAGCACCCTTTTGGCACCACCCTCTTGGCACCCAGCTTTGAGATGTTTATCTGCATTAATGAGATCCCCTCTGTCTTCTCTTCTCCAGACTAAACTGTCCCAGCTCCAGCAATTCCTTCTCATAAGAGAATGCTCCAGAACCCTCACTATCTTTGTGCCTCTGCTGACCCTTTCCAGAAGCTCCTTGTCTCTCTTGTCCTGAGGAGCCCAGAACTTGATGTGGCACTCCTGGTGTGGTGGCCTCCCTAGGGCCAAGCAGGGGGAGAAGATCACCTCCCTTGGGCTGCTGGCCACACTCTTCCCAATGCATCCCAGGATACTCTTGGAACTGAAAGTCATAATTGTGCTCATCTTACCAATTTTGATTTTTTTTCACTTTGTAGTATCCAAATCATAAATCCATTCCACTTATTCTGTAATTTAACTTGTAATCTTGATACATGGGAGAGGCAAAATACACCTTGCAAATCCATTGTCAGGCAAAGTGGAGCGGGAAGGCAGGTCCCCAAAATGCACTCGGCTCCTTGACCTGCTTTGATTGACACAGATATGTATGACTGATGCAGTGGCAGGCTCGGCAAGCCATGAAGTGTTTTATTTAGCCAGGGAATTGTCCATGTCTGAGAGTGCTACTTATAGGGAGTGTGTCTGTGAATAAATATCTTTTAAGTTTGTATGTTAATGGTGACTTTATAGCTGAACGGGTTCTCTCACCAAGACTGCAGTGTATGATGCATGTGAGCTGAACAATAAAATGAAGGGGGTGTCTCCTGGGTGTATGAAGAGCTGATGGAAATTCACTTGAATGCTTGTAAAGTTTGTAAAACTAAATAAAACCCCACCCTTTTTTCAAGGACAGTGCTGTGCTTGCATTGCTTATGTTTGCTAACAAATTAGGGAGCTCCTACTCTCTGTATTGCAGTGTGGCTTTTTTAGATCTGGGGGGCTTGGGTCTTTTTAAGGAGTTTCATTGGGCTCTACCTTCTGTCTATTGAGCTGTAGAAAATTATTGAGGTAGTAACTGGGCACTTTTTTGAGCACTGTGTTTGGAAAGAATGGATTTCTCCCAGTAGTGGATCCTGTAGCATCATCCTAGCTAATCCAAAAAAATCCCTTTCCTCTTGTACATGCTGCATGATGGTATTTCAGGCTTATCCTGGACCATTAAGGTGATTAGGGTACCTGCTACTGAAAAGAGGTGTTCAGAACCCGTGGTAACCCAAGAGGAAAGAGGCAGAAATACAGCGGTGAAACAGAGAGAAGAAAACAAACCCATTCATTATCATAGCATTTAAAATATAGCAGTTGAGTTTTTAAAATATTTAAGCATTTTAGATAGCTGCTGCACCTCAGCTATGAAATACTGCTCCTTTACTGAAACATGATAAATGTGTGAGAACTCTGTTAAATTGTTGTAGGGCTGGCAGGATTTTCCAAGGGTATTTTTGCCTTTTATAAGATATGCTGGGAGTGCTCACTGTTGCTTATTATCTTCTGTCTCAGGGTAAGTCTTTTAGACATGCACTTATGATGTAGCTAAGGGGCAGTTTAACTGAAGTGCAATTTTATTTCAGCAAATTAATGCTTGCTCAGTTTAATCCTTTCATGACTTCATTGTATGTGTGCAATATGCTTAAGAGGTTAATAGTTTAATACCTCATATTTTATGGATATTTTGATGATGTTTCTAAGAGTGATCATTTGAAATGCCTTCATAACATTTATTATTCATGATACTTGAATTAAAATATACAGATAAGGATCGGTCTGTGACAGAGTTGTCAATGCAGATATTTTCTGACTGTTTCTCCCCAGGATCTGGATAAATACCTTCTTCTCCAAAGATCACGTAAATAAATTTTTTTCAATGCTGCCCATGATTAGTATCCTCATAGTAAGTAATTCCCTCAAGTGTAGCTCCTAATTCTGTGCTTCCCAGTCTCTGCAGTGTGTGCATGGGTTGTTGTGATGGTGTTGCCTGTCATGTTCCTACCTTTTGCACCTCTTGCAATACTCTCACCTTTTCTGATTATCTTCTGTCTCCACAGCCTGTTTGGATTTTTCTTTGGCTACCTTTTACCCTGCAGCTGCCTCACAGACCTGCCTGTGCTCTGCTCACATATCACTTTATTATCTCGGTATTGAACATTGTTTGGAAAGTGCAATGCCATCTAAATTCTAGTCTTCACTAGAGCCAATCCATCAGGATGAGGGATAAAGATTGCTTGGCAAAAACTCTGATCTTTATAATGATAAATATGTTGTCCTATTTATCATAATAAATATAAAGCATTGTCCTGACTTCCTGACAGGACAATGGAGTTCTTTGAGGAGTGCTTTTATTCCATGTATGCCATTTCTATGTATGCAGGACCTTTATTTAAGAATTAAGTAGAAATAAAAACAAGCATGAAGGTTGAAATTTAGGAGATGTAATAAAAACACAACAGACAGGAAATTTATTATTATTAAAATCATTTTAGAAAGCATTTTTCTATGCTAAAGAGATAATTTGTATTTTTACGGCTTGATTAATACACTGTGATGAAATTCTAAAGCTGCACAGCATTAATTGTCATAGAACTAAGGCTAAAGCATAATATTTTAATTTTAATGGGTTCAGAGCAGTTAATGTTGTTCAGTTCTGCATATTTCTGTATGTTTTAAGCAGCTGAAAATTTCTTTGAAATTAGGAAAGACTAGTTGTTTTAAATTTAGGCAGGCTCAATGAATAGGGCACTGGACTGTGACTTAGAATACCCAGAGTCTAATTTTGGCAGCTTTTCACTGCTCTCTAACATGATCTACACCAATTTTTAACCCTTATTTTATTTTGTAGTTTCAATGGACTCTAGAGTTGTTTTCCTTTCAACCTATTAATAAGATTTCAACCACCCTGGGGCCCTGATTTTGGCATCTTTTAGAAATATGGGAGAAAATAATAAATATTTTCTACAAATATGAACAACTTGTATATAAATAGGACACTGAAATCAATTCATTATGTACTCATGATACTTCCCTTTTCCCTTAGCCCCAAATCTTATGTCCTTAAAGTTTATACCAGGCAGTTTAAAGGTCTTGCAGCCATCACAATTTTTAGAGAGAGAAATATTTTCAGGTTTAATTTTGGTTTTGACAATGCGATTCAAACTTTCTCTAAGATTTACAAACAAAAATAAATCACTGAACAGTAAACTTTATAGTTACAGATAATTGAATGTCTACCACAATGTACTTCTGGTCATGACTAAAAATGGCAATTTTCTGCAGTGGGAAACAGTTGCTCCCAATATTCCAGTATAATTTGTACTTTGAAAGAAATCCAGGGTTCAGATTTTAAACCTGCAATACATTTATATTTATATGTGTCTTTTCTGGGATCTACACACTGAAGATAGAGATGCTTCATAGTGAGGAAAACAGAAGTCACGTATATGATGGAGAAATTGTGGATTGATTGTAATGCTGTTGTATTGTGATTTAAAAATTGAGTCACCAAGCTGATTATGTCTTCCTTTGTGCTCAAAGAAACATCACTTTATGATCCCATGTTTTTGAAATGAAGTATTGAGAGGTTTCTAGTGCATTTAAAATATAGGAAACTTAGAAGTTTTAAAACTTAAAAATTTTTTGGTTGGTTTGTTTTTCTCCCTGTACATGCTATGCACAGTTATCAGCTTCCACTTGGAATGACTGGAATTTATTCTCCTCTTGTGTGGCTTCAACGCAGCAAAATTTGTCAATTGGAATCTTTATATTATTATGAAACAGCATAACGGTGTTTTCTTTCTTACTTCATAAGTTTTATCATCCTGCCTCTACCATCCCATATGCAAAAAAATTATCAGGGGAAAAACCATGATTTTTATTTTCCCTTTTAGTAGTAGTTGGATATATTAGAGCTCGGGGGTGATTTTTGGGGGGCTTTTTTGTTTAGAGAGGGCAGGTGCTGGCTTTTTTTTTTTTTGAAACAAAAGAAAAATGACATTTTAAACAGGTTACAGGTCCCTCCGATACTTTTATTAGTAGTAGTTTATTCTAAATTTGTAAAAGAGAGACCATAGCAATACCCATCTATCTTTTCCTTTAAATAAGTCAGGCTTTCCCAGCTTTGTTTTTACTGCTTAAAAGTCTGGAAGTATTTAATGTTCACTTAAAATTTGCTTCAGGCAGCTTCTGTGAGTTCATCTGCTCATGTAAAGAGCAACAGAACATTTCAAAAAAGCAATGTTGCTGTAGTGTTTGATACACAAAGGTTTCAGCTCTATGTATTTGTATCCATAGATCTTTGCTCTCCCTTGGAGCTCCCATCAGATAAGTAATATTTGGGATAAAGCTAGACGGAACAATGATAAAAACTGAAAAAATACTGTTTACATTTTTGATGAAACCCAGTTATATTTGGTCCTTAAAGGTTTAATTAGCTTTGAATTTCTTTGAAATTAGGAACAAATTGCTCTGTGCTAATATTCTCCCGAGAGCTACTTGATGATATAAGTCTGTTCTTTGGCATTATGGAAAATTCTGTAACTGAATTGTTCTAAAATGTTTTCCTTATCTTATACCTCAAAATTTTACCAGGAAAAGAGCATTCGGGTTAATGAAAAATATTTCAATTGGCTACCAGTCTCTTCTCAGCACAGATGGGTTCCAAATTATGAAAATGGTTTACTAAGAGGGTTTATCTGGAGGTACCATCAGTCTGATGAAGGCTGAACAGAATGCAGCTGCAGGCACAAACAGCCAATTACCTGAGCAGCCTTTTTGCACCATTATTTTCAATTTAAGCTCGAAACCCTGTCCCTGATAACTCATAACCCATCACCCAGTCTCTTCAGTTATACTGACCTGAGGGTAGAAATCAAATCTCTGCTGAAAAGTTAAAGAAAATACAAAAATATTCTTTCTGACTAGTGTGTAATCCGGGCATATTTTCTCACTCTTCTGAGGCTTCATTGCTTTGAACCTTTTGACCAAATAGATCAGGTCAATGGAGATTTGGTAAAGATTTAGAGAGTGCCATTAAAATCCATATCCATTGAAATTAAAATTACTTTCTCTTCTTGCACAGAAAGAGAATGCAAAGTTGGTAATAAAAGTGTCTTCTATTAAAGAAGATTGCTTATGTCAAAAATGTGCACTTTAATCTGACTGCCTTTGAGCTTCTTAGGTTTTATCAAACTTGAATATATCGGAAGCAAAGGGAAAAACTGAATTTTAAAATGAAGCCTGAAATGGAATGTAAAGAATGACGAGTCTGTGCAAAAGTTGTATGTTCCAGAACCAAATAAAAAATGGCTCAAGGTTAGAAAATGATCTGAAGGAAAATTATTAAGTGTTAAAAATGGCAAGACCTGAAATTAAGTGATTTCACATAATTAAAAACTGCTGCCTGTATCGTGCTTTTTCCTAGGTGGAACAGCAGATCTTGGAAGCAAAGGAAAGCAGGTTTCCAACCAGGAATAATTCCTCAGCCTGATTTGTTTCACTTGTCTTGGCTCATAGCATGTGCTCAGTAGCACAAAACACACAGAAGAATTCCACATCTGTAACTAATAAATGTAAATTTGGCAAGAAGTCAGTTCACCCTGGAGGGTCACTAAAGAAATGCTTCTGTTAGAGAAGATCAACCAGAGGCTGTGTACAAAGGAAGATGCTGAATACCATGGACAAGTCTGGCTAGGAATTTCCAGGTCCTAAATATCCTAAGCAAAGAGCTGGGTTTTAGTTAGCCAGGTGGAGCTGTCCTGGGTGGAGTGTGTGAGTGGGACTACAGGACAGACATCTTCCCCACTCAAACCCACACTTTGTCCACTGGGACAACACGTATTTCTGAAGTACCCTGGATTTTACTAAAAAAGAAGTGCTAAAGGAAGAATTTTGCAATTACTTTTTTAAGTGGTGGTAGTACAGACTTTTTTTTTTCTTCTCTTTTTCCTATATTTCACTTACTCCCTCTATGCTCTGCCTGTTGCTGAAATAGAAGTATCAGTTCCAGGACAACTGTCTCCAACATTTCCAGGTGAAAACAATCTGGTTTAGTGGCATTTTGCATATTGGTGATGAAGAAATTTAAAATTACTCTTCTGTACAACTAATTTGACTTTGTCATTCTCCTATTGCAAGTTCAGAAAGGTCAATAATCAAAATATTTTATCAGTTTATTGTATGTCATTGTTTCTGAGAGGTCCATTGTGTTGTTTCCAGGGAGTAGATTTAGGAAGTAAACTATGACAGGAACACATATAAGCAACAAGATCTCTTTGCCTGTCATGCCATGTAGAATATGAAGTTTCATCTATTAAAATAAAAAAATCATATGGTTGTTGTCCCCTGCTATGTGGGTAAAAGGTATTTATATCTGTATAGGTACACACAATATACATTCTAACAAAAAAAAAGCTCTTCAGATGCCAAAATCTTCCTAGAAAATTGAGAGAAAGAAAAAATTCAGGAAAGCTGAATGGGAAAAAAAAGNTTCTTCTCTTTTTCCTATATTTCACTTACTCCCTCTATGCTCTGCCTGTTGCTGAAATAGAAGTATCAGTTCCAGGACAACTGTCTCCAACATTTCCAGGTGAAAACAATCTGGTTTAGTGGCATTTTGCATATTGGTGATGAAGAAATTTAAAATTACTCTTCTGTACAACTAATTTGACTTTGTCATTCTCCTATTGCAAGTTCAGAAAGGTCAATAATCAAAATATTTTATCAGTATGTCATTGTTTCTGAGAGGTCCATTGTGTTGTTTCCAGGGAGTAGATTTAGGAAGTAAACTATGACAGGAACACATATAAGCAACAAGAACTCTTTGCCTGTCATGCCATGTAGAATATGAAGTTTCATCTATTAAAATAAAAAAATCATATGGTTGTTGTCCCCTGCTATGTGGGTAAAAGGTATTTATATCTGTATAGGTACACACAATATACATTCTAACAAAAAAAAAGCTCTTCAGATGCCAAAATCTTCCTAGAAAATTGAGAGAAAGAAAAAATTCAGGAAAGCTGAATGGGAAAAAAAAGGGATGAATTCAGACCTATTTTGAAATTTGTCCTCGTTCATCAGGTGTATAATACTTCTGCATAGGTTGAGCAAATACACACAAAATAAGAAATAGGTCTTTTTGTGAATCTTTTGATTCTTCAAGCAAACACAATGTGAATAGGATACTTAAAGCCATATTTATCTTGCTGGTGGAATTCAATATATCACTGTTCTTAGAAACTGTTTTTCATGTTGCCCTCATACTCAGCTCATGGATAACTTAATTTTTAACCCAGATGATTTAACAATATTTCTTTAAATGAACCATCAGCTAAATGTTTTTGAAGGGACTTGGCGAAGCAGACTTTTTAAATTTTGTTTGAAAAATACCATAAGCCTGTGTTGTAAGAGGTGTAAAGTCCCCTAATTATGTCAATTATTCACAGTGAAATATATATATTAATTCATCTGCGGGAGCTGAAATGTAGCTGTGACATGCAGTGGGGAATGTTTGCAGGTTGGCAAAGTGAGAAGGAGGAGATCTGTGGGATAATGAGACCCTGCAAGTGGCTTTTGACACATAGGTGTGTGACAATTAATAAGCATACAGTTCACGTCCCAAGAATGCTTGGAAATCATCTGTAATATGCTTCATTTTATTCTGAGAAATCACTTCATGCTGTGTTTTGTTTATTTATGGTTATAGTAATTAATATTTATACATAGCATGGGGAAAAAAAATTATCTTTTTTGACTTCTCTGGAATGGGATTGATTCCCCCCTAAAACAGAATTGATTCAATATAGAGAAAATCTTATATTTCTGGCAGTGCTGCTAAATCCTCACAATGCTATAGATGTGTATGACCTGGATAAAAATAGTAAGTGTATATATAGTTTTTATCACTTAAGTCCTTTGAGCATCTCCCAGAGATAAAAAGCATTTGTCACATTTTTGAAGGGGTTTGCATTGACAAAGGCTTCAATCATGCAGAAAGCTGTTTTCAGATTTCCATAAAACAAAGCAGACACCATTTACATGATAAATTGCTCCTAGACAACAATCTTAGCTGACTACCCAAGTGCTACACTGTGATTCTGTTATCACTGATTTGTCCTTCACTTTTCAGCAGAATGAAAATGAAGGACTTGCAACTAATTGTGCCAGGAAAACAGAGCTAATTTTCTGAAAAANAAAAGAGCTAATTTTTTAAAAAAAAAAAAAAAAAAAATTCTTCTAAGCCATGAGGGCTGAGCATAAATAATATCATATGCAATAACAAAGCATTATTAATGGCTGTACTGTTCTACAAAGAGTCTGAGGGTGATATTTCATAGCAAAATTACTTCTTGAAAGGCCTAACACTTTTTAAAAGCATGAAGCCATGTATTTCTGACTGTTGCCAAAAATCACGTGTCTTCCAACAAAAGCTACTAATCTGTTGTCGGTTTAATCAGTACTAATAAAAAGGAGGAAACAAAATTTAGGTATAAAAATGTATATAACTCACGTTATTATCAGATTTTATTCTGATAAAGCGATCTAGTTTCTGATCTGTTTTTAATTCTAA
>WEIV01003894.1:19560-34842 GCA_013390005.1 Calyptomena viridis
TAGAGCATTTTTATGTAGTCTGAGGACTTACTTTTCTCGAAATTGTGCAGCAGTGATGAAAAATTGAAATTACAAGGTCAACCCACTATCCAAGGAAATTTCACTTGAGCCTGGCTTCAAGGAGAATTGCCAGTGTTCCCTTATATTTCACTCTTTTATGGTGTTCTCGGACATAAAATGAAGTTTGTCTCTTGTTCTTTGATATTTTTGTGCTGAAAGGACAGTTGAGTTTAGTATGCTGTTGGTATTAAAATTGGAAGGGAGAAAAGAATATAAGCNAATATAAGCTAAATAGCAGAATGATCTGGGATCATATAATTTATAGGTCTAAATTATATGTACATCAAATGATCAGATAAGTATAAATATTAGTAAATTAAATAATCTCTTCTTTTTGTGGATGTAGGAAACAGAATAAACACAATATTTTAAATTTATCCCCCTAGAACAAGGAGCAAAACAGGTTTAGTCTCATGTTAAAGTTATTCTCTTTAAATTTGTGGTAACAGCATTTGTCATGTAACTGCAGGAAGTTGCTTTGGAAAATATTTGCAACCAGGACACGCATATAAATTATGGGATAGCAGCTGCCATATGGGAAGGAGGGAGAGGAAGGTTCTTTGATCATAAAAAGAGATTTCCCCTCTATGCAAATAAAACACCAGCTGAAATGCATTGTACAAGTCAAATAGGATTATCTTAGTGCAAAGACAGTTTCCTTTCAGGTGAATTAAATCTGATGGTGAGGCATTCAATTATAGAAAAGAATGAATTGCGTCGCAGCATAAGATATACAGGACACTGAGAGGCAAAAACATTATGACAAAGGAAGAGGACAAGAAACCCCCTTAAAAGAAACTTGAAAAGAATTTGTTTTGTGGACAAGAAATTAGATGACTGGAGGGAAAATGATTCTATACTCACAGAATATTCTATATTCTATATGCAACAGCCACAACTATCAAATATTTCAATTAATCATTTTTTTCAGGTGTGCTAAATTTCATTTTGCATGTTAGGCGAGGAGGTTTACATATTAAGCTCTTTTGTGTTTGGGCTATTACATACTCTTTGAATCATGTCATCTTAGTGGCACATTTCCCTCTTTTCCCTTTTGTTTCTGCATTGTTCTTCCATACTAATACTCATATAGGAAAAGAATGATTAACTCTGTTATTTGCTCTGGAGTTAGAGAAAATTTCCTGTCTTTTAATTTTCAGAATATGTGGGAAATTTGCGTCGGTGCTGAAGGAATATATTTGGGGTTTGTTTAGGATTTTTTTGGGTAACACAGAATCGAGAGGTGGGACTGCTTAGGTTAAAACAAACAAGTGAAAAATCAGAACCCCAAAACCTTAAAGGGCTGTTTACTCAAAATGTGGCCATGCAACCTCACTACCAGTAGTTTCACTAATGAAAACAGAATTTTCTAGCTTGTTTCCAAACATTCTCCACTGCTGCATCTCACCAGCCTCTTAGAAATATTTGTAGAAACTAAGGCTGCAGTCTTCAATGAAATAAAACCTTAAGTCCACGTGTGTTCCTTTGTTTCAGAGCAGAAATTTTTTCCTCAGTTATCATTACTTTCTCTTCATTAGCAGCAACTCATTTTGCAATTTGGGCAGAGTGTCAGCTCTTTTAGATTATCCATCCATTTTAAATTCTTTTACAGAGAAATTGTTGTAGCTGTTTTACACTGATGTTGTGGTTTAACCCCAATTGGCAGCTAAACCCCACACAGCCACTTGCTCACTCTTCCCTGGTGCAGTGGAGAAGAGAATCAGAAGGGTAAAATTAAGAAGACTTGTGGTTGAGATAAGAACAGTTTAAGAATTGCAATAAAATTGTAGAATAATAAAGTGTGATGAAAATAACAAAAGGAGAAAGAAATGAAACCAAAACTAGTGACTTAAAGGCAATAAAGAGTTACACAGGCAATTTCCAAGAAAAAGTGGAAAACTGTCCTAATACACCTATTTTCCCTTTTATTGCAGAGCATAACTTCATAAGGGATTTTTTCATGGGTTTGTTTTGGGTTTGATTGGTGTGTTTTCAAGCTATGAGGACAGCTTTGGTACCTACATGTGTATACTTATATGTAGAAATATATATATGTATGTTTTTTACAGGCACTGCTGTAAGGTATATATAGCTGGAGATACATTCTTGTAACATCCAAAATTCCTTTATAATGGCCTGGATTCTTTGCCCTTCTGTAGCAAAGCTCTGAGTGATTCTGTTTGTCTGCCTTGTAAGCAGTGTAGAATAATTGTCACTTTTCTCTGGTACATAAGCAGAATGCACCTATCATTCAACTGCAATTTTAAAAAATAAAAACTTTATTCCATCTCCTTAATCCATTCTCTTAAACTTTCCCAGTGTTAGGAAAGTAGAAGCACAAAAGAATTTGAAGCAAAGGAACTGCTACAAATAAGAAAAGGACAAAGACACAGAGCCTTGTCTGAGTTAAACCACGAGTTTCTGCTGTTGTCTGGAGGTGATTTTCTCCACTCATTACCATTCTAACCAGCTGCACAGATGGCCTCTCAAATCTACATAAAGGCAAGAGTTCAGAGGCTAGGAAATAATGAAAAGGTGATGCCTACAGTCTAGTAAAATGATAGCTTTTTCCTGTTGAGGGAATGCATACAATCAGAAACCCAGAGATTACAAGAAGATGTTTAAATAACTGTTTTAAGTAACACTTAAGGGGAGAAAATTAGAGAAGATCACATGAAGGTTATAGAAAATGATGTCTATTAGCATCACTTATGGTTATAGCACTAAGAAATCTGATCTTATTAACAGTTTGTTCTAACAGTCCTTCCACTGCCAACTCCAATGCAGTGTTTCCCTACATCTCTTTCCTCCTTGCATCCCATCTCTCCCCTGCAAACAGGGACTGCAGCTGGCCACACTTCCAATCTGCCTTCCTTTCTTCTACCTGGGTGATAGCAGGAGCCCCCTGGGATTCTTTGAGACGTGGCTGGTGAGCAAGATATTTTGCTGTTTACAATGACTGGCAATGCTTGCAAGCACACAGAGAGCTTAATTAGTTTTTCTTTATCTCTGTTTCAGTGTGTCTCAGAGTCTCTCAGTGCTGAAATATATGCTCTCTCACACACACCAAGGAGGAGAGAGAAGCACATTGAGAATGAGCTCATTTTGAGCATCACCTTATGGTTTCAGCAGCTCACTTGGCTCTGCTTGGAGCAGTAAGAAATGTTTGGCAGCTCAGTTGCACGATTTTCTATGCACTCATCAGTTTGATCCAAATGGGTGAACAGCTGGGATCTCACCATCTTGAAGACAATTGCTTACTGGAGTTCATTTCTCTGGCAGATATTATGCTGTAATCTTGCTGAATGGTGCTTTGCTATTTTCCTTTCTTTCCCTTTTGCCTAATGAAAAGAATATCGAAGTTCACCCAGATCATCTTTATTATCTCTGATAATTCGTTTTACACTGGAAAGCGAATTATTATATTTCCAAACTTTCAGAGAAGGCAATGCAAAGTTTTTGTGGACAAAGTTGAATGTGGTTTTTTTCTCCATTGAGAATATATATACAAATTTTGGTTTTCTTATTTAAAAAAATACCCAAACCATATAAATAAAGTTTAGTAATTATATGCAGTAGACCCGCAAATGGTCCCATTGAGACAGTCCTTTCTATTTTTCTGTAGAAAGGATTACAAAAATTTTGATTCTCCTAAAGGGAAGAAAGTTGAGATAAAGATAATTGGGCAAAGATACTCTTGCAGTATTCCTGGTTGGTTGTTTTGTGGGAGTTTTGTGAGGGTTTTTGGATGATTTCTTTCGCTTGATTTCTTTCTTTTCAAGGCCACAAAGTAATAGAATTAAGAATTAATAGAAGTAAGGTAGTTTTTTTTTTCTCCAAAACACAGGATGATAATGTGTTGTTGATTCAAGGATATACATCTCACTGCTACCAAGTAGCTACAAAAATTTAAATGAAATTTCGAATCTCAGCATTTTCCTTACCATATGTTTGATTGCAGGCATCAAACGATTTTACTTAGTGTATTTTTTTAAACATTTTTTTCCCCTAAGAAACCTTTATTAATGCTTTTCTCTTCTGGAAGAGAACACTAAATGTGCTCAATATACCAAAGTAATTGAAACTACTTACCAGTTAAGGGGGAACCTTAACTGTTTGAGTATCCTGGTTCTTCCCAGAGGAAGTAAATTTTCCATTTCTTAGTTTTCAAGGTGGAAAAGACTGAGGTAAAAACAGGTAAAATGAATCACTTGTCTTCACGTAGTTAGAAAATACTAGATCCAATTTTACTTTTAGAAGTAATAGACAGATGTTAATTTTCTGGATGACTGCTGGTTATTTGTACTCAGCTGATCTGATTACCTTAATATTACACATTATAACCTCTCTGTGTAGTCATCTCTAGAGGAAAAAGAATTGTTTGCCTCCATCTAATGACAAATTAGAACAAGAAGCACAATGACTTCTTGGTGTAATTTGCTTTGCTTAATTTAAGACTTTCTTCCTGGTGTGATGAAATATTATTTTTACTATGTGCCTCTTTGGACAACAGTAGTGTATTTAATGTATTTGTGTAAGGATTTAATTATGATTGCAATCCCTATTTCGTTGCCTTGGAGCACGAAGACTTTCATGCCTCTTCAGCTTTCCCAGGACCCTGCTGGAGTCCTGGTCACTGGTGTTTGCAAGACACAACTGGTCTTGATTGAAGAGATTGAAGAGAACTTAGTGACTAATGGGCTGACAGCAGAGAAAGACTAAGTCAGAAATCTGAGGAGTTCCCTCCTCTGTTCCTTGTGATTATAATGAGTGTCTGACATTAAAATAGGTCCAAAATCGTTCCATCTGAATTGAATGAATGTTCTAAAATGCCTTAGGTGGAGGTCTACCTGGACACCTTGAGTGATGTATAAGGAGGGGAAATAAACATCAAAAATAAATATCCCTGGACAAACCATTTAATCAGAGATAAAAGATTACTTCACAACCTGCTGTTGAAGCAGGCTGTGTGCACACTAGTGATTTTGTAATTATCTTTCTAGGTTTCAAGGTGTTTTTTCCTTTGTTTTTAAACACACTTCTTAGTTCTATGAGAAAAATTGTGCTTATTTGGGGTATGTAAGAAACATTTAAGTCTTCTCTCTCCCCATAAAATTTGTTCGATCAGCTTTGAGAGAAGTCACTGTTAGTTGAACCCAGTCTTTCTTTGTTGCAGAAAAGCTGGCAGAGAGGTTGTGTGTGTATTCTCAGTCCAGCCAGGAATAACCTTTTCAATTAATAATTTTCTTCTCACAGCCTGTTCTCTATTAGTCCAAACCAGAGTGAAATTCTCTGGAAATGTTATCTTTCCAAGGGAAACAAACAATAAATCTATGTAGTGCTGCTTAGAGCAAATACTTGCTCCCATACAGGAGAGATGATGAGTATAGAGAATTTCTCCTTCCAAGTGCTACTCTCTCTTTTATCTTTTAATTCTTCTTCTGTTCAATGTTTTCATGTATAATATAGCTACATTTTTGATGGTGGGAAAAGAAAGCTTTTTTTGGTGATGGTGTATTTTTTGGTTTTTAGTTCATTTGGGTTTTCTCGTTGTTTGTTTTTTAGGAAAGCTCCAAGTTAAAAGCCTTAAATCAAATAAGATCTGATTAACTGTACTCCCTTTTGTTCCAAATGTTACTGTGGGCCAATTAGATATTGGTGGAAGTATGGGACCCTTTATTTGTAAAATCTAAATATCCCAGTGATCAGATATTATTCAACATTTTTGTTTAGGCTTTGAGCAGAAATCCTCTTCAAGTGCAACTCTTTTGGTAGAAAAGGTCACACCACTGGAGTGGATCATGTGTCATGTGCCAAATTAACCTTGTTCGCTTTTCCTAAAGGGAGTTAGGGAGAAATTTCATGGGCTGAGTTGTGACAGCCATATATATATATTGGAGTGAAAGCCTTAAAATATAAACAGTTTTGAATACATTAAATACAAATATTACAAAAATTGACAAACTATTTGGATAGCTGTTTATCTGATGAAGGAAAATCTAGTTTCAGCAGAGGGATGTACAGTATCTTTGAAAAAGTTCAAAAGACACACTTAGAGAAGTCTGTAATTTGGATGAAAAAGCCTGGAACTCAATCTTTCTTTAGACACACCACAGCTATCAAAGAAACACGAGCATAAGTTAGTGTGTCTGTTAGAGATAATGGGAATTGGGATGTTGGTGTTCTATCTAATAGCCCAGACAATGAAAAACTGCAATGGGATGAGAGAAGTTTGATCTCATTTATTTCACCAGGGTATTTTCCCATCCAGCTCAAGTGTTCCACCCTTAGTAACAAGTTCCTCTATATGAAATGCCCAATATTTTTTGTCCCCACATGACTTACTGTTCATTGGTTTTGGTAAGAACACTAATTTTGTCTTCATTTAGAACCCTTTGGAATTGCTCTCTTTTTTTGTCTGCCCCTAATGAAAAACCAAACAAAATCCTAAAGAATGCTAGGACAAATTCTGACCAGTTCTAAGAAATGTTTTAAGGAATAACATAAGATGTATGAAAGTGAGAGAAAGGACAAGCTTAGATCCTTTCCTAGGAAAGGTCTGTGTTGAAATGCCACCAAAATAGAGGCAGCTCCTGTGTCAAAAGGTGACAAGATGCCACCCATGACTGTGTAGAAACATCCAGAGCTGCTTCTGATTTTTACAGTTTGTCACATTTCTGGCAACCAAAATGTTCTGCTGTCAGGTATTTCTAGTTTCGTAACAGAGAGTTTTGGTCTATGAGCAGAAATATATACATGTAACTTTCAACTCTCTGAGTTAAATGAAGCATGAGAAGTAGAAGAAGTCTTACTTTACCAAATATACTATAAGTACTTCTTTTTAATGCTAAATGCTGGGAGGAAGAGGCCCTTTTCCAAAGCAAGAGCTTTTAAAATATGTTTGGTACAAGGAAATGTAATTTTAATGAAAATTAAAATATTTTTTTTTAGTTTATAGGCAGGAAAACCAAAGCTGGAATAAAAGTTAAACTGTCAGTGTTGTGATTTTTGAGGCTGTATCTGCATGATATGATAAAATGGTGTCCAGGGAAGAAACTTGATATTCTGTGCAGGTTTGAATGAAGAAATAGTGTCAATGGAATGATTATGCTGTTGTGTAATAAAATGGAAAAATTGGATGTGTTAAGACAGCCAAACACTTATGTAACTGCTGCTCTGAAAAAGCAGCCCAGAGTAGCTGGACAAGGTATTTGAGTTGGGCCAGGACCTTGGAGCAGGTGGTGTGGTGTCCACTGACCGGGCAGCAGCCTTGGCCACAGAGGAAAACCATTTTAATAGTTCAAACCAAAATCAGGATGAAAGTGGCATGAATTTATTAATCATTAATAGTCGACTGGCAAATGATGAATTATAAATTCAGGATCAATAGCAGCAACAGAGTAAGTAAACTAAAATATTGGACACTTGCAAAATGTTAATAAAACCTAAAATTTCTAGCCACTGGTCTACAACTAAGTCTCAAGAAGTTATTATTCTCTCTGCATATTGATATATATTCACTTCCCCCTCACAGCTCCTGGGGTTACCAGAACTCTTGGAGAAACACTGGGAAAGAGGGATAAGGACCTCAGGAGAAGAGTAGACCAGATTCTCTTTCTTTTTATTAAATCTGGATTTAGAGTAAGATAAAATATTTTTCTGTCCTTTTAGGACCGTGTCTAGCTTGAAAATAAAATTGGCAATAGTCCAATGTGATGTGTATACAAGTGTATTTTCCAGTTTTGTTGAGTTAGGACACACTGCAGCAGTGGTATGGACACTGCTAATTGGACACAGAAAAAGACTATTTTTGTGGAAACAAATAGTTCAAACAATTGGCCACTGCAATGCCAAGTCAGCTCACTACAAAGCAGTTTGGAATCATCTGCCTCAAGCTGCAGGGGACTAATTCCTTGGAAACGATTTACAGGACATCAGCAGACTGCATATATACCATTTTTTAGAAATATAGGTGACAAGCAGTGGCAGCTGATCTCCACATGACTATACACTGTTCTCAAAGGTCTGAATGTTCAAGACTCTGTGCTTGCTATGCAAATGTCTCTGTGTGAGTCACAGAATCGGGTCTATTTCTAGAAAGGAGGTTGGGTTATATTTTTGCCAGAGATTGATTTGCTCAACTCCTTAGGGGTTGGTTTTTTTCCCCGTCCAAGTATACCAGGAAGGCAGTGGATAACTTTCATAATAAGATTAAATATATGTTAATGTTTCCCCCAGGTCACCTATGCATAGTTTTCATTGAAATCTCTATAACAAGTTGCTTTTCTGTATTTCCATATGACTGACACTGAAGTTGTGGTTGTTATTGAGGTGGTTGTGTCTGTATTTGTGTTTGTCCATTTGTTTCCCTTGCTGTGCTGGGGATATTTCCATTAAACTACTATCATTACAGTTGACTAATATGGTATTTCCTGGTAGCTTCCCATTGTCAGGCTGGCTCCAACACAGGTCTTATTATTTCTAGATGCTTTTTAGCCATTTGCTTTATTCTGTTTAAATTGGCTGAGTTTAATGCCACGGTGCTCCCTCTCACTCCCCTTGTTTCTCCCTCATTCAGTGCTTCAGCAGCATCTGTAACAGTTTTATTAAACTTCAGCTAAAGCAGATTATGGTTCAGTCGGGTGGTTCAGTTCCATGAGTTACTATTGGCTGCCATTAATTTTCCTCTTTATTTCTCGGGTTTTATAAATTCTCGATTATTCCCTAGAGATCCAGGGTTTTCCTTTGGTTTTGCTATCACTTCTCTGACTTGCTGACATCCAAGCCTCACATGGGAGAACTGGAGCAGTGCTGGAGCAGACAGTCCCTGCTGGCTCTGGTTTCCTCGCTGCTCTCATTGAGATGAGATGAATCCCATGAGCTAATATGGGTATTGACCAACATTTTGGGAATGAAGGGGTAGGTGTGCAGCTGAATCTGTCATAAGGAAGCAATGACAAAATAAGAACAGAAAGAAAACATGTATATTTTTTTAGAGATCTTGCATTTAGATCTTTGTAGCCCTCAGAAGATTTAAAATTTGTGTAGGCTCAGTGTAAAGCTGCTGCTGGGGGCGGCACCTCAGCACTTTGGTGGATGCTTTGTGTGGCACCTGAAGCTCATACAACACAAGTTATTTTCCTAATTTTCTAGCAGTAGCAACTCCTTAAACACCTTTAAAGATAATTCCTCTTTTGAGTTTTTATTGATCACTCATTTTCAAGAAAGTGATAACTTTCAGTCAACCTCTAGGGGTCAAATAGTTCTTCTTTCCTGTATTAAAGTATTTCTTCTCTTAAGCCTTTTTAATTAAGTCATTCTGATGAAGAATCCTGGGACTTAATCCCTCATTGAAGACTGTTTAGCTTTGTTTGCCCAGAAATAGTTGAAAGAAATTATTGCCCAACAGTACAAAAAGATTCCTTATCAAATTCTGAAAGGCGACTAATTAATAATCTCAGAAATAAAACTAAAACCTCTAAGTTTAAATCACTCAACTGAGTAACTTGTTTGAAATATATCAAATGACCTTACTGTAGTTGTCCATAAAATATCTTTGCTTTTATAAAGTAGGAATATTGAACTTATCTCTGGTCAAAAGGCATTAGATCCTGCTAAACCTTTGAAGAGAATATATATTAATCTTTATATTAAAAAATGAATGTGCACATTTGTGTGTATGTGTACATAAATATAGAGGCCACATTTGTGCTTGGGAAGTTTAAGACTTGGAAAAACTGGGGTTTAGTGTTAACTGATCTTTTCCTACAGAAATGTGAGAGGCACTCTGCTTGTATGACTTTGCAGTTCTGATAAGATCATAAGCACCACTGACTCTGAAACTGGGAAGATGGATTAAATTGGAACATAGATTAAATGGCTGACTGCAATTTTATTTCAACTGCATTTAAACCTTGCACTGGTCAAAGAGGTCAAACAGAAGCCTGAATAAGCTTTTGCTGTGATCCAAGAAGTTTGGTGTCACACAACACATGCCTTGGAGCTTGGCAAATAACTTGCTTCATCTACTCCAAGGAAAAAATTTGGCATTCTGCTTCAGTTTTCTGTCTGGAGAGCATTTGCTGTATTTTACCTGTTTTTTTCTTTTTTTTTTTTCCCCCCATTTTTATAGATTTTGTCTTGTCTAAGAGGCAGTAGTGTAGGCGAAAGTGATTTTTTGTCATTCAAAGGATGTAGGGACAAAATCTGTCTTTTGCTCCCATTAGAGGTGAAGAGAGTTTTGATTCAGCCACTCTGGATTCTGTTATTTTGATTCCCATCCTGCCAGAAGCAGCAGCAGTTTCTGGAAGGATTTTGCCCCTATTATAACTTTGGAACATGAAGGCATGTAAAATACAAAGAATTCTTCTGAAATGGGATATTGTTTTATGTATAGTAGAAAAGCACTTAAAATTTAATCAATTTAAAAGCATTGCTCATTCAAATACAAAAGAATTCAACAGTCAGGGGGGTAGAATAGAGCTGCACAATTTTTTGTGAAGAATGTCATGCTAATTCTGGATCCAATGTGTTAGTTGTGGAAGAAAGAGGAAAATGGTTAATTGGAATCTAAAACAAAGTGGGAAAAAATATGCTGATTCTCCTTAGACTACAACATTTGAAAATATACAGATGTGTTGTCAGGCTTGAAACTGTACTGCAATTGTAGCTGTCATAGGTCCACTCAAATGAAACCTGTACAGGTCAATTCATTTAACATTTTTCTAGTATATGAGGAAAAACAGCACATCAATGCATAGTCAAAATGAAGAATTTCAAGTCTATGTTTTGCATGAGTAATCAAGGATTTCTAGCTATGACACATAAGGCAAGCTAAAGAAAACAAAATTGTAAATAAGATCTGTGAGGTTTCATACCACTCCAAATATGCACATTCTGTTATTATAAAAGACTGTCTTTTCAATGGGGTTTAGTCTTATGTGTAATATCTTTGTTACCATCTTCATTCATTCCAAGACATATCTTACTGGAATTAAGAAGGTAGAATTTATTCTGAAATTTATATTGATAAAAATGGCTGCAACTAATACTTGCTTGATATAACTGGGTTGCACATAACACCTGCTAGTGAAGAAATCTTCAACCACCTCCAAGACAACTTTCAGCATTTTGCATCTTTTTCTCCTCTCCTACTTGTATCTTCTCCTATTTAAAACTCTGTTTTTGCCTGGGCAAGAAGATCCATTTTTATACCTTACTTCTTAATCATTATGTAAAAAAGAGAGGAAGAGGGTTAGGGGGAAAAGGGAACAATATAATGCTTTATCAAATAAATACAGGCAGCATTTAATAGATGTGTAAAATGTATGCAGCATGAAACAGAACAGAAAATGAAATAACAAAAAGATTTATTTAAAAGATCACACGGATCTGTATGGGTCAATGCCAATATATTACATTATTCTCTATTTTTACTGTATTTTAGTGCAGAAATTGCATAGTTATTACAGTTATGTACTTAAATTATTATAGTTGAGGTTTTAAAAATATTGTAAAATTACCCTGAAAATGTGTTTTGGTGTTAGATTTGAGTTTGTTTTGGAAGGTGTTTGATCTTTTTTGTTTGGTTTGGGTTTTGTGTAGTGGGTTTTCTGTTGGTGGTTTTTTTGTTTGGTTGGTTTGGTTTTGGGTGGCTTTTTTGGTGGTAGTTTTCGGGGTTTTTTTTTTTGCAATTGTATGTACAATTATGTGTTCTAGCATTGGTGTTTTTAAAAATATATGGCATATTTCTGTTTTAGGATGCATAAAAGACCTATAGATTTTTGACACGATTGGTGAATATCAAGGAAAGGTTTAAGTCTTTATCCACAGCTGTGTCACACTGGAAGTAAATAGCAATCTATACTTTCTATTTTAGAATATGGACAGTAGATAAAGTTGATATTTTATCACTATGCAAATTACATTTGACTTTATGAACATAGTTCCTATTGTAGCATATTATTAGCCAAGTTGTGCCATTAAGCATGCAGCACTTTTCAGCATCAATTTAAACAGAATTAAATGTGTCCTCCTGAATGTAGTAATTGCATCCTAGCATCTTTTTTTATTTAAAATAATTCATTTTACAGACAATAATATGGTTTATCTTCTTATATAAATTCCTTGGGGTGCAGATAATGCATTATTCTCTATTTGGAAGACAGGCACATCATGGGAAGTACAAAAAATGAAGGATAATAATTACATTCCTTAAGGGGAGAGGGAAAAGCTTAGTTTAAATTTTAGGAGACATATAAATGAGTACGCTGTATAGAATGAATTTCAACCCAGATGAGAAAAACCTTTGTCTATATATTTTAAAAAAGAGCATATTGTGAATTAAAGTTTCAGGCTGTTATTAAAAATGGTTTAAAAATATGTTGAATGTTGGGTTTGTGTTTGTTATCAGATAAAGTGAAATGAAGTGCTATTATTCCATAGTTTTATGGAATTGAAGGTAGCTGATCTTTTGTCTTAGAAAAAATCAGTAGTGAAAGACTTGTTTTCTTCATCGATTCACCAAAAAAAAAAAATCAGTCAAAATAAAAAAAAAACAACAATCAACAACAACAGAATTCTCTGGGTTTCCAAATAAATTCCTTTTAGGAAGCATTTCTTATGAGGACAAACAATAATTAATCAGGTCTGTCTGTCCGAGCTGACTGTAAACTTCATTGCACAGTGATTGTCCTGTGCCATTTAAGGTCATCCTTGTTAATGGATGTATAATGTGTGTCACACTCTTTGAAAATTGAAAAATGTTGCACTTAATAACCATAAAAATGAAAGGAAAAACTAATCTCTGTTTTGTTCCTCACCTCTGCATGGTCTAACTTCATGCAAATGGTGTCAACTTGAATGAATGAACATTAAAATCAGAGATTACTGACCAAATCTCTCTTGCTGCTTCACTAATTTGTTAATATAAAAATACAAAGCAAAGAATGGGCTCTTTACTTTTGTTGTTATTATTTTGGTGTCCTGGAGAGAACTCTTCAGTGTTCTCATAGGACCAGTCAGTTATTTTGTAAGAATCCACATTCATGTCGTGCTTTTTCACTTGAAAGTAATTGAGTTGCATTCATGGCAGTTGTTCCTGAGTTTGGCATAAACTTTTCAATCCAGATTATTTTATGAGCAGTTGTCCTGTATGATTTAAACAAACCTAGAAAGAAGGTTATTTGCATAGTGCCAAAATTGTTTTGTTCTTAAATGACTCTTAGACACTTTAAGGTGCCTTATAATCAGCGTGCCCTCATTAGCCACTGTCGATAACAGCTCCACCTTCCATGGCCTTTTTCAGCCTGAGGGCACGATGTGCTTCGTGTTCTTATTTCTGTTCACAGAGGTGGCAAATGAAAAAGCCAGGCTACTTACAAATGGTCTTGCCTTCTTTGTTTAAGGAAACAAGATCACAAATACCCATGTCATGCAAATTATTATTTGGTGGACACACGATTGTGTACAATTCTCTGATAATACACTGCTGGCGCTATGACAGAAAAGAAAAATATCATCTTTAGTGCTTGGCTTTATTGGTAGATTAAAAGCATCCACTTATGCTTGAAATAAAGTGGAAGTCCATGTTCATGGACTAGATCAAAGATGGGAAGAATCCCTCCTGGGGTCCAATGCCACAAGGGATCACTTGCTCCATTCATCCTGATTTTTTTTGCAGACATTAGGCTCCTATTAGTGCAGATATTTGCAAGATCCAAGTCACCTTTTTTTATTGTTTTTAACCCTGTTATTTTCCAGTATTACAAAGAAAATACCAGCCATGTATTTTCAGTTAATTTTTTTTTNACACAAATTCAGTGGTGCCCTCAGGGTGCCTCCGTTTGTATTACAGAGCATCTCATTTGCAGTTCACCCAGGACACAACTGCTCAGCTTCCCTTTGTGCTCTCAAAGCCACCTCTAATAATACAAATAGAAGTACCCTCAGGGCAGTGCATTCAATGCATCTAGAAATGCCAGAGATCCTTTGGGCTACGCAGAAAATATAAAAAAAAAAAAAAAAAAAAAGGGAAGAATTTTTTCCCCCCCCGGTAAAAAAAACCCAACTATTTGGTGATTTTATATTCTGAANCAGTCAGTTATTTTGTAAGAATCCACATTCATGTCGTGCTTTTTCACTTGAAAGTAATTGAGTTGCATTCATGGCAGTTGTTCCTGAGTTTGGCATAAACTTTTCAATCCAGATTATTTTATGAGCAGTTGTCCTGTATGATTTAAACAAACCTAGAAAGAAGGTTATTTGCATAGTGCCAAAATTGTTTTGTTCTTAAATGACTCTTAGACACTTTAAGGTGCCTTATAATCAGCGTGCCCTCATTAGCCACTGTCGATAACAGCTCCACCTTCCATGGCCTTTTTCAGCCTGAGGGCACGATGTGCTTCGTGTTCTTATTTCTGTTCACAGAGGTGGCAAATGAAAAAGCCAGGCTACTTACAAATGGTCTTGCCTTCTTTGTTTAAGGAAACAAGATCACAAATACCCATGTCATGCAAATTATTATTTGGTGGACACACGATTGTGTACAATTCTCTGATAATACACTGCTGGCGCTATGACAGAAAAGAAAAATATCATCTTTAGTGCTTGGCTTTATTGGTAGATTAAAAGCATCCACTTATGCTTGAAATAAAGTGGAAGTCCATGTTCATGGACTAGATCAAAGATGGGAAGAATCCCTCCTGGGGTCCAATGCCACAAGGGATCACTTGCTCCATTCATCCTGATTTTTTTTGCAGACATTAGGCTCCTATTAGTGCAGATATTTGCAAGATCCAAGTCACCTTTTTTTATTGTTTTTAACCCTGTTATTTTCCAGTATTACAAAGAAAATACCAGCCATGTATTTTCAGTTAATTTTTTTTTTTTTAACAGTCTGGTAATGTAAATGATAAATAAATGTTCCCTTAAACAAAATGATTATAACTTTTCATTTCAGTATAGGTGTTCTTATTTTGGTTTTTCTGGTGGGTAGAATAAATGTTATTTAACTAATACCTATAATGAAGGCAGAAAATTAGTTGGATGGGAAAAGTTAAGTCTACACTGATATTATCAAACAATCTCAATGTACATGTTGGTTTTTGCCCTTGAAAGGCAAAGAAATAGTTAATATAAAATAGAAATGCTTGCTTTCAATACAAGTATTTTAGAGAGCCTTTTGAATTTTAATGGAAGAGCTATTTTCTAATTCATTCGAAT
>WEIV01003894.1:45385-73306 GCA_013390005.1 Calyptomena viridis
CAGCAGTTCTGCCACTCTGGCAGCGAGGCACAGTCCACACCAAAGCCAACAGTTCCTCCTGAACCCCATTTAGCAAATATTTGTCCAATTTTTTGCTTTCCAGGTATCAAGAAGTGTCAGGTAAACAGTAGAGTTTGAACAATTCAGAAGGGCATGATGGTTTTTTTGGACATTGTACTTGCCTTGGAAATGGAGTGTGAGGAATATTCCTTTTTTCTTAGCAGACAAAACATTCTTACTAGTTATGTTAGTGTATGGTAACTCATTATGCTGTGTAAACACTATATTGAGACACTAAGAACATTTTTAATGCTTTAAAAATGCTCTCTACATCTCATTCAAGGCAACATTAAGAGATTTTAGCTTTAACAAGCAGCATTTTCCCCTTGGGAACACCAGGATAGAAAGAAAGACAGCTCAGCTCAGCTAGTTTGTCCACTATGATAATTTCAAGCTAACATAATATATGAATTCAAAATAGCAGCACTAAGAGAATTTATAATTTCAAGGCAGGTTTGCATTCTGTTCTCAGTACAGAATGTATGTATAGAATGCAGAATGCACAAACAAAAGAAGGTAAGATTTTTGGGGTTTTGGCAGTGAAGTACCTAATAAGAAGTGAAGGTGTTGACCCGTTATTCATTTCTTATTTAAGTTCTCCTTAGTCAAGCAAAATTCTCTTTTGAAATTCATCACTTGACTTTCACTGAAGTTTTGATAAAAGAACTTCTGTATTTGTTCCCACCAGTGAATTCTTTCATTTTCTTTCCTCCCAGTTTCTAAAAGGAGCTTTACGTCTCTTGTGCCATGACATTACATATGTGTTCTCAGTCATGTTTACTGCAATTCTGCAACAGCAGCTCTCGCCTTGTAATTTCCCATTCATCCTTTCAGCTGGTGAAGAAGCTTTTAGGGACTTGGAAATGTGTGTTTTATGGCAATTCTGGAAAATTTCAGGTGCCAACTTGTGCTCCAAGACCCATCCTCAGTGACAGTTCCCTGACCCTGCATTTCTTAAAGATCACTGATAGGAGTAGTCTGTGATGTAACTAAGGAGTTTGTTTGCTCTCTGTCCCTCACACTTTGCTTCCAGTGATTTAAAGGGGAGTTGCAGCTCAGTAAATGTGAAAAGAATTGCACCAGAGGGGACCAACTTCCTTTTCTGACTGTTTGGATCATTTATGATTGTTGCACAGAGTCGCTTGANCTCCCACGGAGTGTTAGCAACTTCTTATTGATGAGCATCCAGGAAGCTGAACACAATATTTATTTTTAAAATATATTCATTGAATCAGTGCAGATCTAGACAGCACCTAAAAAGGCAAATTCTAGGATTGGGAAGCTGTGTGGGGGTATTCTCTGTAACTTCCTACAGAAACTGCTGGTTCTGCAGCAGTTCTGCCACTCTGGCAGNGTGAGCTTTTTCTAGGTTGTTTGGTTTAGTTTAATTTGGGTTTGTGGTTTTTTTGCTTGTTTGGGATTTTTTTAACCCTAGCTCTTTGACTTTCATGGAGCTTAATCAGTTCATAGAGGCAAAAACCTCTCCTTGTATTTTTAACATTATTCACTTTAAAATAAAACTCAAATACAATGAGGTTAAAGTATTCCAGTTTCTTTCTCTGTTATCTTTATTGGGTAATTTGTCAAAGGTCTGCCTCATTCCATGTTTGGGTTCTTACCCATTCAATTGCATCTCTATCTATAACTGTTTCCAACCAGCTCTTATGCAAGGATTTAAAGTGCTGATCTATATAATATCAAGTTAATAGCTTTCTGGAAATCATTTTAGCATGCACTAGTGTTAAATAACTTGTGCTTGCTTTTCAGAACCCAGGAATTATGATATGCTTTATCACTGAATTCAGAAGGCACATTTAGCTAACTGGTCATGTAGGTGCTTTAGTGGTAAACAATACAGAAAATAAATGTATTAGCAGGAATCTGTCAGGATTATGAGCTGTGCAATGTAAACCAGAAAGACAGAGGGTAGTGTAAGAGCTTCCGCTGAGTAAGTATTTGGAAGATCTAGAGAAAAATCTGGAATCTCAGAGACAAAATGACTCCCGGATTATGCACCAGCCTTTTAGGTGTGTTTTGTTTGATGTTTTGGGTGTTTTGGCAGATGTTGTTGGGTTGGGGGTTTTTTGGGGGATATTGTAGTGATTTTGTTTGTTTGTTCGCTACTTGCACTCTTTTAGTGTTTGGTGGTGGGTTGTTTGGTTGGTTGTGTTCTTGTTTTTAACTTTGTATAAGACGATCATCATTTGAAGAGTTCTTGTTCTCTGACTACTGATAGTAAAACCTCCAGCCCATTATACTTGGGACATAATAGCGAACTGCTTCAAGAAATTAATTAACTGCAGCTGGTTTATTCCCAAATAAGTCTTAGTTATAAAACTTATTCTATACTTTAAGCTATGGTTTGATCCCTTATTTGCCTTCTCCTGTCTGAGCTGTTTGGGAAATACCAGCCCCTGGGACAAACAAATTAAACTCTTGATCTTACACAGGCACATGTTACTAGATTTTCGAAAGTGATAATTGTTTTTATTCCATTTCCTTAGTCCATCCTTAAGTCATTGTGTCTAATGCTCTCAACATGAGAGCAAAGCCATTAAAGATAGCAAAACTTATGAGAAAAACTAGATTTATTCATCTGGGTTTTGTTGCCATGCAGAATTTGTGGCTTTGAAAGTTCTAGTAAGGACTTGATGCATTTGATTGTCTTGGTATGAAGAATCTCTTTGGAGAATTTACTGTGCTTTGATTCTCTCAATGCAAATAACAAGGTCATCATTCTAATGTGCTTTAGCTTTTGAAGAATGTAATCACTGGTATGTGTGGTTTTGAATTGCAATGCATGGAACTCAGAGTGCAATATAAATCAAATTCTGATACACCACAGTAGTTATTTCCATTGCCTGCTGTCTTTCCCCTGCCAGTTGGATGAGGAAGATTCTAGACAAAATTCAGTCTTGATCCCTAATATTGCTAGAGGAAGTTTTAGTACATTACAGGCAGTTGCAAAATGTCCTTTCAGTTGTTTATTTTTTGTTTTTAAAGATACTGGAATTCAGATATTTTTGAATCAATCAACAATAAAAACATTGTTAGCATGAATTTAAAATGTGTTGGGACATGTCTAATTTTCTGGTTTGGATTTATATTGTTCAGTTAAATCTACTTTAGTCAGTTGGGGTCCATTGAATGTGTACGTTGACTTAAAGTCATAATTCTCACGCCTTCTGTGATTCTGTTGGTTATTTTGTATGGCTTCAGAGTGACAGATTTAAGTCTTTTTATAGTTATTGAAGTTGAAATTTATCTTGATTCTCGTCTCTCATGTTTTAGTGGAATCTGCAACAGGAATAAGATTTTACATCTAGAACTCTCTGGTGATATTTTTTTCCTAGTATATCAAATATAGAGTTTGATAAATTTTTGTAATCATTTACTACCTTATGAGAGACTTTGCCTTCCTATAGTTCCATCTTTTGTTAATACAGGCACTCTAATTTCTGACTTTTAATTTTAATTTCTGACTGTGACTGTATCATTGGTTTGCAGATATCAACATTACTTGATGAATCTGATCCTTGACTACTGTTGATTCCTAAGTATATAGGTTTTGGTGCCTTGGTATTGTCAGGTTATTCTACAGAGATTTTGACGAGTACATTGTACATTTTGCTTGACAAGTTATGGAAAGGAGAGTGAGTTCTTAACGGGGTTTTCTGGTGATTCTTTTCTCTTGTATTCCTATAAATAGTAAGCTTTTTGTGCTGTCCTCAGGTAGGTCTTGTAAGACTGTATTTTTTAGCAGCTTTTATAGTAATATTACAATTTATAGGGAAGCTTTAATTTGCTGAGTGAGCTCCTGAGTAAAATTTGGCTGGTTTTTTTTTCACATGCTTTACTTGAGTGGGTACACACTTTTTTTGAAAATCACTAAAAGTATAATGAATGAGAGTTGTGGATAATAATGAAACAAGGATGAAAGAAATTTGGGTTCTAAAGATTTTTATGAAAACCTGAGAACTTTTTCTAAAGATAGCTGCATCTTTCTAGTTTTTTGTTTAAAATAACTAATTTCAAAGCATGTGAAAAAAACCCTGCACAACTAAACACTTGTCTGTAGCTTTGCATGCATTTAGGAAGCTGTAGATTTTCTCAAGCATAAAAGTAACAAGAGGTTTACAAGGCCCAAGAAACCTTAAAAAAGGAAATTATTTTCCTTTGTGAACACTAAAATCCCATGTGTACTACACTTTTAGTCTAACAGTGTATTAAAGGCCGTTGGTACAGATCTCTGATTTGCACCTATTAACTCCTAAAATTTTCCATTTATTTATTCATTTATTCATTAATTCAGGTTTTGAAACCTGAAGTGAATAGCTTCAATCAAGTTCCTCATGTTGTATTCTCAGATGAGAGTATTGGAGCTTCCACAGAAGGAACATGACTACTGATTATTTAATTTTAGCAGCTGGTGTTTGAGCCCCAGTCACAACTGTTTGACAAAATTTATTAGCAAAACTCTGAGTCATTTCTTGTACTTTTAGGTACAGCAGAGTCATTATTTAGTTTGTTTAACAGAATAAACTGATAGAGAAAATGTTGCATGTCTGACAGGATTTACTACAAAAATAAAATGTTTGAGGTTATCTAAAATATTATAGTAAGACAAGTTTAAAACATCTGGCATTTTCAAGGTGCTTACTTTAGAGTTTCTGGAGTAACAAACAGGGATATTTTCTTAAACAGCAATCAGTCACATTTTGCATCTCAAGGCTTCAAACAGAAACTTTATGCACACATTTAATACATAATTATTATTATTAAATCCTAATACAAAGAAATTACTAATTTATCATATTTGCTCAAGGGATGCATTTCTTTTTGAATAGGATAGAAGATATTAGCAAGTTAATATCTTCCCACTGTGGTGGAAAGTGAGGGAAAATTAATGAAGATAATAGGCTTTACTTAGATCATTTCGTTATTGTCATAGCTTTACCTGCCCTGTTTTATGATTGCTTTATTGTCTGTAGTGGAATTATTATCTTAGCTCTGCCCGAATTAGCTAAAAGGGATTAAATTACATAGGTTAAGTATTTTTGTACCTTGTTGCATTCATTAATTGCTTATGCATATTATTGTTGGGGGTTTTCATGGGGTTTTTTGTTTGTTTTGGCTTGTTTTTTGTGTTGTTTTTTTTTTTTAATGTGGCTTCCCTGAGGTTTGTAGGAGTAGAGGAGGGGTATTTTTATATTTTTAAGTACATGCTGGATGCTTACATTCAAATAGAAGTTCCTATTTGTAGATTCTGCTGATTCCTTATTTTTTAATGGACCATGTGACTGTAGAGAAAACATAAGATTGCAAAGCATAAATTTAAACTTTCTCCTTTCTTAGTTGATTTTCTCCTCAGGGACACTTCTCTGAAGGATGCCAAAATTTCCTATGCCACTAGGACATGGGAATAAACAGGATGACAAAGTCTCCCTAAATAAACAAGAATACTCAGGGACTCTATCAAAGATACCACTAGGTGGTGACAGGTTCAAATTATGATTTTAAGAGCATTCATAGTTCACGGTGTTACTTTTAAATATCTCAAATAATGCTGTTCTCATGAAATGTCACCTTCACACAAGAAGCTCAACCAAAAGGAGAAAAAAACCTGAATTGGTCCAAGTGATTTATGTTCCACCATCTAACAGATAATGGAGGCATTTAGACAAAAAAAAAATTAAAAATGCCTCTGGGAAATGTTTTTGTGGGAGATTTATAGTAGGAATTGAAAAAGCTTTTGAAACAGAAAATTCTTTGTTAACTCTCGGGGGTAGGTTGTTAAACCTTTCTTGTTGTTGCTCTTATATTAGTTCAATAAAATGCAATAATATCTACACATCTGCCACATTTTTCTGTGTGACATAAAATGCTCCCTCAACACTTGAATCAAGTACCATCACTACTTGCTGGTAGTAGCCAGGGCTTGGCTGGTGTTGCCAGCAAGCCTAGGCTTTTGTATTTAGCTTGCTAGGCATAATTTGCTTTTCCTTCAGCTCTCCTCTGTATGGCATGCCAGCATTTCTTAGTTCCAGCACATCCTTATGCTTGCTTTCAGTTTTCATTTTTTCTTGTGCCAAATTTTTTGCCAAATGTTCTGTTTCTTCTCTGGATGTGTTTGCAGCAGGCTCCCTCTGAGTGTCTGTGTTTCATATTTGAACAGCTCATCAGCAGGAGTATCAATTCTCTTGCTGGGAATTTGTTTTCCTCCTCAAAGAGATCTTTGCAGCTTGATGTTGACAGCTTTTGTCTTCCCCCGAGGCAGTTTTATTTAGGGTCTCTGGGTAGTCTGTCATCTGTTTTTGTAGAAATAAAAAGGCAACCAACTATGCTAATTACTTCAAATATGGCTCTCATGCAAAAGTTGCTACAAGTGGCGAAAACTTGTTTTGGCCCTTTTTCTGGACATAATCAGCCTGTGTATGGAGCTTTATGCCTTGGAAGTATCTTTTAAAAAATAAATCATTAAAAATTGCAATCTACACTGGCCTTTTGATTACTTTCTAAAGCTTGCAGCATCTGTTGCCTTGAAACACTCCTTCACCCAGGCTGAAAATGGAAATATTGCCACTCGTATTCCTTTCTCCTCTTGTGCACCTCCCATCAGATAAGTGCCAAAGGCAGGCAGGGCAGGGAGGAAGGATCCTTAGCACACTGACATGCCCGTGTTCACAGCTGAACACAAAAGCTCGGTGACACAGCGCGGGCAGGACCGGGGGATGCGCGAACACGGTTTGACTTCCCGGCGACATTGGAGGAGGTGTTATGTGGCAGGTGGCAATGTAGCAGTCTTGCAGAGACCAGGCAGGAGTAATGGGCTGGAAAATCCAAGGTCACCAGTGCAGCGTCTTCCTGGTGCTTCCTATTGGTGTTGCATAAAGCAATGGCTCAGATTATTTACGGCACAACTGGAGGAGGGGAAGAAAAAGGTGGATGGGAGGACATGAGGCAGCACAGTGTTCTTTTTGGCAGAGATCCCGTTTTTTGGGTAGGATTTCTTTTATTTTTATTTTAAAGGCAGGTGCTTATCTGATCTCTCATTTGACAGCTTGGGCACTGTTACACATGACGAGTGTCACCCTTCCCTGAAGTCATGCAGGCTTTGGTGCTGGGTAATGAGGAATCCAGCCCAGATTCTATTAAACTATTTAGAGCAGTATTTCTTTTTTCCCAACTTCAATTCAAAAGCAATTGACTTTCTGAACTGAGATCTAAAAGGATAACCAACTTATAGGGCAAGAAATACCTCCCAGGGAAGGGTCATTGACAACCAGCACTAAGTGGCCCTACTTGAACAGAGGATTCGTACCAGATGACATCCAGAGGTCCCATCAAACCTCTACCATTTTGTGAAGTTTAAAATCCCAAAGGATTGAAGGCTTTTGTTTTTTGGAGGGTTTTGGGGTTTTTTTGGCTAGCAACTCTTTTCCTTCCATTTGAGCACAGTGAGCTGCTTACTTTTAGCTTGCTCCCACACACTTGTGTAGGCTCAAATGTCACTCTGTAGTGTGATGTGTTAGTGTGTTTCTGGAGACTGATGGAGGATGTCAGACTAAAAAGAGGGGAGCGATCTCTGCTGCAGAGAAATGTTTTTGCTTTTTGATTTCAAGAGCTAATTATACAATGTTTTCCAAATTTTACTTAACTGTAATGGCAGATATTTGCAAAATCTAGCTGTAGATTATATAAACCACCATCCTATCTGTTCACAGCTCAGAATATGTTTTTTGTTTGGGTGTTGGTTTTTTGAGGGGTTTTTTTATTTGCTTTGTTGGTTGGGGTTTTTTACAGCTTCATCAGTTTTATGTTCTTGTAGTAAGACTTAAAAAGAAAACAAGGATCAATTTTGCAGTAGAGCTGTCAAAATAGTAGTTTCTAGTTTGCAGATGTGTGGATGTTGAGGACCAAGAAGCACTGGCTTCAGACTAAATCTGAGAAATCACACATCTGAATTCTCTGACAAATAAGAACTTTCTGTCCCTTTAGATTTTTAGTTGAAACTGATGTTCTTGTCAGCTTCCCAGATGATACCAGTAATGAAAGTGCCAACATTGTCAACTCCATTGGGCCAGCTGCCTGTTTCCCTCGAGGACTCAAGGTGCAGGACAGCCCTTCCAGCAGATTCCCTGGGGCTATTGCTCTGCAGCTTCAGGAGTGCCTGGCTCTGAGACAGACTAATAAATTACATCTGGCCTAAGCCAAAAGTACAGTTGTCTCTGGCTCTCGGGCAGGCACATCAGGAACCCAGGTAAAAGATTAAACAAAGCTGCTGATCCTCAGTATCCTTAAACCATAATGTTTATGGATCAGCTTTGCTTTGAAGACACTTGGCTTCCTATCCCTGACTAGTTCTACCTCTCAAACCAGGTCAGACACAGACAGTGCAGCACAAGATATGTAGTAGCTGTGTCAAACAGGTATATTTTTACCTTTCAAATCACATCAATTCACCATGGTAGATATTTGAAGCACAGACACTGTCTACATTTTGAAGCTTATGCAATTGAAACATATTTTTTCCTATATTCCAGAGATCTTTTTGTCTCATCTTGACTTTCTGTCAGCTTCTACTGTGACTCATGGAGGGCAACATGAGCTCATTACATCATTCTGTCTTTTACCTCTGCCTCTGTGGTTTTCCTTATTCTCACCTGAATTTATGCACTCAAAAGTTGAGACAAAGTTGGCCCACAAACCATCTGTCTGGATCAAAGGATTCCATTCCTTTTTTTAAGCTTCATCCTCCCCCTGTATTATGCTGCTTACCAGCCTCACCACTTCCTCTTTTTGTGGTCCATTCGTATCTTTTACTCACACATTCATCCTGTAACCTTCATCATCTCTGTTATCCCACCTTTTCAGAATTCACTTGCTTATAACCTGTAAGTTTCCAGAAACAAATTCCTACCAGCTACATTTTCCTGCTCTGCCCTCTTCAGTACCTGAAAACAGATTATTTTAGAAGGCATTCTTTAAAGAAATTGAGAATAATAACTCCTCTGGTAGTTAGTATAGTTTTCTTGAAGAGGTTCAGAGCACTTCTCCTAGTGAATTCTGAGACTTGAATTTCGTGTGCAGTTCACCTGTGTTGTCTTGGCTGAATGTGCCATTCAGCATAATTATATATATGTTTAAAGTTAAAAATTAAGAGTTTCATTTCTTTAGCAGAAAATTAGAGGAGCTGAGACAACTCATTTGGCATGGCAGCATTCCATTGAGCCAAAAGGTAATTTTCAGGGTATCTTTGGCAAGTATTCCTGCCGCAGTGGGGTAGTGATTTTAATGTGCAGTGCTGCATTTTAATAGCGGATTGAGATGGCTATTAAGATATAGCACTGTACATTAACATCAGTGCTGCACAGACACTGCTCCTGAGATGACAGCTCTCTCTGCATTCTGCTTCATAGCAATAGTTTGCTCAGTAGCTTCTCTGATCTCCAGCAAGGGAAATAAAAATCATTATCTAGTTAATATTTCACACTGCGTTGGACATCCAGATCCTAGGGAGAGAGAGCAGGAGAGTAGAGATGGGATGCTGGGTACAGAGGCCTGGGAGGCAGAGGAGGAAGGAGTGTGAGAGAGAAAATCCCCCTGTGAAAGGATCATTTCTTAGTTTTCATCTAGTCAACTCCCTTTGGCTCAGGGAAAAAGTGGTTTGCTAACCCTGAGACTTGGGACACAGTGCTTAGAGGAGAACTGTGGAGCAGAAGTAGCTACAGAGGTAGTGAGATACTGAAAATTCATGAGACCCTGAGAAATGTGAGAGGCTGCCAGAAAAAGGTAGAGCAGAAAAACCATATATACTGGAAGACTTATCAGAAGTGTTTAAGAAAATAATTCAATATTTACCCTTTGCACTTAGAAGAAACTAATGGACAGTAAAGGCCTAATCAGTTAGCTACTGTTTGATTAGGCTTTTCCTTGGCTATAGTTTTTTGTTCTGCTGGGAAAAAGTTTTGCTTGCTGTCAGTCTAAGCAGTTCACAGGCATTTCACAACATTTATATTGCTCAGATTCCAAAACTCTGTTTTCCAGTGAAAAGAACCCTGATTGCACCTGAACAACCTCCCTTGCAAAAATACAGAAATTACAGGAAAAGTGCCTATGACGTTGCAGGCTTCCATCTCTCTGACAGTAGTTGTGAAATGACTTTCAGAATTAGGAAAAAAAAAGGAATCATTGTAAGATTTTCTCTGCCCTAACTTTCTGTCTACTGGACGTGGGGACTAAATCTGCAGCTAGCATTGGATGGAGAAGGATGCTGCTGCAAAATGTTGATATAACAGAGAAAGATGTATTCAGAAGCTCCCTTGAATGGCCTTAGAGCATCATTTGATCTCTACCTTTTCCTTAGGAATGAGCTACAGCAATTATCTATCCTAGGACTTAGTTGCTGATAATTTGCTTGAAGCAGAGCTGTGGAAGCCTCTGACCGAGATCAGTAGTTTTGCCTTTCAAATTTTGTTAAATAGAAATGTTTATGAGTGTATTTCTAGTTAGCAAACTTGTAAAACCATGACATAGAAACTTTCCACCTAACTGTGAACTGCTGCTTAAAAAAAAGTTACTATCTGTGAATTCTCATAATATTAATTCCAAAACTACATGAAACTTCAGTATGCAATTACAGCCTAAAATTTCAACCTATAAGTGTTGATATTTTGATATATTGATACTAAACATTTAGGAAGACAAAATCAAGAAGCCATATAGGAATAAAAAATATCAAAGCAAACACATTCAAGAGAACATGCAAGAGGTAGCTGTTTGATTTTTAACCTGCTAAAGAATGTGTCAGTGTTTAATTTCCTACATGTCTGTACTTTGTAGTATGATAGTAAATCTCATCAACTGTGTGTGAGCCTTCTTTCAGTTCTCTGGGTTATCAGATGCAATTTGTAAGAATGAAGTCAAATTAGTATGGTAAAATTTTATTTTGGAGTTTTTCTTATTAGGAATTGATTTATCAAGTACTGTCTTTTAAAAAATATTTCACAAATAAAATGATGAAAGTGTTTTTCACTTGAAGGACTAATTCAGGCTAAAGAACATCTACATTGTAAGCACCTTCTCTATGGAAAATCACATGTATTTTCTCATTCATAATCAACAATATCCCTAATGAACTAGTGACTGACAGTACCAGCAGGCTAAATCTTAGCTATGTAGAGTGATCAAAAGCCTGGGAGAGAGAAAAAATGTGAAATAGTAAAGGTTCAGATATTTTTTAATTTATTCTAATATAATCATGTTGGCTTCAGGAATTCTTTCCTTCCTACCTAAGGCAAAAAGTGATGAAACATTCACACTCTTTGCTGCTGGTCCTCTAACTCAGAAGATCCAATTTGTATGTATGTTTGTTTTTCTTACATGTTACCCTTAAAACTCAGGAAATGGAGCAGCAGTTCATCATTTTCATGCTGCTATGCACCACTAGAGGCCATCATACACCTCCTTAAATATTAGATAGTTATGCAAATGATTCTAGACATGATGTGAATACCCGATGAATGTAAAAGCCTGTATAAAAGGGCATGGGGAAACTCCTTATTTGAGAGAAGGCTTTATCATAATTGATTAGTGTGAACAGCATGTCTTTTAAGGCTAATTCCAATTGATTCAGAGCACCCATGTCCTTTTGTACATTCCTACATAACCTTTGAATAGATCATCAAATATAAGTGGTAAGTGAAGTCTACATCAGGGGATACAGTCAAGCCTGGAACATGAGATGGGAATCTTTTAGATTGATTTTTGTGTGCTTGGATTAGAAATTATTTTTTTCCCCTTGATCATCCCATCTGGAAAATGAGATATTATTCTTGTTCCCCTACAAATTATTTATTTGGATTCATTAATCCAGGAGATCATTCCTAGTCCTTTGGTTTACAGTTTCACTTCTTCAGGCTAACTAACCATTCAAAGAAATAGGACTCATTACTTTCCTTTTGAAGACTTGTATGGTACTTTGCTATATATGATAGATTATGAATATGTGAAGGCTTTGCATGTGTGTTTGTGAAGTAAATAATGGGAAGTGTTGAGTTATCTGAACCATCTTGATATGCAGTATTTTCTCTTCAAAAACTTGAAAGAGAAGATCAAGATAAATAACATATATGAAGTACTACTGTAGTACCTCCAATTCAAGCAGCTCTACAGTATTTTTATAATATTCAAGTATTTTTAAAACAAGAGAAGAGAATTATATCATATGAAGGAAAAAAAAAGTGTATAACAAAAGTGATACAATAAATGCTTTTTTTTTTTTTTGTGGAAGGGAGGGGAGAGGAATTTATTTCATAACTCTTAGTGCCATTATGAAAATGACTTTGTGCTTCAAAATTATAATGGAGGACTACTCCAAATGATTACAAAAATCATAAGATATCCTGAGGTTATCAGCAAAAAGAAGTCACGCACAAGTGACTATATGTGCTATATGTGCACATTTTGCAAAGCTCAGGATCATCAATCTCCTGATAAAAGAAACAAAATTTTATATGTTTTTAATCAGATGAAAGAAAAAAAAGTATAAGAGACTAACACAACAGCATAGCTCAGTATCCAGTAGCCTCTCAACTGATGAATAACACTGAATGTTATTCATTCAATAAACTCACCACACAAAATATCACTTCATAAAGACAGGAAAAATCCCTCATTTCAAGTATAACAATATATAAGGTCATTTCAGAAACGTATTTTTGTTCAGAGGAAATAAAACTGTATGCAATCATCTTACTCTTTACCATATTATTTTTCAAACATGTAAGATATTTTTGCATATCAAGACACATGTAAGATTTCAAACACGTAAGTTTTAAACAGGTTTCCCAAGTTGATAATAGCAAACTGCTGCACAAAATATCATTTGGCTTCACCTTCAGATCTTTACTGCTGTGAAAACATGGGGATTTCTGCCCATGCTTTGGAGTCCAGATCAACAGGATTGCTGAGAAGACAAGTCTGTAAACAAGGTCCACTTTCCACCCTGGGGACAAGCAACACCATAAGGAGCAGTAGGTGCCTTTTAAAGAAATCTATTTGATTGAGTCTTGAATCATTTATATTTCTGCATTATCTACTTTTCATGGGCACCTGAACAGTGCATCCTGGGCCACTCAGACTGAATGGAAAAGGAAGTGTGGTGTGGGTGTCTGACTTGGTCACACTGTGAGTGTGCTAATGCAATGCCTCCTTTCATGTTGGCCAAAATGGTGCATTTCTGGTCTGTAGGGCTTCTGCACACAGACTGGCACATTAGACCTTCTTTCTACTGTGTCAGTTTATCAGTTTAATGTTTGTTAGCTCCCAAAGGACTGAACCATGCTTCACTGTATAGTGTAGACATGTGATTTTGAGCGTGTTGCTTTCCATCTTTGTGACTCGATTTCCCACCTGGGAGATGGTGATAACAATGCCAATGTGTCTCATTATTGTCTTGACTATTTAAACTGTAAGCTCTTTAGGGCAAGGGCTGTCTCATACCATATGTCTTCACAGAGACTGGCAGAATGAGTCACTGATTGCATTTGGGGTCTCCTGGTGCCACAATAATTAAAAGAGAGACAATAATATTAAAAAGGAAGAAAAGAGAGAAGGTGGTTCTGGTATCAAGAGGTTTTCAAATTTCCTGGTAACAACCCAAAAGCAAGAGAAGAGTTTATCTCTGAGGAGAATCCTTGCTTCAACTTCCTCAACTCTAAATGTCATATTGGTTTTCAGAGAAGTACAATAGGGAAACTTTGCAAGAAGGGTAATCCAGAAGCTAATGAAGGTCCTGACTGGAAGAGAAGGATTAGTAGTAGCTTGAGCTACTGCAAATGTGTGGGTTGGAGAACAGATCAACTTTTTAATATAAGTGCACCTAGAAAATGAGTGTTGCCTCCCCCCCCATTAGAAGACGAACAGATGTTTCCAGGAATGGATGATGTGTCTGTACTCATGAGTGGAGAAAGGCAGGATGAAGTGAGAGAGGTGGAGAATGATTCGCATTCTGCTGGCTCCTGACTTGGATTGGTCCAGTTGTATTCTGTCCCAGTTAATGGGAAGAAGTCTTTCACCAGTCATTTTATGCAGTAGAAGACTAATGAAAGTAGTTACTAGAGATGGTTACTCAAATATAGCCATAAGTGCTATATGAAAGCTCCTGCTTTGGGGTTTCTAAACCAACATTTTGTTTGAAAATGTTTGCAAGATTTGGGTCCAGTGCCTAGTTTGCATGTCAGCTGAGGATTGCTCTGCAGAACTAATGTTCCCTTCATTCATTACTCAATCAAACATACCAGTATTTATTTATCACAGTCTAGATGCTTTGTCCTTCTTGTTGAAGCCTTCAGATTGCTTCAGCATAGTCTATTTTATCACTGGTAGATGTTTTTATAGCCAATAGGAATGTTTCCCATGGATCCTGTACGATGGACAACAAACTGGGATTTGCTCTAAAGGCTTTTATGAGTTTCTGTCTACAGTCAGGTTTGAACCCTGGCACAGAAAGAGAGAAAAAATACATTGTTAGTACTGAATTAGTCATGAACATGCAGTTCATATTTTAGACTCCTATTTAATACCCAGATGTTCCAACAATGCCCCCAAGGGTGTTTACAGAAAGTATTAGGACTGTGGTTGTAAAGATATTCTGGGCTGAAATGACAGATTACAAGAGCCAAAGTCTCATATCATAATGTCCCTTTTATTACTCGTAAAAGTCTACATACTTATGTCAGAGTTTTGAGAATCTTCTAGTCTGAAATATAAAAGAAGCTGTTGGCTGTGCATTTAGTTTCTTCAAAAATGGGGTTAGTAGAGTAATGAATAACTTCTCATTTGTTCCACTGCAATAGTTCAAACACAACTTATACAGAATTAAAAAAATTCTGAAATTTGTTTTCTGATACAATGCAGGCTTCAAGATCTGGACAGGAAGACCTCTTGAAAGAGTAAGATACCCTATGCATCTGAGATGGAAATTGAAGCTGCATGGGAAAGAGCAAGCTCACCTAAAAGAAAATTTATTTAAATATCTTTGGTTTTATTTCCCTTCTTTTTCTTTGTGTATTGAGCCTTGTAAGTGGAAGGCAATCCTTATACTCTGTCAGCAACTCTTTAAATGATACTAGTATTGTTCACTTTATTTTTTAACATCTTGATCTGCGTTTGCATCCTTATCTTTTCACTGAAGTGAGACTTTTGATTATAGGCCATTAGAAATATTCAGAGCAAAGTTAAATTATTGAATGTACTTCTTTTTTTTTCTCCTGACTTGGATAGAAAATTGTTGTTTATAAACAAACAATTCTTAAAGAAATTAATTTTAGCGGAATGAGCTCTGGAACCGGCTCTGTTCCTGCTGGAGGTGTGATTCCTTAAAACAGTGAGGATGAGTGATGGTTCTAGTCCTTCCTTCCCACTCTCAGTAGAGCTTGGGCAGCTTCAACTACTTCATCCTGCAATCCTTGGCAGCACAGCTTTCAGCTCTGAGGGACGTGGGGTGTTTCACACACCTCTCTGCTCAGAATTTACCTTCTTTCTGGAAACTGCAGCAATGTCTCCATGATTTATGTGAACGTATTTAACAAATAGCTCCATGCCTTTGGGAATTTCTAAGATTTTGTAATCGTCTCTATTACATAGTTTTTGTTGTTTGATTTTTTTGTAAGCCCAGTCTTGCACTGATAAGACTCAAATGATAGGGTTGCAAATTGTAAGCAAGTGTGGTTTCTCCATAGGAAGTTTTATTACAGGTGTTTGATACTTAAGAAACAAAATATCTCTTTCCCTATTATTTCTAGATGAGAACAATTTCTATTCATTAACAGTTCTGTGCCAACCCAAACATTTTATGATTAGCAGTAGAAGCTGTCTTCAAATCTTCCATTTGCTATCATTTCCTCCTTATTTTAGAGAAAGAAATTTTCTTCTTGGGGAAAATACCTATTTCAATAAAAAGATATAACTGAAAGATAAAAGGAAAGCATATGCTGAGTGGGCAGGAGATAGGTACAGTATACATGAGTTGTGACTTTTTTGTCCCCACATTTACAAAAAGGGTGACAAAGTCTTTCTAAGTGGAGTGGATATAGGCTGGGAAACAAATCTTTAGTCATGCATGTTCTGTTTGTTCATCTATAGGATTTTGGGGTATCTAATCACAATTATTTGGGTAACTTATCGATACTTTAGTAAAAAATAATAATTACATTTTTATTCATGGCTGTAAAAGGAGAAGCTATCTGAAACTATAAATGAAGGGTAGGTAGATTTAGCAAAATACAATAATTGTAGCCCTGGCTCCAGTAGCCATGACTAAGATCTTACTCTGGATTTCACTATTGTCAAAGAGCAATAACTGGTTTAGATTTGGTTGGTTAAACTGCAGTGGCAGCAAGAAATAGCAGTTATTTGCCAACTCCTTGTTTTTTTTTTTTGTAATTTATCTTCTTTTCTAGATCATTATGGCTGTTAGTTTTCAAGATATGTTTCAAATAAAAGGTATGGTCCAAATTATCCACATGATCTAAACACAGTCTTAAGTTAATATTTTACTTTTATGGGAATTTCTATTGATTTCAATGGAACTACTTATTATGCTCAAAGGTGAATATTTTCTGGGTCAGGGGTTAGTATCACATAATTCTTAGGAAAATGACCACATTTATTCAGTTCTTTCTAGTTAATAAGGCTTGGGTAAAATTTATTTGTGACATTTAGATTAGCAGGCAAATTTGAATTTCCCCAGTAATTGGGATTCGGTAGTTTTGTTGGAGATCATCTGTGATATATATTTCAATTTTTAAAAAGCATTTATTATCATGCACATTTATTTATCTGTGAAGATCCTCTTTTAAACCCATGACAGCTTAATGCTATAATTACTTTTAACATCTTGGCCAAATATGAATTAAAAAAAAACATTGGAAAGTGTAGATTATCTGCATCCCAAATTGTAGGGTGACCCCTCTTTGTGAATTCCAAATCAACTCATTATATTCAACTCCTACGTAGATATCCCCACTGGGTAGGGTATTATGGATCTCCTGTAATAACAATAATAATTAATAATGATTAATAAAGAGGGACTCAGTAGCTTGGTATGTAGCCAAGGCACTTCTGCTGGATTAAAGTTATTTTTTCCATTTTTATCATGATATGTCTACTGTGCTTAATTGCTATATTATATTTTACCACACATTAGTAGGTAGATAGACTTTGAAAGCATATGCATCTTATGAGAAAAAAGTTCCAGCTGAATCCATAGAATGAAAAAGTAGGGCATGAAGGACATAGGAAAGCTTCAGCTCCTGGCTTTCTTTACTCCATTTGATCAAATTTCTTTCTGTAATGAATCCTTGATTATCCTAATAGGCTTTCACTGATTAACTGGGAAGGCAGGATGTGAGCCTGCATGGGGCAAGATCGAGAATTCATAAAACTCAGTTTTGTGAAACACAGTCCTTGGTTTTGTTCTGCTCCTATCCAAACATCTAGTCCAAAGCAGTGCTGGATTTTTATCTAAACCCACTATTTTTTATCCAATTTTATGGATTTTTATCCAAAGCACTATTAGACTTTTAGAATCACTTTGGGGAATTGATATGCTAAGAGTGTAATTAAAAAACTTTGCATCCTGATGCCCCGTTTAGGCTGGACCTGAAACACACCACAGTTGTCCCTCATCCTCCTAGCTTGTATGAGCTTTCTTCTTTCAAAAACTCAGGTTTAGCAGACAGCCAGAGGGAGATCTGCTAATTCCCCTTGCTATAAAACTGAAATTCATTCCTGATGCAGGCAGGACAAACACCTACAACTGGGTGTTCATGTCCTTTTCAGTTGTATCCAGCCACCAATGACCTTCAGGGGAAACTACTGCTTTTTCCAGTGTGTTATATTAAGCAGCCAAATGCCACATTAATTAATTTTAAAAAGAATCATAGGGAAGAGCAGGGTGGGGAACTGCAAAAAGCAAGAGTAACATTAACGTGTTTTACTATGAAAATTACCAAAGCAATTTACCCAGAAACTGTAGCCATTATCAGAATTCTTAACACTTAGATTTTTCATTCTCTTTTGTAAGCATTAATCATATTTTATTTTTAACCAGAAACCTCAAAGCAGTATTAAATTAAGTGAAACTTTAATAATGAAATTGCATACAGTATTATTCAGAAGTTATGCAGAGGAGCTTTAATATACTCCATTAGGCAGAGAAAAATGTTGAAAGGATGTGGTTAATGTTCATCTGCAGTCAGTTTCTCTCTTTATTACAAGAATTTTGCTATCAACTTCGATGGGAGGAAAACCAGCCTCTGCTGCCGTGGTGTAACTCCTGAATCACTAGAAAAGCATCAGAGAATAAAATCAAACTGAAGGCTGGTGCCTGATATCACCCAGGAAAGCAGGCACTCATTAAAAAGGACAGCTGGATGGTCATAGGGGCTGAACTGGGGCTGGCATTTGCATGATGGGTCTCGGCACTGGCACAACACCTGCGGGCTGGGCACTCCAAACCTTGTGTCAGCTCTGCCAGCCCCTGCCAGGGTGAAGTGAGGGCACTGCTCTCTCCAGCTGTCAGCTGAAAATAAAGGTAGTGGGGAGGCTGGGAATGCTCTAGTGGGAATGCTTCTAGTGGGTAGTGGGAATTCTCTTTCTCAAGCCTTCTGCACAGGGTTCTATGGATACGAAGCAGGAGGAAACGGGTAAAAATTAAAGACACATAGAATGAGTTTTCTCACTTTCCCGAGGATTAATTAAGCTTTTGGTTTGGTAAAGTATTGCAGGAAATGGAAACACAGAAATCAGTGGGGAAAGCTAGCAGCTCCAAGGAGCACTATGCCCAGGGAAAAACTGGATGCCCCACTGAAATGTGGTATGACATATCTACCACACTTCAGCAGCAGGCAAAGTATGAGCTCCTTTTTAGTAATAAGCTTTGTGGACTTAGCCAGACCCTCCATCTGCTGCCTTATAAGATTTTTGGCAACAATGCAATTGCTAAGTTTCCAAGACTTTTCTCCTTAAACAAGGGTGAGTAAATGATAATATTTTTCCACCAAAACAAAGTTTCCTGTTGTCCTCAACATTCACATTGAGTACACTGATACCTCCAGACTTAAGAGAAGAACATCTGTAGGGCCTATATTTATCTGACTTGTTTATGTGTTTGTCTGGTTCTTGTTGAATCTCTCACAGAGAAGCAGAAAGGGTACGGAATGAAATCACAAGGTAATGCCATGCACAGAATTCCAGTAGGGTGTCCCTAGAAATAAGCCTTTGGGGCTGAGACATTGGATAGAGTGCTCTTCAAGTTGAACAAAGATGCTGTCTTCTGTCCTCTGACTTCTTATTGCAGAGCAGAGAAAAGACAGAGCAAAGCTCAGTTTTAAAGAGGATGAAAAGGAATAAATTAGCGAGATTTTGAAAGACTGGATTTTGTAAGGGAAACACAGTTCTCACCTGCTACTGTGTGAACATCCAGGGAAGAAGTTGGCAGTGTTAGAGGCACAGAAGACTGGAAGAACTGGGAGAACATGCTTCTTAGAACTGCTGTTGCACAGCAAGAGGTGAGTGTCCTTACGGGAGACAGGTGAGACTTTCTTCACTGAGTTGTTACTGTCAGAATTCCTTGCTCTCTGTCTTTCTGATAGCAGCCAATACCAGTAAAACTGCAGAAGATAGTGGGGAAAATGTGATCCAAGCAAGTAATCCGGGCAAGGGTAACCTGCAGTTGTACTGGCAAGGCAGTAACACTTTGAAAAAACTGTACAGGGCATTCTGCAATCTTCCAAAATTTGGTGAAAGGCATTAAAAATAAGTCTTCCCCTGCCTCAAAAAAATTCCTTAAAAACAGTATCAATTTTGTTCTCTTCCTGTCACATGTATCAATAAAACTGGTGTCCTGGTGTTCAGAATGACACGACTCTAATCACTTTCTTTTCCTTATATATTTCAGCTGCTGGTTTTCCCTCCTTTCACTCTGTGTATGGCACCAAAAAAAAAAAAAAAAAAGAAATGTTCAGTGACATATCTAAAGAATTAACAAAACAAAGCTTCTAAGAGGTAGAACTCACAAGTCAGCTTGAAATGAGCAGGAAAATTTGAGTTTTCCAATAACATATGAGTGTGTTTTCTTCCAAATTAATTGAAATCAGTGTGAAGGAAAAGCAACTCGCCTGGAACAAGTGGACAACAGTGCTTCATTTTCATATAAAATATTGCTACTGTCAATGGCCCAAGCAGTGATCAAGACAGGATGCTGAAACTGGGAACAAGACCAAAAAGGACTAGTACCAATTTTTATGTGGGAAATGAGATAAATGAATAATAGCAAGTAGGCTATAACACAATGATACACAGGCAAGAAAATTGCTGATGCTTCTGTTAAATAAATCAGTAATGTCACTATGGTGGTTACAGTACTATACTTTATATTGTTATTAGACTTACTAATAACTCCCTGCAACATATCTCCCTAAGTTCTGTCTTTAAATGATACCTTAGGCAGCATGTGTATAAATTCTGTACCCCATGAGAACCATTTCTTTTATTAAGTTAAAATGAAACATCATATTCTTGTAGCAAAAACAGGGGTTGAGTTAGAGCACTGCTTTTTGTTCAAATGAGAGAAATTTCTTAAATAACACCCTTGAACTATTAGACTGCAAAGGTTTACTTTGAAGCTATAGAGTAGAAGAAAAAGCACCATCTCTCTCACTTTCTTTAAAGTTTTAAATACTTATTCTCACATGCAAAGACTTTGAGATTCCTTGTTGGCATCGGGGCAGTAACCTTGTCATATTTCAAATATGCAGTTTATAGAGAAGCTCTTTTTTCAAATGGTTTATGGCTGTGACTTCCCAGATACAACTGTGATTTAACACATCAGCTGTTACACAGATGTCTCATGAAAGGTAAGTGCCATTGGTAGGATTGAAGGTTAAATATCTTTGAAGTCCAAAAAAAAGCAGCGGTAGTGGTCAAATAGGAGAGATCTGAAAATTCTTTCTGTATATCTTGATAAAAAGTTGAACTATTATACAAATAGTGCTGCAAAGTGAAAGTATCAAGAATTCATCTTGTAAAAAGTTCTACATTTCTATTCTAGAGTCCTCACATTTTGGTTGGACTGCAGCATCCCTCAATATGTCATTAACAGATAAGATTGTTGACTACTCTCTCTGTTTGTATATTTTTTGGAAATACCTATTTTTTGTTTCAATTAAATAGTATAATGTAAACAGAGTCATTTAACATGTATTCCACAGGACATGGGAGGAGACTAATAAAGTAAATGAGATTGTTTCCATTGAGTAGGAATTTTTACTTTGGCTTTATTTGTTGGGATGGGTTTTCTTCCCTCCTGAAAACTGATGAGAAAAACCATTTTTTCTTCTGCCAGGTTGTAGAATATGAGGACAGATAGGCATCTGGTAAAGCTGTCATTGCTCCAGAGAATTCTTTGGAGCTGTAACGGTGTCTGGGTTTGTCACATTGCTTCTTTCTACTCATAGTTAGGGGTTTTCTGTAACGATAATTAGTGTGCAGGCAATATGTGTGATTTGGCATGTGCCCCATATGAAATTGTGCCTGAGTTTTCCTGTAGATTGCCCTAGAGTTGGCTTCTGAACTCAAGCTTTCTTTTTTTGGCAGTCAGAATTGCAGGTTTCTGATATTACAAATGAATGCAAAGTTCTAGGCACCAACACTGCGCTTTTTATTAATTTTTCTTTTTTTTTTTCCTTTTTTTGGGGCAGGGGGGATGAGGGCAGAAACAAAAAACAATTTAAAAAAAAGGCAAACAGACTGTCTTTTAAAGAGTGAATCCTTTCAATTGTCCATCTGGAAAACATTGATTTACATCATTGAGAATACAATTGTTGAACCAAGAGGCTCAATTTTCTATATGATCAAACAGCAAAGGCAGTTAAAATGCTCTTCAATAAGATGAAAGTCTTGAAAGACCTAATAAAATGAGAGGAGAAATTCCTCTAGCCATATGTGCACAGGGCAGAAACACGTTCATATACGTACACACAGAGGTTGCAGATACAAGGCTATCTATAAAGGTCACTTCTAGTGTATTTGAAGGTTTTTAATGACATCAGTTTAATTACAGGTCCAGATTCCTCTACTACAATTTAAAGTAGAACTCTGTACTCTCTGTACTACTGGAATGAGTTTCCTACGCTTTTGGGGTTTTTTTTATAGTTCACATTCTTCTTTGATTCTGTTGTGTTTTGTGATTTTTTTTCAAAAGCATATGTGATCTTTTTACTTTTGATCTTTTTTTAACATGACTAATTTAAAACATACAAAAATACTATAAGGCTTTTAAAACTATACCTATAGAAAGAAAGGTACATTTGAATGTATAAATGCTTACTGTTCAAATATCGCTGTGTTTGAGAAAAATGTGGAATACTATAGAAGGTCTAAGTTACCCTTTAATAATCATCCTGTTAAGGTCAGGACTTTCTGTGGATAATCCATTAAAAGTCTCATGGCTGTGCCTGGTTTACCAGAGTAGGGAACACACTCCCAGCTTTTTGAAGAAGTTACCATGCCCTGATTTTTGTCATGCTTGTCTCATGACCTGTTACCACTTGCAACTGTGCTTTATCTTAAAAAACTTTCTGGCGTTTAATATGTCCTTGTCCATTTACATGGACTTGTTACATATTTACATGGACTGAAATTTGAGAGATTATAATAGTGTTTGTCACCATTCCACAGCAAATCAGGCTAGAACTATATTCTTGATAGATGTGCTTTTTGTTAATGCCTTGATTTTGATGCCTGTGATTTTTATTTTTCTTTTAAAATTTGGATTTTTTTTCATCCATATGCTCATAAATCTCTATATGAATGTATCTGTAGTCAGAACAGTCAACTTTACCATTTGCTCAACAGGGGAAAGCTTTACAACTGCAGAACTTTTTAGTATTTCTTTTAGTATCTTTCAGAGTCACAGCAGGATAAGTTTGTTCCCTCTATGGATTTTCCAACAGCAATCTCTCACCCACAAATAAATGCTGCTCTGGCACAGGAGGACTGTGAGCACAGCTGCCATCTGCTCTCTTGCTGTCCAAGCAGCTCCAGCTCTGGTGCCTCTTTCCTCAGAAGTCTGTGCAAGCTTAGACAGAAACATCCAGAAGCTGTGTTCTTTATCCAGAAAGTCTCTCACTATTGCTTATCCCCTTGGAGAAAATGATGAGCCATTCTTTTGTATAAAAGGAGACAAAATCTCTGTGCAGATCTCGTAACACACTGCGGAATGGCGGGGTATAATTTGTGTTAGAAGGATGAAGATTTAGGGAAAATATTAAAAACTTGCTTTGAGGTTCCTTAGACCACCAAGTATAATACTTGCTCCCCACATGAGTTGTAGAAACATGTGAAAAAACATGTGAAAAGACATTAGAGTTGAAAAGAACACTGAGGTCACCTCCAATACCAGAACCCTTTAGTGAAGACACGAACTTCCACAGCAGAAACCAAATATTGGTGTGAAGTTTTGAAGATGTGACTCCTTATGGGAACAATGGAATGATGCTTTGACTACATCAATGCAGTTTGGAAGTTTGATTCCTGTACGCACACATTTGCTCTCTCAGAATATAAGGATATCTCGTTTGATGTGGTGCATTTTGTAAGTGGTGAGGAATTTTTCTAGGTGATTTAAGTGCTCTGATCATTGCAGTGGGAAGACAAGGATCCCCACGGGGAACAATTCATGGTCCTGCTGGAAGTCATTGCCTGTATCAAGGATAAACTGGGCTCCTGCAAAGCGGAGTGAGTTGCTCAACAGGAGACTGACCTCAATCAGGGTAAGGAGGAAGTTTGAGACTAAAGGATGGGAGAAAGAGCACCTTTAATTATTTGATGCATTATATTTATGTGCTTGATGTGAAGCTTTAGCTTTTTGGCTTTTTTTTCTTTTTTAAATCATAGAAAACCAACTGTGAAATCCTGAAAAAATATCAAGATGCAATACTTTGGCTTTTTCTCTTTATTTTTTAGAATGTTAAAAAGCATCACCATTGGCTCTTCTATACATATGTGGTATATATACAAAAAATCCTCAAAAAAATATGTTGTCAAGCCCAGAAAACTATTAAATCAATCTTAAAGTGCAGTTAAATAAGAAAGGTCCTAAATGACTTCCATATTTAAAAATGGAACAGTACAATACTTAGCTGTTACATGTACTACATTTTTTTTGGGGTAGATAGGAATTTTGACAGAATCCACTAAAGGTGTGCAAATATAAATGGTTTTGTAAGCAGGTTTAGAAAAAAAAGTAAATACTGAAATGGAAATGTTCTGTCAGAATGAAAAAAGTGAAATAAATAAGACAAGAAAATATCGTATTCCTCTAACTTGTGAAAAGAAGAGAAATTGTAGTTAATATGTTCCCATTTGCCTCACAAACAATAAAATATTTCTCAAGGAGATTTTGGTTTCTTAGTTTACAATAACAAGTACTTTCTGTCAGTGACAGCTACCAGAAACTAATTAGTCACTTTTTTATGCTGTTGTGATGTTGATCTCAGATGCAACCTGTCTGGATTTTTGAGGTCCTCCTCGCTCTGCTTTGTTCTGATTGATATGTAGTGTAGGAATAAGTCCAGAGTACTGTCTATCCAGATATGGTAATGCACACTTTAATAGTAAATCTGTGTAGAAGCACCTGAAAAAATATTAGAAGAGGGGGTAAGGGTAAAACAAGAGAAAATATTTGAAAATAAGTTGGAATTCAGTGGGATTATGTGGTGAAAAACTCATCAAATGCAGCAGTTGGAAACTCAGTTTCCTGAACAGTGGAGAGAAACAACTCTACAATCTTCTGTGTCCGTAGGGTCGAGGTAATGTACACTAAAAAATTCATTTTACCTCTCCACAGTTCCATGTCCCTGCTGGCTGTCTCATGGAAACTAAAGTCTGAGAATTGACATTAAAGTATGTTTTAACTTGAGGAAGCCCCAGATCTAGACTAAAGAGAACTTTCATCTAATGATGGATACTTCCCCTCTGATCAGCCCACAGCACTACCATTTCCTTTTAAGCTCTGACAGGCTTTGCCAACTCTTGTGGCCAGTGCCTCAAACTGGTTCCTCACTCTTGCTTCTGGGGAAAAAAAAAAAGAGAAAAAAATATTTAAAAAACAATCCTACAGGTTTATTTTATATCACTATGACACCTCCAGATGGTGAAGCAAAACAAATGATAGTTAGATCTGATATGTGTCTAAATAAGATTTTGCAAAAGACTGTCTCAGAAATAAGCCCTTTTCTTTGGCCCTAACTCAGTAAACTATTAAACACATTAACTTTAAACCTTGTTTAATGTACTTCAGACCTGGTTTCTCTTGTTAGAAAAGCACATGCATGGGTTTCCAAACACGGACAATATATTTAAGACCATTTTGAGAATAACTTGAACAATTTATGTGTGTTTGTACCTGATTACTCTCAGAAGACTGCAGTGAAACACTTGAAGGTTAAACTCTGTGTTAATCATACTTTTTTTTTAACCCAGTTCAAATTCAATTAAAAATGTCTCAGTTTTTCTACCATGTCATGAAAACAAAATCTGTGTCTTCAATGTAGGTCAGTGAACTCTCCTATTCTGATATCTCTCCCATAAGAATGATTCTCTTTCTCCAATAAGTACCTGATGATTTCTACTCTTATTTTGATTTTTCTCTCAGGAAGTTATATTTATTATATCCAGCAATGGCTGAAATGAGCTTTCTGAAGATAACTTGTGTGTCTAAATGCAAACTAGTCTCCAGATCCCCAAGATGATCAGAGGGATGGAGCACCTCTCCTATGAGGAAAGGCTGAGAGAATTGGGATTGTTGAGCCTGGAGAAGACAAGGCTCCAGTGTGACCAAATTGTGACCTTCCAGTACCCAAAGGGAGCCTGCAAGGAAGATGGAGAAGGACTGTTTTCAAGAGCATGGAGTGACAGGACAAGGGGGAATGGCTTCACACTGAAGTAGAGGAGGTTTGGATTAGATTAGGAAGAAATTGTTTACTGTGAGGGTGGGGAGGCCCTGGCACAGGTTGTCCAAAGAAGCTGTGGATGCCCCATCCCTGGAAATGTCCAAGGCCAGGTTGGATGCAGCTCTGAGCAACCTGGACTGGTGCAAGGTGTCCCTGCCCATGGCAGTGCAGTTGGAAATAGATGAACTTTAAGGTTCTTTCTAACCCAAACCGTTCTATGATTCTGTGATATTTTTTAGGTCTGGAAATTCTGTTGTACATCCTTAAGGAATCCTTTGTAAACAACAACGATAGTAAAAAAGGAAGACAAGGCCCCAAAGCTTTCTTTAGTGATGTGCTCTGTGTGAATATGTGTATGATAACTCTTCAAGAAGAATTGAAGTCAAAAAATGTGATAGTTCTTGGAGAAAATACAATACTTCGTACATTACTTTAATATTTTAATCTTTGCAGTTCCAGGCCAGAGAAAATAAAACAATAAATAAATCAATTCCATTGATTAAAACCCATCAAACCAGAAGACATCTTCCCAAGGTTAGCATTCAGGTTCAGATTTATGTGCTCTCAGCTTTAAAGGCACTTGACTGAATAAAGGGTGCTTATCTAGACCTGTAAGTTAAAAAAATGTTGAGCTATTTACAGATTCTGTCTTTCAGTTTTTGATAATGCAAGATTTGACAATATCATGAGGATTACTGAGGCAGCTCCCAAATTATATTTTATTTTCCAAGTGCATAAAGCACTGAGAGCTTTGTTTCTTCATCTTCTTGTATGTCACACAAAAATTAATAATATTTTTACACGACTGTTTGTATTTCCTTTTGTTTAAATATCCCAAATTCGAATGTAGACTCAGATACAGAGTAGCAATACTCCAAAATTAGCATGAAAGGAAAGTGACAGTTAATTATCTGATCTGTTTCCAAAACAGTGCAAGAAATAGTTTTTCTCTTTAGGATATCATAGTTTTAGAAAGCAGGAAGAAGCTGGAAAACAGCCATACACATGACATAATTCCCTCCAAGACTGGAGGGTGTCCAGATAGGAACATCAAGAGGCTTTTAGTGCTGTTAAATTAGAATCAATTTCCCTTTTGGGAGGGGGCTAATTTGCAGACAGAAAAGAAAAACAAGCTGCAGTAGAGATTATACCTACTAGGTATGGCGTAGTTGATTACTGAATTTCTCCATTTCCAACCCTTCCAAGATACCACTGCTATGAAATAAAGATAAACAAATCTTTAACTAAACAAATAAACTGCCATTCATTTTTTTTGTGGGTTTGTTTGTTTTGTTTGTTGTTTGTTTTTTTTTTTTCTCCAATAGTTAACTAATACAATTATAATTATAATAAGCCTTTTGAAAGTATACTCAGCAAATAATTTCATGTGGATTCAGGAACATATCTTAGGATAAAGGAGAAGGTTGTTTCAAGAAAGACTTTTTGGCGGAATCAGAATGTGTCTTTTCATTGGAAGATTTCTTTCCACACCTAAAGGACAGGATGCCATTCAGAGGGATCTGGACAAGCTCAGGAAATGAGCTCATGAGGTTTAACAAGACCAAGTACAAGGTGCAGCACCTGGGTCGGGGGAACCCCCAGTGTCAGCCCAGGCTGGGGCTGGAGAGATCAGAGCAGCCCTGCTGAGAAGGACTCGGGGGGCTGGTGGGGGAGAGGCTGGACATGACCCAGCCCTGGGAGCTCCCAGCCCAGAGAGCCAAACATCTCCTGGGCTGCAGGCAGAGCAGTGTGGGCAGCAGGGCTGGGGAGGGGATTCTGCCCCTCTGCTCTGCCCTGGTGAGACCCCACCTGCAGAGCTGCATCCAGCCCTGGGGGCCCCAGC
>WEIV01003894.1:82486-120397 GCA_013390005.1 Calyptomena viridis
CTCTGGATGCTAATAGAGTTTCATTATATCTATTAGTTTACTATAGCACTTTGATTGCTATTACTTTATTAAATATATTTCAGGGGAAAAAGTATTCCCCAACAGTGTCAAGTCAAAGAATAATATTAAACCATCAGCTCTACAACACTCTTGTGTCTCTGATTATTAAGAATCATGTTTCATCTGAACTTTTTTAGTGGAGTTTTTGGAAGTGAAAATGTTGAGTTCCCATCAACAATGAGTACATTTAATTAGAATGTCTCTCTTTTTCCATTCCTTCCAAAAAATGTCTCAAAGACTAGCATCATTTAAGATTTTATTTAAAGAGAATACAATAGAAAAAGTGGAGGTTACTGCAGTAGGCTTACTGGCTGGAAAAAGCATTGCATATCAGGCGAGATTTCCTGACAAATGCACAGGGTGTAAAATGATATTTGGTATTTCTGTGCTTTATATGGTAATTTTGTCTTCATTCAATATTTTCATTAGGAAAAAAGAAAACAATGCTGTAGTTACATGAAATATTCCACAGCACTGAGCATTCATTCTGCATGCATGCCAGCAGTATGAAAGGAAGGACGCCATGCCTATACAACTCTGTATATCTATATCTGTAGATATAGATACATGATGCAGGGTTGTAAAAACAATTGCAAGTAGCAAATGATAGACTGGGAAGCTTTGTGATGGATTCTCAGAGCTATAGGGTAAACCACTTATGGTGTGAACTTTTGATTGACTCCCTGGCATTCTATCATCTAATCTATCTCTCCTGAGACTTAATTTCACGCTCCAAACACTGAACAGCTTCAGACAGCTGCCATTTAAAAATAAATGAACTTAAATAAACCATCAGTAACAAATTCCTTTCCCTCCCCAGACCACCATACAGAACTCACTCTGATGAGAAACAGGGCTGCTTTTTCCTTCATAGACAGAATTTTTCCCAAATGCAAGCAAAATTCAGGCATATAATATCTTCTGCTTGTCTCGTGCCTGTGGTTTGTCAAAATGGTGCATACATTTTCTGTTGCATATTGGAATTATGTAGGGGCTGCAGACTGACAAGGCTTATACTGCTAGGCAAGGAAGGTAGTGACAAAGCGAACAATTGTTATCTCTGATGTGTTTCAGATTATCTCCATCTTCAGAAGGTCATAATTCACTGCATAGTTCACTGATACTCTGGGAATCATTCAGCTTTTTCTACTCTCCATCCCCTCCTCATTTTTTTCTATCACATGTTAACATGTAGAGATTGTGAATTATAAAATGTTATTTTTCAGAAGAGCCTCCAGGGTTTCTGGTAAAACAAACAGTATTTGTCCATTGGATTGCCTGAGGTGCCTCTCTATAAGTGTGACACACTTGTAAAGCTGATTGACTTTATTTGGGGAGGGTCAGCTGAGTTTTACCGTGAACATGGAAAGATGCTGGGTCAAGGATAGCTGTGCAAATCACAGTTGCAATGGCCTTTTTGGAATTTCAGGCAGAAAAAGTGTCCTTACCAGTTTTACTGAATTTCTGTAAAAGCTGAAATACGTGATGAAAAACGAAATATTTCTCTGACAGCATGTCTGATGACAGGACTGAGTATCCACCAGTTTCAGGATGGACTTTGAGGAATGTGTTGCAATAGCAATGTTTCTATCAGTACTAATTAAAGACAATAACTCTCTTTGATTTTTCTGTCTGCACTAAAATTGATAAAAAGGGATAAATGTCATAAAACACCGTTGCCTCTCCTGAACTTGATTTACATATCAACATTAGACATGTAGGCACCCAGAAATGTGTTGGCTATAAAGGCAGAGAGTGTCTCACATCTTGGAAATTTCTGTGATCAACAGAATATAGGAACAACACAGGTGAGTTTTTACTGATGCTGAAAAATGTGTTTAAAAAAAAAAAGTGTTTCATACATTCTACGTGAAATCTACGTATATTCAGGACAAATCATCGTATAAATCTGAGATGTTTCTATTAATTAGAAATTTCTTCTCAGCTCTTTTTCCAATTAAATGGGGTGCTTGGTAACTTAGCCATATTCCTTTTCTCACCTATCTTACACAATTATAGATAGGCTAAAACAAACTGTCCATTCATGCTCATCAAACTAGATTTTTCTTTCCCTGTTTTCAGTATATGCAGGTGGGGTGGGGCACAGTGGTAAGCGGTAAGAGCCTTAAATTCCTGACCTTAGCACTGAACTAGATGAAGTAATTTTATCCATTCCTTCTTTGCATTTTTATAGACCAGATAAAAAGTACATAAATTTTGGTTTACTGTAGATATAATCATAGCTATAAAAAATTTATCACCAGATTCAGTAACACAGTCCAAAGTGCTGGGACTAGAGAAAGCAATAATATACAACAAGCAGCCCTTCTTTACTTTTACTATTTATTAATGTTGTTAAGTACTCATGGTAATTTTATTGGAAATAGACCTTTAAAAATGGCATGCAGGACATTAAAGTGAAAGAAAGCAGAAGTTTATACCTTGCTTGCAAGTATAATATTGGACATGTTGTGGCATCAGGTTATGAAAATAATAATAGCAATATATTTAAAACACTTTTTAATTGAGGGCTCAGCTTTACAATTAAGAAATAAATTCTTTAGAAAATCTCGTGCTAGGAAAAGTGCTTTTCATCTGACTTGTTAATAGATGTTTAACTACTCAAGTGCTGAGCAAGAAATAATTAGAACTGAGCTAGGAATGAGAGATGTTTTAACTGGTGAAAATGCAGAAGTTGAAGAAAATGCTGATTCCCAGTATTTTTTAAGGAATTTTTTCTGACGGTAGTAATTATTTATCTAAGAGAAAAATGTGTAATGCCACAAATGTGTTATTGCTTCTGTTAATGCTAAATCTTTGAACAATATTTTCTAGGTTATTTACCATTATTTACACTGTTTATATTTATATTAGTGTTATCACATGGGAGACAAATACTGGAAAATGAAGAATACTTTATTATATGACCTGATTTATAGAAACATTAGAAAGGTTTAGACATCTCTGTGACTTTCCCACTAACATAAGGTGATTTGGGGGAGTTTCCAGGAACAAGCATATGTTTTCTTGAATACAGATGTGTCAGAGCAACAAAATTCTCTGCAAATGGAACTGCTTTCATTCGCTTCATGATAATTATGAAAGTGGGGGTGAGACATTATTAGGTGCTAGGTGCTGCACAAATGCAAATTAAACAGAGGTTATGTTGCAGGTCTGGGAGCATTCTATTTCAATATTAGAAAACTCTGTGTACATATTTTATCAGTAGTGGCCAAAATCCAGAGATTTCAGCATGTGCTGTAATGTTTAAATGATCATGGAGAGGTGCTTTTAATAGCTTTTTAAGTACTAAGAATTGGTTTAAACCTTTCAAATGTGTAAGTGAAAAAATAGATAACAGCCTTTTACATATAAACTGTAAATATTTGTTATTATTATTTCGGGGGTTTTTTTACGTCTGTATCTAGAGAATGTAAACTTCTTTTTGATCTTCAAGTTTTTAATCATTAAAATCACTTTTCCTCCTTTCTTCCACCCTTTAAAGGAAGTAGAAACATGAAGGAAAAGATAATAACATACGAGATCTTTAGAGTAAAACTTGCTCATTCTAAAACATGCACGGCAGGAATCTGTGCATTTTTTTCTGAATGCATGTCTTCATGTTCACAAGTTCTGGCTTATTCTCATCTAGTGAGTGGTCACAAATGCACTGTGATAGACTAGCAGGGCACACACAGTCCATTACCATTCTCACTTGAAAGGTGTGTAATTATAGGGCAGTAGTTTCCAGCTGAAGGGTGGCTACTTGAAGTGGAATAAAAGTATTTTTCTGACCATGTTTATCAGGGAAACTAATACCTGATGATACTTTACCCTTTCAGTGTCTTACCTATTACAATGCACTGCAGGTTTCTGAGCTGGCAGAAAGTTTCTGATAAAATGAAACCTTTCTGAGCATAATGCTGTGAATTACAGCTATTTAGTTTCATATACCTGGTCATGATTTGTTCTTCCTTTAGAATGGCTGGTCTGTAATTAATTGCATCATTTGAACAGTCACCTGTAGATTGATCATAGTGGTGGATGCTTATCTTTGGATCTCAGAAATATTCCCATTAATATTTTCTCAAATCAAGTCTGTTTCATGGAACTTTCTAGTTTCAATGAACTTTCTATTTTCAATGAAACTTGCTTTTTTTTTTTTTAGAATAAACTCCACCATATGTGCCCCCACATTTTTAGAACAAAATCCAGACTAATAATTAAAATTTTAAAACAAGGATGAGAGCAATATTTTCAGATTCAAATACCCTTCAGTTTGAAACAGAAGACATTTCACATCATAGTTACTTTTCCGTAGAAAATCTGACACTTTGAGATTTTATTGTAGACATATACACATGTGTGGACAGAAAGAAGAAGATATAGAATTCTTAAGAGTTTCTTAAAAGTAATACTTTTAATTTGTATCAGTATTTTCTCCTCTTAAGCACTTTACTGGAAAACTGAACAAATCCTTTTGACCCACATTCTGGAAAATGCCTATTGATTACTAGAACCAAGCTTAAGACTTTCCAGCAACATTTGGTTGTTTTTATCCTTGGAGTTGATTGAGGATTTCTTTATCTGTTTTGTGTATTTTATTTTTTTACTTCTGTTTTCAATATTTCAAAGTCTCCACAGAGGAGCCACCACCCACCAGTATGAATTTACCCCTCCAGTGTGGGGAAGGGGAAAAATGAAAGGAAAGAGAGGGAGAAATAGGGTAAGCAAGCAGATATAAATAACACAAGGCAAATGTTTCCCTGGTACCATTACGAGCTGTGTATTCAGTATGAAAAGGATCGTTTTAGCTGATCTGTTGAGGCTGTAGTGTAGGGAGATCTAGGAAATGGAAATACAAGGACCTGGTCACCAGTGTGAGCTGGTATGAGCGGTCATTCTCTGACCTCTGGGATTTATCAGTAGGTCCCCAGTGTTCCCCCTCTGAGTAAAAACAAGCTTTACTTTAGATGAAAACCTGAAGGTTAGTTTTGGAAAAAACATGCAGAGTTTTAATTCTGCTCTAAGGATCTAAAAATGAGAGATATGGCTCAATAAAATTTTAAATTGCGTGAGAACAGATTGATGGCCCTTAATGAATTATCAAATAGATCTGATAGCTCAGTTATGTCTTGTTGTTTTTATACTGCCTAATTATTCTCAGGTCTATGAATTACCAGCAATACTTATTGGTGTATAAGGGAGAGAACGCTGCAATAATGTCCTGAGGGAAAAGTGAGATGTCTTAGCAAGGATCATTGTAACATCACACATTATGGTCATTGAGGTGACCAGGTCCTTGGATTTCCATTCCTTAGATCTCCTTTCACCTCTTCTGTGCACAGGAAGGTTTATGTTTTAATGAAGCACTAGGACTGTGTGATTTATATGAAAGAACAATTTTAGAATTTCTTTTTTTTTTCATCTTCCTTTTTTTTCTTTTGTCTTTTTTTTTACTGCTTTAAAGAGTACATTAGGAAAATGTCAGAGCTAACACTGATCAATGTAAAAGAGGAAATAGAAGAAACCTAGTGCTTCAGAGGATGCCTGTTCCTTTTGCTATTGTCTATTAGTACAAAACTGTGTTAGTCACAGCTTGCAGGAGGAAAAGGAGGCACATATAACAGCCTGAACACTTCTGCTGTGTATTCTGGAGTCAGCCTCCAGGCTACATTTGTGCTACCAAATCCAGGATCCCCTCCCAGCTATTGAAGTGAATATGACACGGAGCCCCCAGGCTGCCAAACCCAAGTGCCTGTGTGCACACTGTATTCTGCTGTTCCTGCCTGAAACAGGGCCAGGAACTGTTTGGGAGGATGCTCGTTGACAGGAGCCAATTCCAGGGAGCATCCTCACAGTTTCAGTGTTACTTGTTTTCCAGTGCCCAGCAATAGCCCACACCCCAGGTATGGTCACTGACTAGCACAGACCTAGTCTTCATGCTGTACCCATGACAGAGCAGCTCAGGGTGGGATCCTGAACCTTATTTCCCTATAAAATCCTGTGATTGTCCCAGTCAAAATCATGCATCACTCTTGTCAACCATTTACTCTTTATTTAATAGTCTTTTAGTCACCCCAGGCACATGGCATCCACTTTCTTTCGTGCTTGTTCTTATTAGATTTACTCTTTTCTTCATTTCATTTTTAGGGTGATAGCCTGAAATATATTATGGTACCAATAAATAAAGTTTAAAAGACCATGAGTATAAATTAAAAGGATTCCACCCGGAGTTAAATTTAGCAGATCATCGACTGGGCTGATTATTTTATTCCATTTAAGTTCATTGGTCTTTCATTCCATAAATATTCCATTTCCCTGTCCTGCTCTGTTCTCCCCTTTTCTCCCAAGTATGTTCTGATCATCACCCACTGCAAATTTGTCTTGCAAATTTCTAATACTTTGGCTTCTAATCTTCTCCTATAGACATAATGATTCCATTTCAGTCCTTGTTCTCTGTTCTCTTTCTTAATACTTCTTTTGAGTTAATGCTGTTAATTAAGAGTTGAATTGTCCATTTCTTCCAGAAGAAAATTAATTATTTTCTTACAAAACTGAGTGGCCTTTTCTGAAGAGGTTGCATTTATTAATGTCTCTAAACATATTTTTTTGATTCAGTTAAGTTTTTACATAATTTTTTGATTCAGTTAAGTTTTTATTTGGTGTCTAATTTCTTTCTAGGGAAAGAGTTTAGGATTTTCACGCTATTGCTCGATAAACAGATCTGATCTGATATCAATTTATTTAATTTATTATTCTTCATTTTCTTTATTTATTTTACTTATGTTAAGGTTTGGAGGTTTTTTTACAATTTACAGATATATTAGGGGGAAAAAAACCCAAACCAAACCAAACCAATCATTTGCCCAGCAAATGCCAAATTTCTCCTGTTGTTAAACACTACTCAAGAAGCATCATGCTGGCATCATTCTTTGTTATCCCTGCCAGTCTCAAGCTTAATTTTTTTAATGTTCTTCTGTCAGTGTCGGAGCTGGGAGCCACACCAGAGTGCTCTGATAACCCATCACTGCCTGGAAGTTTAGGGGGGCACTGCCTAAAAGTGTCTTCACCTTTCTTCAAGATATGAGATGATTTATTAATTTAGGTTGTCTTAACTTTTCCACAACAAGTGACATCCTCTGTAGAAGTTGTCTTGAATGCTTCCCTGTCTTTTTTTAGGCTGTTCCTACCTCCTCCTGCTGTGATGAAAACAGAGGGAGATCTGCCACATCAGTGCTGTGTATCTCAAAGGTAATTAAAACTTTGATTTTTTAAACGATTCGTAGTAGTCAAAAAAATAACACAGAGAAGTTTTCCTCAAACAGTGTTTTGTATTGAATGCTCTCGCCTGGAAAATCTTGGTAGACAAAATGCCCTTTAACATTTTCCAGCAACCTTTAGATGGCAATCTGAAGTGTATCCATACTAGCTGGCAGAAAAGGTTAGTACTTTGAATATGTATCAATTGTTGTTTTCTTCTGTTGTCAGAAATGTTTATTTTTAACTCTGAAAAATGCACGGATGCCTCACTGATAGCTATGAAATGTCCTAACATTCATCAAAAGCAGAAAGGGGTATATTTAACTAGGGACAGAGGCCAGAAAACAACACAATGGGAAGGTTATAAATAAATGCAGGTTTTGGTGGAGAAATAGAATGGGACCTGCAATAACAGTGTAATTTTGTCTCCTGGCATTTATATCAAATTACAGTGAAATAAGGGAATATTATTGGAATCAAACAAGCCAGTCCAGAAACTTATTTTGCTTTTGACTTCCATTTTCTAGTGCAAATAAAGACACCTCTACCACAAGAAACATTGTTTGCAACAAAGCGTGTACAAAATTTTTAACAAAGTTATATAAAACTCATATAAAGGATACAGCTGTGTATGCTTTTGTTTTCTTCAATGTATTATATTTATTTATATATTTGTTTTGTTTTCTTCTTTTCATGTTGATTGTCTTCTTCCAGTTTAGGTTTCTTGATAGTTCAACATATTTTCTCAAATTGAGGTTATTGATATATGCAGAGACGATCAATCCTAATAATACCAAATACTGTGCTACCTCCTTCAAATTAAACCATTTCCATCCAGAACTAGCCTGTGCAAGTGAAGTCTTTTCCTCATACCCTGAGGTTACAACCCTGATTCAAATTCCACATATTCATGATGCAAAACAAATGTCTAGCCTTGTTTTTACCAGCTTTGTGAAAATTTGTTGGGAGTTTTTTTGCTTGTTTTTGGGGGAGTTTGAACAATATTTATTGTCAATAGGAACTTTTTTTTTTGTGACCAGAGAAAATTCTTCTCGATGGCAATAGTACACTTTTCTACATTTTTATCAATAAATACTACATCTTGTTTTGAGCTACAGAGAAAGCAAAGCAGTAAAATCACCAACATTTAGTGATTTGGTGCCACGTAAATTTTTGCTTGCCCATGAAAAATTTAGTCCCATACAGACCTTCTTGGATACATACAAGATGCTACTCTGAAATATTTTGTCATCACCACTGAAGGAACCTGTGATAAGTGAAACAACCTGGGTCTGTGCACATGCAAATATATGGTGTTAAGAAGTGTGGACCAGTAACGTATTTTGTCATGGACGTGACCATTCTTCATACTTACAAAATAATTTTTTTGCAAGGCTGATGGCAGGACACTGAGCTCTCCACAATTCTCCCTCTGACTTCTGCTTCTTACTCTAAACTTTGTGGTAGCAACTTGATACCTGCTGAGTCCTCACCATCAGGGCAGGACCGAGGTGTAAGTGTGAGGCTTTGCTTCAAGAGCTGTGGAATGAATGAGCTGAATGGAAATGGAAAAGATTTGGGCTTGTACCAGAAGAAACTCCTTCAGCAGGACTGGATCTGTGCTGGCGGGGAATTGAAGGACACAAACCATTGCAGAAGCCTCCTGTGTGAATGGATTTGCTTGGTAATGGCCTTTCTGGGGACTCAAGTATTGGAGAAGGCAAAGCATTTTCCTTGCCAACAGATAAGCCAAAGACTACTCTCCCAGGTAACCTTATAACATTTTCCATGTCACTGCTTCTGCTCAATTTTCTCACAGATGAGCCCAGGGGTGAATCAAACACTCAAGTGCCCTCTCAACAACTGGTCTCTTGACTGGACACGTTAACAAAAAGCATGGTGGGAGCTGAATCAGCAGAGAAGTGCCTCTGTCACCTGAATAGCTGCTATTTATTTCTGTGAGAGCTGTGTTACCAATTTACATTGCAAGTGCAGCTTACTATATGCAAAATTAGTACTACTTATTTATCTCAAGTATAAATAGGCTCATCACTTAAAAAACCAGGAGGACACTGAGTAGGAAAGAGAAACAGAGGTAATGGTGAGGTGTTCACAGAAACACACAAGCACTGCTTTTACAAAGCATACAGCTGTTTCTGTTAAACAGTTTGGCAAATACTCCTCTTCACAAGTTTTAGAGATTAATTTATAAATATATATATATATATGTATATATATATACAGAAGTCTACCAAGCAAGCAACAGGAGAAACTATTTCTATTCCAATATTTGAGAGTTTGGCCATCATCCAGTTAAAATGTCCACTTCTGAGCAATGCACAGAAAACTGTTACTTCCCCTATTAATCCAGTTTACAAATTATTTGAATTGACTGAGAAAGAATATTTTTCTTCAGGGGTCTTTGCAACATACTGGCATATGCTATATGGTACTTAGGAGCAGTAGTTCACTGCAGCTCTGACAGTGGAGCAGTCTAACTAGAGAACAAGACAATCAGTTAAAGTGAAATGCACTAAAATAAACACCTGCAGTATTTTCTTCTCACAGAAATTCCTTTTGCTCCCTCCCGATTTCCTGACGGGTTTTAGTCCCTTACCTTATGGTAATTTTAACCACATTTTCCTTGAGCACGTAAAAAAAAAAACCCATGTAGTGTCTCAGCTTTACAGAGGACATTGGGAATAGAAAATATTTGGTGTTGTTTGAACACAAGAACACGTAAAATGCAGATCCATTCAGAAGGTTTGAAGAGTATCACGCTAATGTCCCAGTTAAATTTTACCCAGTTCAGATTTTAACAATTTCTTCTTCTCTTTACTGTTTGTAGAGCTCTTTACTAGTCATAGAGACCCTTCTCCAGAACATTTTCCAGTGGTCATAAACACTTTACTAGATAGTTATTTATATATATGTGATAAAAATAAGTAGTAGACAAAGTAACTTAGGTGTGCTGGGGAGGGGTAACATTTCGATGGAGGACAGTCATTGTCTCATTAATTAGGGTTTGTAGCAAAAAAGGAAGATATCAGTAAAAGTTGTATATTTATAGTGATCATGAGATTTCTAATATGAGTGTTTTAGAAAGTTAGATCCACACATTTAAATTCTGTCTGCTTTTATATTGCTTATGGCATCTGAGGGAACTGTAACGGGAATTCTCATGACACCTTACAGTGTCATTCCAAACAGCTTTTGACAGCCTTAATAACAGTTCTAATACAGCTTAGCAGGTTTTCTGGTTTTGACAAAACATGCAATGTGTTCCATTTCTTGCTTTATTTGATTCCTATTTATTAAGACAGTCCAACTCTTATTTAACACAAAATTAATTTTAAGCCCATGATTTTTTCATTTCCAGATATTCAAAAATATATTTCTTTCATGCCTTACACATTCTGAGAAACTCAGATTTCAATTTCAACTTCATTCTTCCTTATAATGAGTAGGACTGTATAGAGATCGTTTCAAAATGGAGAAACTAGGAGGGGAGACCAAAAGAATTTGTTCAAACTGAAGAAAATCTATACGCATTGCAAGAAAGGCAAGTGTCATTATCCATCTTTACTACTTCGAATGTCTGGAAATACCAAGGGAAGGACTTTAACTTTCCCAGTGAAATACACACTATCTACTCATCATTGTGACAGAAGTAAATGTTCCAAGGAAGATGTGCATTCTCAGAATTGTGGCTGTAAAGATTCCTTCAAAGGTAACAGTTTCTTTCAAATGCTAATAGGTAAATTCTTTGGAGAGTCAGGATTAAATAACAGGGTGATGCATTTCAAACTCCTACTGAAGTTTGTTGGAAAATGCCAGGGATGACTTAGAAACAGATTTCTAAAATCAGGGAGTTGTCTTTGCCAACTCTTTTAATAGGTAGATACATCTGAATGAAAATCAAATACGAAGAATTTCCATGAGTTTTCTGTGTCACACCCTTTTTTTTTATATGGGGTGTTTTTCTCTGTAAACATGTAGAATAGGTTGTTTCTCTCTGTAGGACTCTGTGAAATGGGAGAATGATGCAGGTGAGAATTGGGATGATGGAAAAATAACATGCAAACAGCATAATGGGGTACTTTTCATGCCCAGAGGAGAAATTTAGTGGTAAATAAAGTCCAAAATAAACTGATATTCTTCTGTGTGGGGTTTTCACAACAGTGGCAAATAAGTCAGACAAATTTAGTGATTTCTTTTTTTTTTTCGAACAGAAGAGGAAAATACGTCTCACTTGTTTTATAGTTTGTTTTTTTGGTTTGTATTTCTTTTTTTTTTTTTTGTACAAATCCTACACCAAGAAGGATCAGGAGATACTGATTATTAATTTTCAGTCCCATGCCTCATGTATTTGAGTTCTCAGGAGGGAAACAAAATATTCCTCTCATTCCTTTGTCTTTTAGGAGTGCCTAGTAAAGGAAATAAATTTAATAATAACAAAAATTTTACTTTAATTTTCACTACGCTTTCCACAATGTTTTACAACAGGAGCATACGTGATGTTTTTCTGTGATATAACGAGGTTGCACAGCACCACAGAGGGTCAATACCAAAGCAAGAGCTGCAATCCAGGCTCTCATTAATCTGTTTGGTGTTTTGCACATGAGCCTACATGAAAAAGGAATTTGATGGTCTCCTTAACTATCTTCAGCTGTGCCTTTTGTTCCCTAGAATTCTTGCAGCAGATTTCTTGTGCCCTTTACTAAGTACCTTTGTTTAGTTGCTTGTTTGCTTTAATAGAGCTTCAATTTTCAAATGGAACTTCTTGTGCTTTTTCAGATGCTTCACCCTGACTTTCAATGTAGTGTCAAGGGAGTTGGAAAAAAAAAAATAATAGTACTAAGGAGGACTTGAGAGAGATGTAAAGAGTGCCTTGTTTACCACTACCAGTATGAACAGGATGTTCAAGGAAACAAGAATGAATTTACATGTTATACTCTTAAGTCCAAAAAAGAAAATCCCCCAAAAGCCCCTGGAGAACTACAGCAAAGAGTGCTAGTAGGTATTTATGCTAAATCTTCAGGGAATAAGCCTTAATCTTGGAACTCTGTGGGAAATAAACAGAAAAAGTAGCCAGGTTCTGCATCCTGACCTGGAAGAGCTCCAGAATTTGGAGTTTTGTTTGTGTGAAGGTTCCCCAAACAGCTGCTGCCATTTCATTTCTCAAAGGTAATGACTCACCTGCTCACAAGCATCATTTCCCAGCCCTGAGGTTAAGGTCCCCCTCACGGTCTGCATTTTTAAAGAACTTATTAAAAACGGTTTGCATAAATTCCTTCCATTTTTACAGCTCTCTCATAAGACTATCAAGAGTTTGTAGCAGAGAAGGAAGGAAAAAGAGCTATAGCAAGGTGATGAGATATAAAGAAAATTCACAGTAGTTGATCAGATCTTGAGCCTAATTGCTAAAACCATGTAGAGATGTCTGATATTCTATATAAAATGCATTTTAATCATGCCTTTTTCCCTATTTTATGATAAGAAGCAAATTTGTCACAATTTTTTTCACCAAGTATCTCACTGGGGTTGGGGGTTCAGGAGGAAAATGTGAAAATTTCATTTTCCTGGAATAAAAGTATTCCTGTGTGTCTGCCTGTTATTTGTCTACACAGAAGTTTTTATTCCCAAAACATTTTATTTACTTTATAATTATTTTTTTCTTTTCCTTGTTTTTTTAATTAATTCTACAAAGCGGATGATGCCACTGTTTCAGAGAATAAAAGCAGATCATGAGGTGGTTATATATAGAAAGATAGATTCATTCATTTCAATAGATAAATGTGCATCTATAGATCATTCTGTGCAATATTCCTTTATTTTCTGTAACATTTTCATACAGTAAGAAGGAGTCCTCCTCTCTGATTAAACCCTTGGCATCAAACAGATTTGAATACAAATTTTTTCCCCATGTTTTAATGAACCATGCTTCCTCTTTCCCAAAGGGTCTGCAAAATGCCTTATAACTAGTTCTGATTAGCTGCTTATTAAAATGTATGTCTATTTTTGAGTAATATTTATAATTTTCTCTATTATTTATATATAGTTAGCACTATTTTTTTGTGACCCATGTCATCAACCTAAAAATCTTTTAAGGAACTATGAAATTACACTCCAGCCAAAGGTGTTATTGCCATAATGTCCAATCTCGTGTCTTATATATGTAGTCTAAAACAGTAAAAATTAAGATGTAAAATGTAGGTCTGCATTTCTTCCAGATCACTGTAATACAGCACTTGACTATTTAGTATGCTATCTGTTCAGCCTGGGTGAAATTAAAAATTACTCCAATTATTTCTAGGGGGAAAGTCAAAAAGTCAAATTATTTTTTCCACACTTTTTCTTTGCTTCATTTTGCACTCCTATTTTTGTGAGCTAGACAGACTCTATCTAACAATAGCTGTAAGTATGAAAACAGCAGACCACATATTATCCTAAAATAGGTGATTTGGAGAGCAGCTCACTGTGCTGTGCTTGATGGGTGGCTGCAAGCAGGAGGCTCCAGCCTGTGCTGATGCACAGGAAAAGGAGGAAATAACCCTTAATTTCAGTCTGAAAGTGTCTGATATCAAAGGACAGACCTAGACCCCTTCTTGCTGTGTGAAATTCTGGGGGGGGGTCACCCAGGACCCCCAGCCCAAAGACTGGTGCTCTGGCCCTGCCAGCGTGTGCTGCCAGCATGAAATGTCACCATAAGGAGATGTCTTACAAAGTCTAATTTGGATGAATCTTCTGTGAAATTTACAGGCCAGTCACAATTTCTTGATGCAAATTCTCCTTTTGCTTTGTGCCTAACAAAGGGAAAAATTTGGCCTTCCCAAGTGTTACCTTAAATAATACAAACACATCTATATATATCTAAGTATATATAGATATATGTATGAGAGAAAGATATGATTGAAATTATGTAAGTTATGGTTTTAATGGCTCCCTAGGGAATTTTTGGGGTTTTTCCCTGACTTTAAACATGCATTTTTCAGGTTGGCTTAAAATAAATCAGGCTTGCCATCTATCTTGAAATATTGCTGTGACAGCTGATATCCAGAATTCTTCCTTTTATAACTCTCAGTGGGTCCTAGAGTTTTTTATTCATAAATATTAGTGAGAATGACATATAATATTATGGATATACATTAGAGAGTCTCTCTATATTTTTAGAACTTTTGAGACGGTTGCCACACTTTATCAGTAATGGGGGCATTTTCATGCATTTGATTTGTCATGGGGTTTACGTGGTTACAACTTGTGTAAAAGAAATCCAGGTTTTAATCTGTGTATTTTCTTGTAATCTGGGTGTGAACTTTCCATTATGTTTGCATTGCATACCCCTTTTCATGCCTCATAAGCATATGCAGAAGTTAGAGACTCCTTATCAAAAATATCCTGTTATTCTTCTCTTTTAATGGAATTTTTTTATCCTTTTCTTGGTAATCTGGCATGAAGAGGGAACAGATTTATCAGAGCAGCTCCTCTGCTAAATTAAGCTTTCAGACACTTGATGCTTTGTGATCTAAAATAATTTGACTTCACAACAAACTTTTGTCCCCTTGAAGTCATATTTCACTTACAAAGTCCGATCCTACAAAACTATTTCCTATGTCCTGGCCCTGCTCAGTGCTGGAATATTTGCCTTGTTCCAGGTTACCAGCTTTCATCTGATGAGTCTGGGGAAAGCTACTGACACCACCCCTTTGAATCCAAGCTACTAATAAGGCAACGCAATTAAGTGTTTCACTCAATTTCAGCTGCAATTAATGATGGCACCACATCTTCAGTGAGATCCACACGAATGTGGCCTCTGAGCTACAAGAAACGCCCATAAAATCAGCAGGGTTACACACAGAGTTCTGCTTTGGTTTAATATCAGCTTTACTTTTTGTCCTGTTGCATGTAAAAAATAGCCAGTATATTTCCAGGGAAATTATGAACACTACAGTCTTTATGTCCTGAAACACTGTATACCCAACATCAACTTACAACCAAATAATTGTTCAGAAATGCAACTTTGAAAAACAGGACTAAATTTAAACATACCCCTCCTCAGCTATTAAGGCACAAGCAAGATGATAACTAAAGGTTACTGATTCTCCCAAAAGGTCATGGGGAGCAGACCTAAAAAAGCTTCTCTAAATGTATTGTGTGGGAACTTGATTTTTGAAATAAACTTTATAGGACCTGTACAAGCTGTTTCTCCATTGGAAATCTGCAGAGCATTTCATTAGGAATGAAAGGTTATAGGCATGCCAGTGTTTGCACAACTGACCTTTTACTAGCTGGCTTTCTAAAGCACTGTTGAATGCCTCTAAAGGATGCAAATGTATTTTCTTCAAAACACAGCAGCTCTGAACCTCACATGAAAGCACTCTAATTTAGAGAATTACAGGATTGTTGAGTTCAACCTGCTGTATTGAAGAGCTCTGTGAAAAGCCGTTTACCTTTTCTAAGTCTGACGTGGCTTTTTCATCCCTCGCTTTGCCCTTTACATCAATAGTGCTCCTTTTTTTCCTTTAACTTCCCAGTGTGGGTTAAGGCGACTGAAGCTGAGAAAGCAAGACAAGTTTTCCTCAAACATCTGCTTTTGGTATTGATTGCTGGCTTGTTTTATAGATGATGCTTTAGTGGGTGAAAGACTCCAGCTGGTTCCCTTGTTCAGGGGGCAAAGGGAATTAAGAGTAAAAGGTTTCTGCCAAGTTTCTATCTGTCCATATATTGACACCCCAGGATTTGTAATGCTTTCAGAGAACATCACCTTATTTTTTTAGGTAAGCACCAAAAGTGTTTAATGAGCAACAACATCATTTCCTTTTCAGGGGAGTTGGAGAGGATTTTATGGTTTTTTCTGGATATTAACACTTAAAGGTACTGGGAAGGAACATGAGAAGAAAATAATAAAAATTCTAATATTTCCTCCATCTCTTGGCTGAAGTTGTTCTATTTCAAGAATATAGAGTTTAAATATTTATTGTGTGATAAAAAGAATAACTTCTTACCTTTGTAGCTCAGAAAAAAATAGATCTCCAGACCTCCGTTTAGCTTTCAGCTAAACAGTGAATGGATGGGTCTTCCATGAGATCAGAGTTTCAATTTTATCCATAAAAGGCAGGAGTTTCTGTATGAATTTGAGTGTCAACACGATGCTTACCTCAGGCTTTAGAGAATCTTAAACAATGACAAAACCAAAACCACAACTTAACAACTAAAATATTTTTTTTCCGGTAATCATAAATCCTAGTTTGTTCATTTGGCTTTGTATTTGTATAAAATTTTATCAGATTGATTGTTTTAAAATCACGGATTTACTGGGTGTATAGTCTCAGTTTGTCTTTGCAATGAATTTGGAAACATATCTGTCTTCTCTATGAAGTAAGCCATTAAAAAAAAAAAAGGAAATAAGGAAATCAATATGTATTTTTATTTTATAATTGAAGAATATTGGCTGTCTTCAGAAATGCTTATTTCAACATGATATACAGTATGAATTAAGATAAAACATTATTAATTTACTGGACTAAACCAGTCCGATTGTCAGAACTCCCATTAAATTGAATACAAATCTGGTGATTTACTACTTAGCCTGAGATAAATATTTTTTGAATAACTAATGCCTGGCCTTTGAAAAACTTATTTAAAGAAAGAATTCAGGTCCCTGTCACATTAAACTTGCAATTTGGGTTTAAACGTGTCAGTTATTTCTTTAAAATGTCTCTAAAATGAGATTTTATTTTCTCATGCTGAATTCTTGTTGCTGCTTGTCATTAAGATTTTCTTATAAGAACTGATATAGGGAAAACCAGCAACAATGCAAAATTTTCTGTAGACTTTCTCAGGGAATATTTTTTATTTTAAATGTCACGAATTTCTGATTTACTACTAGCTATATAATTTTTGTGGGCATTGGATGTCTAGGAATGAAAGCAGTTCTTGTACAAGTGTGATACCTAAATTACCAGGTGTTTATTCAATGACTAAAAATTAATTTCCCAAGACTCTGGAAAACATTTTCCACTTAAAGATAACACTTTACAGAGACCTAATTGGGAATGCATGTCAATGTCTTTCAAAACATCTAAGATTTGTGTTTGTTTATGATCTGATAAGCTGGGTTCTGTGACTGCTGCATTGTCCCAATTTATTTAATTTAGCAATTATGTAGCTGTTCAACATGATTTAGTTTAATATCGATATGCTCTTTGGATGGTACGTTTCATTCAATCTGTGATGTATTTGATGCAGGAGGTGCAGTGATTTTGATTCAATATATTGAGTATCTGTTTAGATAGGTTATGTATCTGATTTGGGAATATAGCTCTTTGGAATATGTGCTTTTTTTTTGTGTGTGTGTGTGTAAGCTGAAGTAAATTCTCAATTTATTTAATCTGGTATTTGATATATTTGCAATATATGTAGTTGTAGTTAATACATTTGTGGGAACCTGTAATTCATCTGCAATATTTCTGAATTTTGAATAAATTGTGTCTCATAGATATCCTTGGAGGCTAGAAGGCAACTTTAAATCATAAAACGAAGGATACTGAGCAAGCTCATTTGTGGGGAATATCACTGGATACAATCACAGTTTATAAATGTTGCTGTTTGGGAAGCAGATTGAATTCCAACAGCTTTCACAGTGCCACAGCACTACACTTCAGATTGCATGTTCCAAAATTGTTGGCTAGATAAAAATAATCTATTAGAGAGACTTGACAGCAGTACTGTAACCTTCTTGGATGACTTACTTGCAGCACTTTCATAACCCTAAGAAAATAGAGTAGGGACAATAACCACAATAAAACTCAGAAGATCCAGGTAAAGATCTATCCATGCTGCTTGCTGGGAATCCTTAATTCTGCTAACTGAATTCTGAAATTGGGAGGCACAAGTCAGCGTCTTCATATGGTTTATTCATTAAAAATAAGTTTGACTCTTCATAGTCTATGGGAAGCCAAACAAAAGGCATTTCAGGTTTCACATCTCTAATATTGACATGGATTTTGGAGATGATAATGCCAAAAATAAAAAAAAAAGGTTGAAACAAAGGAAATAATCCAAAACATTGTGTCTCTGAAAGAATGTTTATGCTTCCAAGTCAAGTTGTTGCCTCTCAGAGCAGGTGATCTGTTAATGACACAAAATTCTGGGTGAGATGTTTAACAGAAGACTCAACTAGAAAAAGCAAAGATAATTTTACTAAGAATTCAACCCTTAAGTTATAGAATGAGGAAGGAAAAAGAGATCACCTGAAACCTAGTGAGTGAGTAAGACAGAAATACAGCATTTGGTGCTGAGATTGAATCATCTTGTGGATTCCATCCTATGTATTTGTCAGGGCAGTATCAGAATTATTTTCTTAATTGCATGATTGTGTTTCAACAGCCAGACAGGTCAAGACAATTGCAATATAATTTCTCTTCAAAGAAGAAATGCGCATATTTTCACTGTTGTAATAATATTTAACCAGATGTGAAGGTGGAAAATTACATAGATGGTTACTTTTTTCAATTAAATTTTAAAAAATCCTGAAGGGAATGGATAAAATCATTGCAGTGACTCAAACCTAGAATTCCGTATTTCCTTTTACACTTGTCAAAAAATATTTTATATTTTACTGTCTCTTACTGTGTAGAAGGAAAAAAACCCCACACTTTCAAGCTTACAAGTCTGTTAGGAGGAAATATTTAATCAGTTGAATATTTGATCTGCTTTTTGCCCAGGAAAAATCCAGTCTTCTCTTTCGCTTGCTATGTGTTGCACTAAATGTCTTCTTGATGCAACTTATGAAGGTAACAAATGTGATTCTACCTTTGAAAAAATTAAAATATCCCTACAGACTCAGGTGATAGGATCTGAAATGGTTTTAGTGTGTTAGGTACATAAATTTATCTCCATCTACTTTTCATGCCAAGATAGAAAAACAGATAGCTAACAGCTACTTCACAACTAATAGATCCATTCTAAACTGAAAAGTAACCCGTTAAACACTGCTTGCTCTTTTACTTTGTAATTTTACAATAATGCTAAAATGCATAAAATAGTTTAAATTTTGGATGGCTATGGATGAAGAGATTTAATACTAACTAATGCTCTTTTAAAAAAAAAAATAAATAAAAGTAGGGGTGGAGGGAAACAAGAGTGAAAACAAAATATAATTCCCAGAAATCAGTGGTTAAAAGAGTCCAGAGTCTCCCTTCATTTCAGACTACTGAAGAACCCAGGCTGACTCTCTGGTAAGGCTTCACCCCAGGAGAACTAGAATAACTATTTATATAATAATAATTCTGCTGAGAGGTGTTAACTCCATAAGAAGGGTGGCAGTTCTCTCATTTAGGGATTGACACCCAAAAATTGCTGTCAAATTCTAAGACCCCCTTATAGTCAACATGGAGAAATAGACACCATAACATAATAATTCTAGATATTTAGGATGGTTAACTAACTGCTAAACCTTTAGCCTTACATGAGAAGAAATTCATCCTGTTAACATTTTGCTCACGGTGCATTTCAGAATTGAAGTGTTGATAATTAGTTACTATTGTAGACAAGGCCTAAGTTCACTTAGTTCAAAGTACAATGACTGACAATATTTTTGTCATACAGCATCCAATATAATCCACTTTTGTACTTTATGGATTTTATTATGAAGACTGAAAGAAGTCTATTTTCACATGTCAGTTGAATAACTTCTGTCTTTGGCACAGTGCTATAAATTCCTGCAGGTCCTAAGAATTTTTGCAAACACCTCATCAGCAAGTCAGTTTACTACACTATGGATTTACACAAGATTCTGGAAGAGATTTTTTTGTTTCTGTGTTTTTGCAAATGATTAATTTTCCCTCTGCCTCCACTCTTTATTCCTAGAGACTTGAGTAAGATGAGGTCTTCTGGCTGGGCAGATTCTGTTGGACACTGAATGCAAAGCTAATAACTTCTTTTTACTGTTCATATCACAATCAAGTAGTGTTTCCTTATCTAATTCAAAATAATATAATGTAAAATGAATGACAGCAATAAATAATCAAAATCAGATTTGGTATAATATTTATTTAAAGGTATCAAGTGCAATTTGGATTTATTTTGTTTTAAATATACTTTAGTGACTTTTCATGAGTGGTATTTTGAGAACTCCGAGCTTTTGATAATTTCATTAACAAAAGTATCTGAAAATCAGTATAAATGCATTTGCTGAATTAAAATATACTTAAGGCTGTTCTTGATCATTAACATCTAACATGAAGCCAGTTTGAACTCTATTAAAAATCCCAGAGGTTGTTCAGTTGGTTCACATACATTTTTCAACAGGTGGCCTGAAAGTTCACACAAAACCCCATATATTATAAGAAATCCAACACTACCACTTGAAGACTCGGAAAAGTCTAACATGGATTATACAGACCAACTCAAATAAATGGTAAATTAGCAACTTTCAAAGTATTAGCAGAGCTTACTTAAAATTATAATCAGCTTAATTCAGAATTCTGTCAGCTAGTTTTATTTCAAGAGCCTGGTAAATTAAGCAAGCATATTTTGTGAGTATTTTTTTTAAGTTATGCGATGCTATATTTTAACAATGGTGTGTAGGTACAGATTTTAGTTATTACCTGCCACCAGTAATGACAGTGTTTAATGTTTATCCTCTCCAGGCTGTGATCCCTTCTGACTTTGTAGAGCCATGGGTATAATGTCGTTGAAAATCCAAGTACTTACACAGATGACTGCAATTAATGTTAAAGGGAGCTGGAGATTTATACGTGCCACTGCCATTACCACTAATGGAAATTTTACATGGAAATTGCCATGCATGGAAATAATACGCTTCTTAGTACACTTTATCTAAAAGTCATCTGTGCAAGCAGTCAATTTAAATCATTAATTCAGCCCTCTTGCACCATGGCAAATATTTCTTTTTAAAAAATCAGGTTCCTGCTTTTAATGTTAAGAATTATCTATCTGCTATTTAAATTATTGAAAATGAAAGGTTAGTGTATGCCTGGCTGTGACATCAGCTTTCATTGATTTCTTGAGATCATAGTCAGATGCAGCCTTAAAGAAAATATTGAGAACTCAGTTGTGCTGTATTTTCCTTGGTGTTCCTGTTCACAGCAAACTGGCCTCCTGTGAGTGCTGGGCATCAAGAATGGCTGAGCTTCAAAAGATAATTGCTAACCCAGTGGCACCAAAATGAAGTGGTACATTTCTAGGGCATCACTGGAAGCTACAAGAAAAAAAGCCAATCCCCTTGATTTGAGGATATGAAACAGGAAGATCTTATCTGGGTATGTTATTATTGCCTCTGGAAGTAATGTAGGCAATAAAAGGTGAAAAAATCCGATTATAATGAGCAATGCTCTGCTGTCTGGGAAAAATGCAAATGTCCCTGCAGCTGTGAAGAGTGTACAATCCCACGACAACAGCCATAAAAGCTGGACCACCCAACTCTCATCATATGGAAGTATAAGTCACTTGATTTAGGCTACTGTTTGCCACAGTTGCTTTGAGAAGAAAAAAAAAAAGATAGTGCAAAAAGTCATCTGGGATGCACATTATGTGGTTTAGCATGGCAAGGTAAAAGGAGAGGGGAATAGTTTGAGAGGTCAAGTCCAAGTCTGCTGAAATGCAGGGCAGGGTTTTTTTAATTAATTTAATTAATTTANTTTAGAATTCTGCAATGAAAATTGTAAAACCATATTGGTTAGTTTCATAATTTTCCTTTCCTTCCTCTCTAAGTGTCATAGTTGAGCATTTTTAAATTGTTTTTCTGTCTAGAATTCTTGTGTGACGTTTGAATGCTTTAGTGCCTGATGTCTCTTATGTTCTGGCAATAGAGACACCTGTGATTTGCAATTTTTGTCATTGTTTTATTGGGAATTTCATGGACTGTAGTTGCTTTGATTGCATAATATAGTGTCACATATTACTTTAAAACGTAAACCATTATGAGAGTCTAAACTAAATGTTCATTTAATTTCCTAGGCTAAAATGAAGCAATATTAGACTACTAGGAACAAAGTATTAAAGAACACATTTTCAGTGTTTCAGTGTATCGTGTAAACAAAACCTGATGTATTTCATATGCTGAAGTGCTCCAGGTAAAACGTAATAGAGAGAGTAGGGTGTACTTAATTCATTAAGCACATTTATGAAGACATGATATTTATTTACAAAGGATGTGTTACCTAATGAGCTCAAATCAGACTTCTTAAGTTTAAATAATTCTTTAATGGTGTTTCAGATAAACCCACACCATTTTCCTTTCTTCTTTACAGGAGTTTGTGCCTTTGAATGTTCAGAAATTGCTTAAAATTCTAACACTCATTGTACCAGAATTAGGTGATATAGTTAATGGCCATGTACTTGCTTCAGGTCAACAAGCTGAGAACAATAGTAAAGTGAAAGATTCTGGTGAAGTTATGATGTTTTTTAATGATGTAAAAATTATGTTTATTTCGTACACATAATGCAAAATTATCTGATTAACTTTGCTATTCTTAAAAATTCAATTGCCATTCTGTATTATGTTTTACATAACTCTCATATTGGCACAGAATTTTTACTGTATCTCCCTCATAAAACAGGTACAGCTGTACTCCTAGAAGAGTTCTTTACAATGAAAAATGCTATTTGTTTTGTCCTAATCAGTTTTTCTATCTTTCTATTTCGCAAAACATATGTGAAAATTACAGCTTTTTATGCAGATTTGTTTTAGCCTAGTGAAACAATTTAATTGGGCAACCGGTATATTCATATATGGCTATTATCAACTGATGTTTTCAACTTTTTGATTTATTCCAAGTGTTTCGTATGTATTCTTTCTGGATGCTTTATGATGAAGCTTTGTGATTTTTGGAGACAATAATACTACAATTAAATTACTACTTAAGAGTTATGGAGATACATTGTTGGTTTATAAATCTAACTTTGCTTTTTCTAGTCTCCTGTGCCAAAGGTGCAGTGAAAGAACATAAACTTCATATGACGATGATGAAAACAAGAAACAAGAAATCATAAAATGTCAGGAATTGCATTCTTAAATCTCTCCTACTGTCAAAATCTGAGAGATTAGCTAGAAAAATAACTTTATTTACTCAATTTGCTTCTCAGGAAAAAGATCTATATAATACATTTTGAGTTTGTTTTACACTGTTTTGAATCCCTCTTCATGCCCATCATATCAAAGGTTATGTTGAAAATGAAAAAAGTTTGGCTTTTCTTTTTTTCTGGGACAGAAAAATATATCTTAGTGTGTCCTCTGCATCTCCATAGCAACATGCAATTATTTTGACAGTAAACCTTCTCTTTCAAGCATAGAAGAGAACAGATGACTGAACACAACAAAAACCTTTCAGTAAGGGAAGCCATTTGGAATTTTGAGGACCCAAAGTGTTTCTCACCCAATGGACTTAGCGTTTATTGAGGACAGTCATAAATAACTTTTAAAATATTCCAGTGTGCTAGGTTGGAGCTGCAGATTAGGTCATCGTGGAATTATAGTTCCCTTGCTTAATGATTTTACAAAATTGCCTGGCAATCCAACAAAGAGAAGGAGCACAACGTGGTGAATGCAGGCTAATTAAACCAATAATTGCTTCTTCTTGTGTTCCCAGATAAAGTGCCCCTGATAATTTGGAGTGAAGTTTTGCAGCTGACTTCTGGAATGAAATGCTGGGCTAGTTAAAGCTTAGCTGACTCTGTGAGGATGAAGGAACTGCCCTACTTCTCCAGGTCCCTTGCATGGCTCACACAAGTATTGCTCCTGCACACACAGAGGACAAGGAAGAGTTTTCCTGTACCTCAGGTAGTGGGGTCCCGAATTCCTGTGTTTTCCATTATTGTGACTAGATCGCCTGATTTCCCTGAACAATTCTGAAATTAGAAGCTGCAAATTAAGTCTTTGATGTTCAAATTTCTCCTTCATTTTAGTTTTTTCTTTTAAGACTTAGGAAAAGATGCAAACTTCTATGTATCTCAGGAATGCTAGTGTAAATCTAGAGTAACTCCACTGAGATTTATGAGGAGTTTTTTTAGTTATATCTGTGTCAAATGCAAGGATGTGGCTGTTGACTGGTAGCTATGTTTAGAACTTGGAAAATATTTCATTAAGTCCCCAAGACTTTCAAGGTGATCTTCAAAGAGATATAAGGAATAATTTGAAAAGTTTTAATGTTGAATTTAGGGGAAGATTCTTTATCAGTTAATCAGGTAAAAGGGCTTCTGCAGATGTATTGTAAGCATGAGCTCAGCTACAATATATATGCTTATCATGATATCCCACATCCACAAATCAGTATATGTTGTTGAACAATATGTATTTTAGGTCACTTTTAGTCTGACAGAACACCTGTTTTAACATGAGTTACAATTTTATAGAAGTGAAGGATCATCTTCTTTAGGTCAATACTATTTGATATTTTATAATCTAGAGTAAATATGATTCTTTTCTCCATTAAGGATTAAGGATTGTTACTAAAATATTGGATTAAAGTATTTCAATTTCTTTTTTCTTCTGAATTATTCTTTTATTATCTGAGTGGAATGACATAAAGAAAAAAAATAGGTTTTTAAAATGGTTGCTGAACTGTTATCATCTGAACCTTCAAAACTAGAGAAAGTATCTATTACTATGAATTGATTCTGTTTCAGTATAAGAGGATGCTGTGGTGTACCTGACTAATCTGAGAATACAATACACTGTTTTGAACGTAGGATTGCATTTTAAACATTACTCAAAACTATTTCTTTAAGGAACCAAAGCAACAAAAACCCCCACATGTTTGTAATTGTTTTCTAGTCCTGCCAAACTATTTAAAACCGCAGCCTCCAATATAATGGAGTGAGAATTGTCAGTCATTGCTGGTACCTACCATATCACAGAATGCACACATAATGTGTCCTCTGCAATCTGCTGTAATAGCCTAAAAAATAAAAAAATCAGAGTCTGTGAGCTCTCATGAGCTGAAATTCCCATTGGTATTCACAAAATAGCAGAAGTCAAATCTGGCAGCAGATCTTGCCAGCAGTCACTTTTCTATTAATTCTTGCAGTATATGTTCATGACTGAAATCTATAACTGCAGTTTGCAAACCCACTCCCAAAATTTGTAGTCTTGTAAATTGATAAGTATACACTTAGGAATTGTGAAACTGTATCTTTTGGTTGGCTTTTTAATGAGAGATAGGTTCAATATATCTTGGTTGGCAGCAACTGGGCAATGAAAAGCAATATTGCTAGTGAGGGTTTTATTTCTGTTTGCTCTGTGTCTTGTTAAGCTTTACTGATATAAAACCATCTGTTTAAAAAGCTGTAAAAAACAGACTGTCAACACATAAAAGATAAACACAACAAAATTGTCTTAATATCTACTGTTTGGTAATTCAGTGCAGTGTAAAAATGCCTGAAGATGGAGGGATGGATGGAGAGGAAGACATTTAGTTTTATGTAGTGACAAACGTAAAGGATTGCGTTATTTACGATTGATAGTAATCACTTCATTTTCTTCAGTGAATATTTATTTGCACTCTGATAATATATTCTTATACGAAATTGTCTTGAAAGAGTTTAAATATTGCATAAAAATATGGCTTTTAGCTTTGTTGGACTATTCAGGGCCGAAATACAATGCAAGCTGGAAGCAATTTAAACTGATAATACAAATATTGTAAAGAGATACATGTAAGAGCAATAATATCAATCATACCAGGGCAATGAAAAGCTCAGGGTTATATTAGGTGAACCATTAATTAACTGACCATTAGCATTATCCCAGAAACAAGCTAAAAATATTTTCTGGCAGCAATTTGCCAATGGAAAGATTTTCCAATATCTTTATGCCCATTAAATTTTGAAGTATTACTGGCAAAATTGACGAGGTACTTTGAAGTTATGCATTACTTTGTGTAGATAATTTATTTATTATGGGAAAATTATTGGTGCTGGCTGGTAAACTTCTTCATAAGACCTAGCTGTATTTCCAAGAAACCATAAATAGAGAAAGAAGTGTTGTATTAGAACGGCAAGATCTTAATGACAAATGCATTTTAATCATGCAACTATTGTATAAAGCTAATATAGAATTTTGCATTGTAGTTAACTTTTTACTATGCATGTACTGGATAAATATACTAAGGAAATTCTTTCCACATGAAAAGATGATTTACTAATCTACTGAACTGTGCACAGTGATCTCTAAGTCATAAAATAACCTATAAGCCAGAAAGATCCTGAAATTGAGAAAGTGAACATCTAGATTTAGCTCTCTTCAGTGTGACTTCACTGACATGTAATATATACCTTTTTTGAGATTAGGCCAAAATATGCATTCTGATTATTCTTAACTATTAAGATGTTAAACTGGCCTTTATCTGGTCTCCCCACACAGTTCTGTTGGTTTTGGTTAAAAGAGACAACATACCAATTAGGAAAAGAAACAAGTAAAGCTGTAAAATAAAAGAAGGTAAATTATGGTACAGATCATTGTCAGAAAAATGCAGAAAAATCATTGTCAAACTAGAGCTTACGAGGTGATAAACTTTGATTTTAATTGGTACTCACAATTAAAAGAGTTTAAAGTTAAGCAAAGATATCCAACTAAGGATATATTTTCAATTCAAGAAGAATATGGCAACAAAAATAATACATAAATGGTGGCAGGGAATGAGCACAGCTTTGAGATATAATTATTAAAAGTATTGTATCTCCTATTGTCCATTCATCATGAAGCAATGGAGATTACAGCTGAAAAGAGCTACGTGAGTGATTCAGTCTGGGAAATATGTTTTGTACTAAAAAGGTTGATCTATTTAATTTTTTTCTGAGAGAAAATGAAGTTACTCGACAGTCTATAACTACCTTTCTCAGACTTCTAAGTGTAGCTTTCTTATTACTCAAATAGAAAGACAGAATGAGATCTGGAGTCAGACTAAAATATAGCAACAAAAGTTGATGTAATTAAGCATTAAACATTTGGATGTTTATTTATATGCAACAGGATTCAGAGATTTGTATGACTTTATGGATACAGACCTTAATCGTGTGTTTAATTTTAACTTTGAAGGGTATAGATTTTAAATACCTATGTTTAAAATGTTTAAGAAGGGGTTTAATACCATTAAAATAAGAGTTAGTGACTTCTTTACTCATTACATAGTATTTTTTTTTTTTAAAGTAATTAATTTTTTTTTAAATCATGATTTTAAAATCATTGAATATACACACACTTCCTTTTTAGCCAGGCTTTAATATTTATTTGTATTCATTTTTAATGGCTAAGTAGCAGATGGTTGGACTTAAAGCACCACTCCCTGGGGATTTAAAATAGGCAAAGATATGAGAAGAAATCAAAGGGAAGAAAGCAAAACAGATGTTGTGAAGCTGCTGCTGATGGTGAGACATTGGAGCATAAGCAGATGTCTTCCAACTTCACCTATCAGTTCTGCAAGGGTGTTGACCACTTGTGAGAGATTAGACGATGGCATTTGTTTCTCTGAACATGGATGAAATATTTCTCTTGGCTTTGAATGTAAATTGAAAGGAAATAGACTCACTGGCCCTTTTTCATTCCATCTTGAAACTACATTAAAAAGACTCCCACCTGTATTACCAAATATATTTTATATGTCTAAACAAACCTTCTTGCACACATCTTTGGAAATTGTTTTTATCTCAAAACTGCCAGCAATACTTTGGACTTTTAAGAGTATTTTTAACCAGATCCTGATTGAGAAATAGTGCATAATAACATAGGTTTCAGCATACTAGATGAGGATATTTGATAGACAAATAGCAAAGCTTAATGTGTTGGCTCCTCTGAATTTGGACTTAGAATACGAATGCATGGTTAGGAGTGGACAGTTGTTTATTTGCATCACTTTTTTTTTATATATATGTATGTTTGGTAGTGTTTAAGCCAAATCTTGAAGTTATTCAGAGAATTTAGTATACTAAGTTACCAAAACATAAATGAAATTTCCAGTGTGGGCACAGTCTCATGTTTTTGCCTTTTGTGGATGGGAAACAACCTTTTCTGCCTCAAAGGAAGGTGACATCATGCAGTCATATAAGAGAGTGGTCAATATTTTGTGTTTCAACTGATGAAAAAGCACCTGTAGCTTAGACTTTGCAGGACTCACTGTTAAGTTCCTTAAATTCCTCCTGATTCCAGTCTTTTCTAAGACCTGCCTCCCAAACTAGTGCTCCATGCATAGATGTAGATATTGACAGTTTTATAAAGTCTTCCTTGAGAAATGTCATACTTGCAAGGATGGTGAATAGTTTTGTGGCAGTCATCCTATTTTCAAGGATAATATTGTTCCTAGAGTCTTGAACTGTGTCTTGTACCCCAAAGAATTCAACTTTCATCTTTTCATTGTTTATAATAAAATAAACTTTCTGTCTGGTCTGTGGCAGCTCATGTGATTCAAAGGTGAATATATTTAAAAAAAAATAAAACCAAAATAAATATTTTTCAGTCAATTGCTTTGTACAGCTATTGGTAAAATGCTAGAAAAATTAGCAGGCTAAGGTGAATCTATTTGGCACTGCTTATAAACCCTTAATTTTTTCTTTGTTATGTATTTTGAATATATTCTGATCAACCTATGCTTTTCTTACAACGTTCATTCATAAGTATTTTTCCTAAGTGATGAAGAACTGCAGTCTGTTCTACGCAGGCCATTGATTAGTGAACAGTCACTCTCCTTAGTTATATCTTTTTGCTAGGAAAGCTTTAGGTTAGAGCTGAACATGACAGCTCTATCCTTTTGTGACCCTCTGCCCCTCTAAATGTCAAATTTAGCACACATTTAAAGTCATACACTGTGCATACAGAACAAAACTGCTGTAAATTTTTCACACTTTCTCTGAAGTCCCATTGAATATAAATTCTGGCCATTCCTGCTCCATGTCTCTGCAGTTAAAGCAACTGCTGCAGTAGTATTTGCATTTTTGGAGTCCATCGGTTCCAAGGATTTAGTGTCATTCCACCCAGAATGGCACTGGACAAAGATCTTAAAGCTAAGCAATAGATGCATTTGAAGAGAATTATCACCCTGCTTTAATTAGTAATATATTCCACTATAAATTTACAATTACCTCTACCAGTGTTACAAACCAAAAGGGACACCAGAAAAAATTCCGAGGCGGAGAAATAATCTTAGCAGTTTATCTACTGGACAATTGTGCAGGAAATAGAAATGTTTGATTGCTGGTCATCAAGTCAATAAAAAATGCATAGATTCAGCTCTTCCTTAAATTTTTTTGCGCTTTGAGATACAATCCAAAGGGTTGTCCACTACAATGTGTCTTAACACAAAGAAGCACTGACAACAACAACAACAACAAACCAAAAAAAGATTAGCAAAGCCCAACCAAAATCCCAAACCCACACACAAAGCCAACCAACTGAAAAACAACCCAAAGACATAAAAATATTCCTCATACAATAGAATATTCCTCATAACAATAGAATGCCATAGTTCTACTGAATAGGGGTAGATGATAATGTTGGCAACAGGAGTACTTCCAAAATGACTGTATTGGTAGATGTATTGTCATGGGAGTTGTGATAGCAAAATAAAACAAATATCCTCCAAAGCACAGTAGATTGAAACAACTGAATACCTTCTGAGGTTTTTTTCATATATATATGTTTCTATGAAGATAGGTTATTGAATAGTAACATAGATTTAGGAGAATCTAAAATGGAATTTTAGTATTTATCCTTTTATAGTGAGTGAAAAAAAAGACACAGTGGTTGACATTAGACTATCTATAGAATTTTTACATAATTTTTCTCTTCTAATTTAACCTTTCATCTTCTAATTTGTGAACTTAACGTAATAAGGGTTTGCTTAAGCCTGGCATGCATTACCCTAGAGGTCTCCTTGATTTTGTTGATGGTGGACTCTTGCAGTAGCGAACAATTTTCTATCAGTTTTGAAGTTTCCTTAAGTCCGTAAACAATTGGACAATAATTTTCTTTTCTGATGATTTCTGGGAAGCAGTGTTCAATTTTTGTCCACTTTATTACAGTGTTAGTGAGCACAATAACTCAACGTAGAGGAGTCTCTATGTTGTCTGACACCATATATATATTTTTCCCTCCCTAGAAAAACTTCAAAATGTCTCATGCCTCTTCATTCAATATTATTTATCTTTTTGATGTGTTTCTTTGTTGCTAACATCAAATTTTTACTTGTTAATGATGTAATGGTTGCAGTCCAAGCATAGGAACTTCTATACCATGTTACAAGAATTCTCTCCTGTTGACTCAGGGGATAGGACAGCACAGGAGGGGATTACCCAAAGAAGCTGTGGTGACTCCATCCCTGAATATTTTAATGACTTGGATTTCATAATTTTGTGACTTTTAGAAATAAAAACAGTCATTTATTTTTAGAATATGGAAGCTCTTTCACTTTTATATTCATGAGTTGTTGTGGTTTTAAGTAGCCAGAGTTTTTTATTAGTTGGGGGGGCTAGGAGAGAGGCTTCTTTAAGAAGCTGCTAGAGTTTTTCTCTGCTCTAAGCTAGCCAAGGTCAGGCAACAACGCCTCTGTGATAACATATTTAAGAAGGAGTAGAGAAAAAAAGTCTGCGCAGAACATCATGGCCGCTTAAGAGACAGGAGGGTGAGGAGTTTGATTAACACCAAGGTCAGAGAAAGGAGAAAGAGAAGATGCCTTAAACACTGGAATAGGGCCCCAGCAATCTGTGAGGAATCATAGGGGCGAAGATTCTTCAGCCTGTGAACCCGTGGAAAGACTGGGAGATTTTTTTCCACGCTGGAACAGAGACATGCTGGAAAAGAGAGGCTGTGATCCTGTGTTTGGAGCAGAGGGGCCTGGNTATCACAAAAGTCGGGGTTTTTTTTTTCCCTTCTCTGAGAAATTTTAGATCTATGTGTGGACTCTCAGCTTTTAGCCAGAGTCAAACCATGACATGAGTCCAAAAATAAATAACATTTTCCTGTGAACTTTTACTACTGTAGGCTGGAATGCCAAAAAAATACCCCATAAACTAAAGCCTTTTATTCTTGAAAGAAATTGATCTTCTAAGTTTCTGACAGCTAAATTTTTTTTCCGTTTCTACAGAATAAAATCTCATGCCCAAACCATTATATCCTCTGGAGAAAGAGAGCATATACTTAGTTTTGTACTTATTATACAACAAAAAAAGGTAAGTAAAAATAGATCCAGGGTGGGTTTTTTATTGTTTTAAGTTTTTACAACTTCTGTAACTGCTGCTTATGTAGATTATTCTTTTTTAAAACCTCGTGTGTCATGTTTAGGAGAAATACTATTGAAAGTGATAAGATGTGATTCTCTCTTCACTTACTCAAACCTCCCCAAGAAAAAGCTTCTGAATAGTTATGCTTCTATTTCTTTTTTTTTTTTGTCCCCTGGCTTCAGTATCAAAACTAATGTTCCATCATTATATATTTTGGTGTGCCAAGTGCTGATCCTGTTTTGGCTGTAGGGATATGGAGCAGTGGGTGACAACATCTGATAAAGATGCACTTTCATGCTCAGTCAAATTTTACATGTGTATTTTTTGAAAACTATTCAAATTATTTTCCACCTTTTTGATCCATTCTTCTCCCCAAATGACACAAATGCAATTATTATTATTATTGGGCAGTATATACATTCCTCACAATTCATCTCTTTTTCTGGTTTGCAAAAGCTGACAGGCCATAAATACATTTACTCATAGTTGCTGTATAAACTGTTACAGTGATTTCTTAAATAGATTTGATTACCAGAAGGTAAAAGTAGTGAAAAAGACAAATAATAATATAATCCATATAGAAAATAAGAAAAAGAATCCAGATAAAAGAGACTGATGAGGGATAGCAATTTGGTGATGTTTTGTGCTGTAACGTTGTATATGAGCACAGAGAAAGAGAGAAAAATAATTATTTTCCCTCGTGCTGTTGTTGAAGACCTCAGCACTATTTGGCTCAGGTTCTATTATGAGGTTAAATATTTATTTCTAACAAAAAAAGGAAGGTAGAAGATAATCCTAGCACAGATTCGTATGTCATGCATGCTTTCCTATGCAGCCTGAACTAAAGTTCAGGGAAGCAGAATTTAGGTTCCTGAGAACAGAATTAGGAAGCAAAAGTGAGGCTTTAGAGTGGACCAAAATTAATGTTCATATTATGCAAATAGGTTTTATTTTGGACAGGCTCATTCAATCCAGCACCATGTTTTTTCCCCAGGACTTTGATCCTCATCTACAGCTGAGGACAAGGACAGGAATATACTTGGCTTCTACCTCTTCTCAGCTTCTCAGTTTAGATGTGAACTTTTATTGACTTTATTCTACTTTTCTCTCTTCATGTGGGCAAAAATAGAGATGCTTTCACTGTGAGGTGAAGAGCATTTCTCTAGAGGACCCCAACATCCCACTCCTTTTTTATTTCCTGCTTGATCTCTTGGCAGGGGAGGGTTCTCCCTCAAAAATAACTTTTTCCTACAAATTGCCCTTTTGAAGTTGCTGAATTTTAACACAGTTATAATAATTGTATTTTTGTGTTTTATAAGAGGATGAATACTGACAATTTCTCAAGAATCACATGTGGAATTTCTTATTAAAAGCTTTATTGAAGAAACTTCTGTACAATAATCTTCATGCTGAGCTACATGACTATTTCTCAGGTATAAAACTCATGATAAAGTTTTGCATATATATAATATATAACTGTATGACTATTCTTTGGTGATTTTGTTCCCCATTTTACATTGATCCTCTGCTGCACTCAGAAATTCATCTAGACTTTATTTATATTTCAGTCAGTCCAAGTGTGACACTGTCACTCTTTTCCCACTACTTTCAGCACAGCAACAAAAGTTGGAATGGTTTCTTTAAGATTTAGTTTAGGGAGTATGTCCATAACTGTAAAGAAAATCCTATGTTTGGCATGCTTTTAATTTTCACAAGCTTTAATATTCTGTGTTTTTTCTTTCCCCTTGTACTCTCAAAAGTACTAAAATTTCTATATGTTCTATTGTTATTTGGTATTTAATCCTATATAGTTAAATCAGTAGTATCGTGTGAATATAACACAGAGGCTTCAGTCAATTTCTAAAATTTATCCATGTCTTAAAGATTGTGGAGATTTATTTTTAATAAGATTTATTTTTAAAGAGATTTATTTTTAATCCCACCTTGTTAGGAAACACATATATAGACTGAAATATAGACTGAATTTGTCGGAAGGACAATATTGTCATATAAGGTGGAGAGACAGAAGTCTGATGGTTTACATAATTATAGAACTAATTTTTATGTAGTAACTTACCTCTGGTTTGTTTATTACAAAAATCAGTTTAAAATGATTCCCTTCATTAGCCATTATTCAGTCACCCTCTTTAAGTAAACACAGCGCATTATCTTTCAAATCCTACCTTGAATGGTTATTATTGTAAACTGTAAAGGGAAATTTCATTTATGCCACCAAGTATGGAGATTTTGGTCCTATTTGCTAAAAAACCAAAAAGTTTTCAAAGTGTTTTAGGTTCGTGAGATTTCTATGTTTTACAGGAAAAAAGACATTTGTGGTCCTTTGCAGTTTATATTATTCATGGTGGTTACCTATACTTAGGTTAAATAAAGACTTAATCTGTTTAGTTGGTAAATAGATAACTGCAATGCCATTCACAAATTCTGGGAAGAAAATTACAAAATACAAACAAATTACAAAAATAACAAAACTGTTAGCTTCATTCTTCTCTTTCCCTCTTCCTGAGCTCCTCTCGTTCCAAAGAAACATTAGGAAAAATAAGAAATCCCCTTTTGCTGGAGTATTGCAGTGCTTACTTTCATTCTGGATTGGAATATAAGTCACAAACTTTACAGGGAGGAAAGAAAAGAGAAAAAAGGAAAGGTCCAACCTCTCACAATTCAATAGATTGATGCCACACCTTTTGAAGGAAGCTGGGAAGTGACTTTATTGTAATGTATAAATATGGTATTAGAAAGACAAAGACACTCTGAGGTTCTAAATAATCTATTTACTATGCCAGGGAGAGACACAACAAAGCTGTGGCTGGAAGATGAAACAAAAAACAAAGGAAGAGGGAAATGCAGAAGCACTCTGGCATTTTATAGCACTTGTAGGAAAAAAAATGGCTTGTACAGGATCTAAGGGTTCCTAACACACACTGAGATGGAAAACTACATGGTATGTTTTGAAAGTTAAAGTCAAAATAGTAAAAAATATTGAGGGAAATATCACCTCATTTCCTATTTCTATTGAAGAATGCATGTAATTCTGGAAAAAAATATTTGAGCAAAATATGAGACATTTCTTGTCAGTACACAAGCAAGAGTTTCAAGGATGTCAGATGATCCCCCTTTCAGACCTCAAAATAGATGTACAATGTAGGCTAATTGGAGGAAGTCCAAAGGAGAAAACAAAACCAATCACAGCTCCAGGTAACGTGACCGATAGAAATGAATTAGTTCAGAGTTATTGAATATAAAGAGCATTGTGGAGAGAGGGCTGTAAGAAAGGAGTAGGGAGTCCTCTTAGAAGTAGATGATTTCAATTAGTAAAGGACAGTTTTTTGAAAGCTATTTAGAGAAGGGGACTAGTCATACCACCTCAGTATTCACCATGGATCAGGGGAAAACTTTCAGGTGGAAAGTTAGACAGTATAAAAAAAACCAAAAACAAGAACAACAACAACAAAATATAATTTTAAAAGAAAATTCCCAAACCCCTTTAACTCTCCAATGGCACGGGCAGTGCAACTTTGGGATTTCTGTGGAGCCTCAACTTTTAGACAGCCACGGGTGATTTGGACAGAAGATGCAAGGTTTGCTGACGTCCTTTGCAATTCTGGTGTAGGGAAAATCTAGGAAAAGGCATGGGATATTCACACGTACCAAGAAAACACTTGCGTGTTTATAAGTCTTCTCCAACCTACTTGGTTCTATGTGATTCTGTGAGAAAATAAACACTAAATAAAATAAACACTATTCCAATGTAATAATATTGTAATAATTTAATTATATTAAAAACAATGATTTTCTGTAAATTCTTGGTTTTGTTTGACATTTGGACCCTTACCTTCGAAAGAGAAAATGACTGTGAAGATAAAAGGTGAAGCTGTGGTTTTAAAGGAAAAGATGTTCAGCTAGTTATCTTTTTCATTAAGTTTCTTTCTTTCTTCATCTTTTATAATGACAATAAAACAATTTTTTATTCAGTTATACCAAATTTTCCAAGTTTAATGATCCTATTAACTCTCAGATGAAATTCCCAATATATTCCTCATTATTAGTTTGCCAAAGTAAATGGAAATAGTATTTTAAAATTTAATACGGGCTATGTTTAATGATCTACACCGTTCTTATTATTGGTTAATCCTCAAATAGAAGAATGTATAACATATAAAATATTCACAAGGTAAGCCACCACCACTAACAACAACAAACAATCAATAAATCAGAATCCTTGATTTAATAACTAGCAACTTTGTTTAATTACAGTCGGGTTGGGTTCACTGGGCTGAGAATGCAATTATGTGCCTTCATGCAGCATTAGCAGGTCAGAATAAAGGTCTCTTCTTTTTGTAGCATTTCCTTAAATTATAAATATTTTTAGTTTCTTAAACCATGATGAAATATTTGGCCATTGTCTGATGTAGTTGGCTTGTCCTGGAAAAGAATTTATTTGTGAATGTTGTATTTGGAGGAACAAGCGAAAAGGCCATGGACAAATATTTTCTTCCCAAGGATTCCTGTGTGCGGTCTGGATTGTTTGATGGATTCAATAATACTTGTCATCTTTTACATACAACAGAGCTTTTTATCAGTTATTTTCTATATAGTATTTCCACTGAATCTTAAAGTGCCTAGCATATATGAAAAATAATTGATGCTTTGCACATTTAGCTCTAGGCAGAATCCAAGATTCATGTGTTCAGTGCTTTAAGTAGTCACCCAGACCAGGCTTTCCTGGAAAATGAGTACAGCAGTTATGGCCTTTACTGAGCACAATAGACCTCAGATGCTCATCCCAGATTTTCCAGATAGGAAAATATGTCATCAATCATGTTTTCTCCTGGCTGGGCAGTGCGAAGAAATTCATGTTTCTGTGCCTCAAATAAGTAGTACGGAATCATTCCATTGATACTTGGCACCAGAGTGATGGAGCCTTTTTCACTTGTGGTTTGAGGGCTTCATTTAATTTTCCTTTTTGGGAGGGAAAAAAGCTACTTACATGAATGGTATGCATTATTGACTACTTACTGAATTAAGAAGTCTCCAAATGCAGCTTTAAAGATTATTAAGATATCGTATCACTGATATATCATATATGTGGAGATTTGCTGATGGTTTGGTACAGCCAAGGATTACTAGGGTTGGTTATTGGGGAAAATCACATGCAAGTGTTTCTGTTGGACTGTCAATGTAAGCTCATAAGTGCACACTTGAAATAAATGTAAATTAAGCCTACTTTAAATAAAGTTTATGTACTTTATATAAAATCAGGCAGATAAAAGTAACTGTGAAAAAAGGAACTTCTCATTTTTTAGCTTTACTTGAAACATCCAAGCGTACAGTTGTATTTAAATGGTTGTGGATCCTTTGCTAGGGAGGAAGGATTGTTTAATGCAGAATGTTTTAATGAAACCTAGCAAACTAGAAAGGGATGGCTAAAGAAGGGAAAAGATAAATTCCCTTCTTTAAGTTTGCATGTTAAAAGCCAATTTGAAGGAAGTGTCAAGAAATGGATGCATTGTCTTCTATACTGAAAATTTTGCAATCCTTTAAGTCAAAGCAAATGTTTTTGGTAGCTTTGCTTATGGTAGGGGGTAGCTATTTTGATTTCCAGCCAAATGTATTGAATTATAATTATGCTCTGTCTTGGTATAGAAAACGTGCTTTGAATATCATGCATTTACTGTGACATTCATGTGAGAAAAGGAACTGTGTCATATTTCTCTTTGAAGAAACTTCATGGCAAATATGACAGCTCTCCTCCAAAGGTCTGCTGCCCGCAAGTGTGTATGGAAAATTGATGTAACTGTGAATGATATATAGTGTAAATTTATATTTTGTGACATAACTATCTTTTCTATGGCATGGCAATGTGACTTAAAATATATGGTATTTTGGCTGTTTTCTGGATGGCAATAACAAGGGCCTGTATGTCTGTAAATCCTAAGAAGCAATGTTGAAATTATGAGTGGATAATGTAAGGGAGGGGAAACAAGTGAGACAGAACCATATGAAATGAAAGAATTGGCTGGATTATTTAAATATTTATTTTCTGGTGATGAATTATGAGAGATTTCTAAGTTCAGAATTATTAAGTCTAGAAATTTAATCATTTGGGTTAGGATTATAGCTTTATTGTCTTTAAAATTATCTTCAACATTCAGATGCACATCTTCATAACTTTGATATGGCTAGAGATAAACTTAATTTTTTTTAAAAAGTGACTTAAGAACTTAAAGTTTGTTGTGGTTTTAAGTAGCCAGAGTTTTTTATTAATTGGGGGGGGCTAGGAGAGAGGCTTCTTTAAGAAGCTGCTAGAGTTTTTCTCTGCTCTAAGCTAGCCAAGGTCAG
>WEIV01003894.1:120573-146063 GCA_013390005.1 Calyptomena viridis
GGGGGGAGAAAGGTGTCTGTAACAACTATCAAACTGCTCACCCTTAAACTCTTAAGCTCTGATTTTAGTAGTACTTGTAGTAGTAGTAAATTCTTAACATTCTAAGTTAGAGCCTGTTTTGCTTGTGTGAAGTAGTTAACAAACGGTTGCTTGTAATCCTTATCACAAAAGTCGGGGGTTTTTTTTCCCTTCTCTGAGAAATTTTAGATCTATGTGTGGGCTCTCAGCTTTTAGCCAGAGTCAAACCATGACAAAGTTTCCTCCTCTAAAAATTTAAATCATGTTTAAAAAAAAAATATTGTGTTTTCTTATTGATTTTTTGGTAAATGTTTACCTGGGATCTTGAATTCTGTGCAACGTGCTCTAGGATGACCCTGCTTGAGCAGGGAGGTTGGACCAGATGAACCACTGTGATTCATTCAACAGAATTAATTACCTATTCTATGACTCTGTGTTTCATCCACTTTGATTCTATATGCCAGCATAAATAGTATCTGTTTTCTAGGTGCCTTTGAAATATGTTTCAGACTGTCAGCATCTTTCCTATCTGTGGTAAGGTCTTAAATTTACATCTCTTTTTTTCCCTTTGAATTATTGAAAATATGACCAGAAAAAAACCTGGAGTCCTTTTGGTATTCTACACCTTGTAAATGTCTTTTACTTTAATATTAAGTAAGATAATTTATTGCCACCATTGATGATGATAGGTCAAGGATGTGTGTGTGACAGCTGATGTGTTTTCTGCAGGCATTGTCACAGAAATAACCTGTTACACATTGGAGTTTCCAATTTTAGGTATCTACAAAACACACAATTTTGGCAGTCCTCATCTTGCAGTTGATGAAGTACCATCCCAGCATTAACACCAGTGCTTTGCTATAGTATTATTTTCCATGCATCATCTCTACAGTTCCACTTGGGAAAAAATACGGCTATTGGTCTAGATAAGTGTTTCAATACAAAAATATTTCTTGTTTTAAGTCTGATCTAGTCATAAAGTCAGTTTAAACTTATTAACCATGGTAAAAAAGGCTCCACCATTCCAATGTAAGTAGCCATTTTGCTTTTCAAAACTATTTTGATTTTACACATGTTCCACACTAGTTACAAAATCACTGCATCTTGGTAGAAAATTCTTTTCTATCAATATGCAGCAGGATAGAAAGGAAACATGAATATGGTTCAGAAATACTTGAATAAATTATCTTCAGTAGAAAATACTGGCTTGTTAAGTTCCCATAGGAAAACTTTTTTTCCAATCAATTTTGATTAAACTCTGTGAACAGAATTTTTCCAGTTAGGATGGAATAGTTTGTTGAAAGCAAAAAAAAGAAATTTAATTCAGAAGAAATCAAAGCCTTGTGGGTTAAATACTTGTCTAAACCTTCAGAAATGCAATTTCATGTATCTAAGGTAAACTGGCAAAAAAAGAAATCTAACAGGCTGAACAGGTGCATTGGTATCAGAGCTGTTGTTTATCCTGTCTTAAGGCTTTAGCACAGAAAACAAATGTAGTCAACCTTTTTGCATTTATGAAGAGGCAAAACACAGAATATAATATTGGTTTAAAAAAGATTTAGAAATATTTTATCTATGAGAAATTACAGCTTTTATCACAAACAATTGTTCATCACCAAAGGTTTTGTTTGGTAAATTTATTTTACATGTGGTAGAAAGAAAAAATCTATTTACATACTAATGAGAACACAGAATCACTATTTTTTAAGCTGTTTTCTTGTATTATTTTAGAATTGGAATTTATATTATTATGTAATACTCTTTTTATAAATATAATTAAAAATATGATGATAATAAAATGATACAGTGACCTAGTTGTGCTGAAACCATTACAGTCAATCTAATAAACATGCTTTCTAAACGTTATGCATATTTTGCAATTTATGCATAATTTGTCAACAGAGTCTTATCAAAATCAAAGTTTTAAGAGATCAAACATAGCAATTCAGTTTACCTCTTGTATTTGGGAGGATGCTTTTTACTTTGGGGAGTTTGTGTCTGCAAACCAACTAAAGTTCTTAGATTCAAGGATGGAGGATTTTCTCCTTTCCTTTTGTTTAATTTAAACAATAGATTGTTTATATCAGTGATATTTTTGATGTGATGGTGTTCAGGATGTTTTTTTTAAATGTAAAAGAAAATAAATTCCCAAGCTAGGACTTTCTATACTAAATATTAGTGTAGTGCATGCTATATATATTTCAGTTGGGCATATATTATTCCATTGGCCACAATGGCGTGGTCTAAAACAACTCGTAGTTCTTTGCCTGCCTCCTGAAAATATGCACCTTAGTGATGTGTTTACTCACACTGTTAGTCCTTTTGAAGGCATTGCAATGTGCCACCTGCATAAAGATGTGTTTGTTTGCACAATTAAAACCTTAACCTGTAAACATTTGCATCATTCAATCTGTATTCATGCAAAAACTAATGTTATGTTTATGAAAAAGAGTAGTGCAAGCAAAAAATTCAGCTGGAGAATAAATTTTATAATAAGCCCTATACGAGCTAAAAATAAGTTGCTGGAAGGTCAGCTGAACCATCTGTATTTGGTGAGGAGAATCAGACCTGCCTTTGAGACCTTTACCAGTATTGCAGGAACTTTGAGAGGATTCATGAGCAGTTCATGCTTTGTATTTTCATTGGTATGTCAGCAATGTGTAAAAATCCCCTCCATCCACTTAGCAGTATTAAACTAGTGAGAGAAAAATGTAAGGATTGGACAGTTTGTCTGTGCATTGATTTTTTTTTTTTTAATGTCAATGTGTATTACTGTAAAAACATTTCAAGGTTTTTCCCCTGGTTAACCCTGTAAGAAACCCTTAACATCCATTTCTAGTGAAAAATATCATTTGACCTCGGAATCTGTACACACATCCCCAGATTTCCTTTTGTGTGTTCAGCTGAGAACAAAGGCAAATTAAAGGTTAATCCCTCAGCTGAAGTGCAGAAGTGTTTCCTCCTGCCTGCAGGTGGGACATGAATATGCTAATGGGGCAAGGCTGACTCTGCAGTGATTTGCAGGTGAAAATGTAACTGGTGATAATTAAAGGCTAATTACTTTTAGCTAGCAAGTGGGAACCAGGTGCTCTAAAGCAAAAGAGGTAGATTTTATTCTGTGCTGGTAAGACCTTTGGAGAAGGAAAAGAAGAAGGGACTATGATTCTATTTCTTCTTTCTTGAATTTTTTGATTTTGGCAGAGCAGAGGGCAGATATTAAATGGTTAGGTGTAACGTGGAGTGTCCATAGGTTTGGGTGAATTGTTTTGATTTCCTTTACCATCGTTTTCCTCAACAAATGCCAAAACAGAGTTAAGCAGGCATTCTGGAAGAGTTTTCATTGTTTACATATTATTAATATTACCATCACAGGCCATATGGCTTGTTTCAAATTCTGTTTTAAAAACAGCTCCTTCTGAGATGCTCACGAAAGAAATCTCTTTCAAAAGCTTCTCTCAATGATAGCTTTCAAAGGCACCCCTAAGAGTGAGGCCTCAAACAGATTTAGAGCATTAGAACTTCCCACACGTTTCTTGCCTTTATGGTAGAATGTGTTAACTTTTATAGTCAGCCTTCCCTTTGAAGGCTCATAGGTCCAGGGAAGCTCAGGCTTTTACACCCACATTCCTTTCCCCTTTTACAAGGCAGACTAGTCACTATCACAAGTAGGATCATGAAGATATTTCTTCCTTAGATGAGGTGCCATATCACTTATCTGGGGAGTAAACCACTCAACGTCACAAAGGGGTAAATTGAAGTCTTTTGGTGACTGCTTGGAGTACTTGTTCTTTGTACCACTTGTGCACTGTGTATTTTACAGTGGCTTTATGATTAAAAATGAATAAATCTGTTTAGACAGTTATGTGTAATTAATTACCGGTTGAGTCTATGTATCATGATAATTAATCACTTTGAACAGTGGGTGATGAATCTATAAACTCACTTGCTTAATGAACTTCTTTTCTTGTCAGGTACTGAGTTTGAGCACCACAAGTATCTACAACAACCTGGAGGCTTTGCTATCACTCAGTGGATCTGAAGTTAGGCTCTAGATTATTTATAGTACCTACATGTCTGATCCTTTTCTTGGGCAAGTTTATAGATACTGAAACCTTCAAGTTCTAGACAGGTGTCTGGTTTATTTTTAAGCTATCTGCTTTTTAAATATGGCTTTCTTTGGCTATGTTATCTTTTCTACCTTGTCTGGTAGATATGTTCTGCTTGCACTAACACAGAGAGACAAAAGACCAATGGGACTAGTATTTAATTGTTAAGCAACAATTCAGAGATTAATATGTTCCTGTGGGGCCAGAAAGTGTGAGAATTTCCCCAGGTTAGAAAAACCAGTTTTGAACTGGAATGAGGAGAGACACCTTGATCTCATTTTCTATGTTAAGATCTTGAAAGCTATCAGCAGATTATTTGAGAAAGCTGTTTTGCTAATTTGTGTTTAAAAACTAATATCTCCAAATGAAGCATTTCTTTTAGCTCTTCAAGTTAAAATTTATTCTGAAAGATTTTTACATATTACCAGCTGCAGATTGGGAGATTTCCTTCAGAGGTCAACTCAACTCCAGCAAATTTTTTGTCTTGTAAAAGTGGGGAGACCTTTTGGGGGAACCATCTAGGACAAACCTTGGCAGCAAAAGCCTGTGTGGGCAGGCAGGCAGGCCAGCTAGTTTTCTCGGTTTTCCATTTAAAATATCAAGAGAGTTGACTTATCCTTTTGAACTTTTTTGGAGTCTACTGCATCAGCATCTTTTGCACAAAAATGTTCTACTAGTGCTCTTTCTTTATATATATATATTTTTGATGTAAATGTATATCTGATTTCCTTTAAAAGTGGTTGTATGTTCTTAAAGCAGTACTTCTAGATGAAGGGAATTATAACGAGTCTTTCATTTTTATGGATAAGTATGTAAATAGAGTGGTGAAATCTAATATTGTATAATTACATTGATCACTAAGTCTGATGTGGGTTTGTTCCTGTAAATCTCTCCTGAAATATTTCACAGAAAGGAGGAATGAAAAAGTACTTTTAAAAAGCAGCAGCATAAATAGTAGCATTGATAATTTATACGCATTTACTTATTAAAGCATTGAAACATTGAGATTCTCTATATGTCGGGTCAAATGGGCCTCACAGGCTGCAAGGAGGAGGTTAAATTAACTTCCTCATGTTGTAAATACCTTAACTCTATAAACTACACTTGCTGTAATTAGAAGAGCAAATTATGAAGAAAGGTGTGTCATGTAAAATGAGTACTGTCCTTCAACACCTCAGGAACTTCCATGTAAAATTTATCTTGTTCTAAAGATATATTTTATTAGTTTGTTCCAGCATCCTCTTTTTGGAGACTTTATCACTGGGAACACTCATGAGAAGAAAAGGAATAGGTGTTTATTTCTCACTAACATTCTGTTCAGTAAGTAATGAATCAAATATCTATTCATCCACATTCTCTCAAAGCTGCTTTAAAAAAGACAAAAATGTTGGCTAGTGAATTCCCCAAATCAGGAGCTCTTCCATGATCCCTTAATTTGTGCTTGGTGCCTTGGCATCCACTGGACTGATAGACAGAGACATCTAAAAATTATTTTAGATTTTCTTCTTTTCTTTGGAGACTTTAAAAAAATGTGGTTTTTTCATGTTGTTGTTTTGCTCCATAATGGACTTTCTGGGATTTCTGTTTCAAGACGAGACCTTCTTGTCTTAGGTAATTTTTTGCATTTAATTATATTTTATCTCATTTTATTTTGTAGAATCTCCCTCTTTCCCACCCCTCATTTCCTCGGGGCATAACCACCTTTGATGTGTGCATGAAGAACAGGTAATAAGAAAAAGTGAAAAGTTGAAAATAATTTTAAGAAATATTTTTTCCTGCTGCAGTACAGTTAAAAAATATATTTACATATATATATTTGTGTAGCACAGGATAGCGTTATAGAAATATAATTAATAACATTATAGAACCAAATAAATAGCTGTTTTCATTTTATCAGCTAAGACTCAGAAAGCTTTCCTCTTCCTCTGATAATTATGGATATCCTTGAATTTCACTGATACTGAAAAACTAGTTTATCACACTTCAGTAACTTCCTTATGTCCTTGTTTTCCAACAGCAATAACTTAATTTTCTCAGCGAAATTGTGGAAAGTGCAACATATCATAAAACAAATTATAACAGAGGTACAGAAAGCAATAGAGAGGATCTTTTCCTTTTCTTCTTTGCAAAAAAAAAAAAAAGTATTATTGCTATTTTAAAAAGTCACTGAAATTCGAAGAGAGTTCTTTTGGTTTTGTTTGATATTTTTAATCTTCAGGTAGAGATGGAAAGGGAGAAATAAGCTTGGGCAGTTTAGTAAGTGTCTCACAGAGCTCAACTGAATTGGTTAAAAAAGAAACATGGGGTGAGAGGAAAGGAAGACCTGTTCTCCAAAAATATAATTTTGTTATTCCTTGATGAATACTTGGTAAAAATTTTGAAATAAGCCTTTACATGACTTGAGCAGCACTGTTCTTGCAGCCCATGCCATGTTTTTGGAGGCTCCTGTTAAAGCAGCCAGATGTGAGTAGTTTATCAAACTGAGAAGAAAGATGTATCTATATAATACAACTGGATAGAGATGCAATTTTGAAAGGTGGTGTGTGGGCTGTGGATTTACCATCTTCTGCCCAGAACTTTTTATGAATAAATTATGTAGGTGTCTGCAGGAGGGAGAGACACTTTGCTTATTATTTAGGGGAAAAAAAAAAGAAAGAAATAAAAGGATAAAAAAAAAAAAAAAAAGAAATAAAAGGATAAAAAAAAAAAAAAAAAGAAATAAAAGGATAAAAAAAAAAAAAAAAAGAAATAAAAGCTCAGTTTTGGAGGTGGTGTCTTGGAGCTGGCTGGCACTGGCTCTGCCCAATATGGGAGGAACTCCTGGTCTCTTCTTTCAAAGGTCAACCCTAAAGTCATCCCCTCCACTGCCAAAACCTTGCCAGGTAAATCAGATACCATAGTTAATAAGTATAATTTGAAAAAAAAGCATCTGTGCCATGGTCCATTCTTCCAAACCAGTTAACTTGGCGAGAGCAGCTTTTCCTCCCACACTGGTGTTATATGGGTGACTTGGCTGGTTTGCTGCAAGAGGACACTCATTTACATGGCTGTCAGGTACCTGGAGGAAAAACTGTCCAGTTTATGCAGGATAAAGCAGATCGGGGAGGTTTATTAATGACATAAAATAAAGACAAACAAAAGGTTTCACGCTTTTATGGATCCCTGCAGTGAATGGAAAACTTAATGTATGCTAAAGACTGGAGAAAGGAGGACTGCTTCAGACCAGCTTGCAAATCCTTAAGTATTCATCCCTTAAAATAATTTTCTCAGAAATAATAAAATTTTCCTTAATAAAATCAGTTTATTATGAACATGTAGAAGTAAAAAAGTTAGTTGAAAGTTCTCTGTGCTGTTTTTAACCTGGGAAAGTTTAGCCATAACCAAAGGAACTTTTCTATATATCCATGAGTTAGAAACAGGGGTGAGTGGCTTTTAGGACATGCTTTAGTAATGCTGTTATATTTTTGTTTTTCAATAATGTAATGATTGCCTAGCTGTCCTCTAGTTGTCCACAACCACCTTTGTATCTAGAGGAGAACTTTTTCCTCCTTTCATGACAAAGCAGTAGTATAAATTAGAGAGTCAAACCCGAGCAGGGCTCGACTGCTACACTATAAAACCACAAAGCCGTGCACAAGCTGATGAGTGAGCGCAAGAACACAATGTTCCTCGAACAAGGGAAGATTTAAGAATGTCAAGTTTCTAAGGTCTCAGGAGATCCTTACATAAGCAGGATACTTAAATATCTCCCTAACTCTGTCTGCAGCTTCTTTGCCCTCTGGTACCTGAAGGTGTGTGAGCACACTGGCGTTGCAGATGTGGCCGGGTCAGAGCCCCACTGAATCCTGCTGCACCTTTTGTTAGACATGGTATTACAAGGTCAGCTTGGTGTGTTTGGAAAAAAAAGCAATCGATCTGTTGTGTGTGTTCCCAAAACTCAGGGCTGTTCAGTGAATGCTGACACTGATCTCTCGTGTGTTTGCCTTAGCTGCTGCTTTAGATACTGACACTCACAGGCTCCCACTGGGTCCGTGGTCTTTGGTACAGAGAGGTCACAACTCACCACGAGTGGCACATGATGTCTTTGCCCCGTTCCCACAGGTTATTCCTCTTCCCCTGCATTACTTGCTCTCCGTCCCTTATGCATGTTGCTGTATAAACTTTATATCAGTAACTGGTTTCACCTCTAAATGGAAAAAAATGGTACTTTAAAAATAAATTAAAAAATAAATTAAAAAGGCAACTTAAAAGCAAGTCTGATTGGGAAAGAACATTCCCTCCAAAATAAAACCCCACCACAAAAAACCCACCATAATAACAAACAAAAAAAAGTCAACAAAACCTACCAAAAACAAGCACCCCTCTGAATATGTTTACAGAATGTAGCCATTAGAAAAGTGAGGGTGGGAAATGTTTCTATTACAGTTACGTATTTTTAACAATTTTCACACTTGAACTTGGAGTAAAAAGATACAAATATTTTTTATTTCTTTGAGCTATAGCAGCTAATTCTCAGAAACCTGGGGTTGTTAGAGAGTGATGTTAACATTTTTATGCACACAAATTATTCATTGATGATTGATTCAAATGAGATAACCTTATTCTTTTAGGATCTGAGAACCCATTGTGCCATTTCTTTTAGTTGTCCTCTGTAATGTCTCCTTGGAAGAAGGTGAAAATTTCTAATATTTGACTTCAGAATTACTTTCTGACTATGAGCAATTTTGGCAGTTAAAGGCAATATATGTTCACAACTGCAGATACAACTAAGCATATTCTTTTAATCTGCTAGCACTTTTCGTGAATGTAAATACCATTACTCATATCTTTCAAGTACTTAGATCACTTTGGTATTTTGTTATTGCTTACTAAATATTTAGGTCCTGAAGTAATTCACGGAAAGTGTATGGTTTGGGTTTTGTTTGGGCTATATTTTTGTTTGTTTTAAATAATATTATAATCCATAGGTTCATTAAAAGTTACATGAGTGCATGGCAACAACACAGACATGAAATCAGAACTAGGTTTATCTTTGGCTGCAGCTCCAATGTTTAGTGAGTGCAGTGTGTTAAACTCCAGTAAAAAGTGTACTGAGACCAAAACAGACCAGAACAGACCAAAAAAGAAACCAACAAAAAGCAGACACAAAATATATCAGTCTGACTCCTTTAATAATCATTATAAAAAGGTGGGAATTCACAGTGTTCAATAAATATATTTGAAGGTAAATCTTTTTTCTGAATATTTTATCAGAGTAATTTCTTCTTGGTTGCTAGAAAAACAAGCTCTTGAGTTTAAAATAACATTTTGAGCAAAAAAAAAAAAATAGTAATACCTTTAATGTATGAATTCACTGACAGTGCTTAAAAAGATTGAGCAACATGTTCCTGTTTTATTCCTTGACTAGTAAGGCTTCTCTTTTTGCAAGAACACTGTTTGGAAAAGTCTATTAATTGTCAAGTAAGTTCATTATGGAAGTCTTTGGGTTTTTTGTTTGTTTGTTTTCCCCAGATTGAACATGGACTTGGATTAGTACCCTTGAAGAGAAGACAGTTGTGTGAACAGAAGCATAATGTTGACATTCTCATAAATTGTTTTCTCTCAAGGTTTGGGATTTTCATATGTATCTTTTTTTGATTTATGAAGACTGGTTGGCTTCGGATTCAGAAACTGTCTGGTGGTGGTCTTTTGAAGACCCAGGCAGCTCAAAGAAGAGACAAATTATCTGAGCACTTCCATTATTCCTATTCACATCACTTTTTCAGCTGATAAGAAACTAACCAGGCTGCTTTTCAACAAAATGAGGATGGTAACTAACAAAGGGGGATGTAGATGCTCAGACTCTGCAGAGCTCCTGGTCTGAGCACTCCTCGTAATGCTGCAGAAAACATCAGCTGTTCTCAGACACCTGCAAAAGGTTCAAAGAAAGGAGCAACATCAGAGCTTTCCCAAGATGGGAATAGGTGTGCTTAGTGATTATCAGGTGTCAGGCAGTCTTGGAATGCCAAGTGTGGACGTGGGCTGTGAGCCGTTTTATCAGTGCTGGTTTGGGTATCGTTGCCCAGCCTGAAGTTTGAGCATCGTGAACATCAGCTAAAGCCTTGTTGTGACTGTGTGGTGGTGCCATCTGTCTGAGAGGCTGATTTATACTAGGTGAAAGTGTTGGCAGTGACCTGAAAGACATTTCTTTAGTAGCCCATAATATTCAGGAGAACTTTAGGTTCTCCAGTTGTTTAACTGGACTTTAATTGTACATATTCAGTTAGTATTATGTGCATAGAAGTAATTTTCTCTCCCCCCCCCCCAAATGCTAATAAAATTGTGAAGAAGCACAGTTCTATATGCGAATCTCATTCAGAACAATTTTATTACATATAAAGGCCTAATTACTCAAGTCTTTATGGAAGATTATTATTAATAATATGGAAATGTTTAAGAAAACTTGAGGTTTGAATTGGCTATACAACCTAGACTTGTGGATGTATATGTGGGTGCATGTGAGGGTTTTTTTCTGAATTAATTTAGAGGTAGTTGGCTGTTTGTTTGGATATGCTGTTTATTTGGGAGGAATTTGAGTGGTGGCTAGGGTTTGTTTGCTTTAAAATAGAACCAAACAACTTATTGAAGACAAGTTCTAATGTCTATTGTTTTTTATTACCACCATAATTGTTATTCTGTAATTCCAGTGTAACCATCAAGCCATCAAACCTGACAGGCACCAGAGGCTTCTGTCACATCTGAGTTAAAGGAGGGAAACTTAACTCTATAAAACTTGCCTGGATAAGGACCTTGGGGATAAAATGTTGAGACACAAAGTAGTTGTTCACCTGCAGAGGGAAGCCAGCTATTACATCAGGTAATCAGAGCTAGAGCTGCTCTTGCAGCTTCTCAGCTTGAATTGGCAGAGAAAATATGCAATTTTCTTTCTGGTTGGTCTGAGGAATATCAGTTTGGGATAGTTGGATATGAGCTCATTATAATCTAAATAAATAATGATATCAATCATACTACTGTATTCTGCTATGTAGGAAATTTATTTTGCATAGTGTATTCCTCTATTGTCTCTAAAAGTCAAGAAAAAGGTTTGAAGTACAATAGTTCCTAAATTTCTCTCCAGATACTGTAGTTTTCAGCAAGTTATTTCCTTCTCATGCTTTAGATTCTTTCTGTTCTTCTGGTTCTTTCTTGCTTGAGACAGCTTTCGTGCTGCTGATTCATCTGTGTTATTTCTGACTGACCTCACAAAGTGCTTTTTCTTTACCTCACTAATTTTTTGTCAGTTCCAGTAAGAATATCTGAATACTTTATATATGAATTAACTCCAGCTCTTAGTGTCTAGGGACATTCATTACAGTTTTCAGTGCCCATGAACAGTCATAAAAGCATTTAACATTAATGCAAATTTAAATTTAGTTGACTAGGTAATAAATCACTCTGTTTCAGCTTTCCCCCACTTTATCTTTTAGATCTGTATTGCATTTGCTATGCAGCAGACGTACATTTTATTTCCTGTTACCACTCCTGCCTGACAAAATTTTAGCAAAACTCTTTACATTTGTTTTCATATTAATAACCCCTTTTCTGGTGATGAAAATGGTTGATCGGAGGCAAGTATTTTATTATTATTGTCATTGATGTATAGAAGGTTCCTTTTAAGATTTTTTTTTTTCTGGTTGCAATTTTTTGCATCTTTAAAACAGATGGATTTGCCTCTGTGTGTACTCTCAACATTTTGCATTTGGGAACTTTCCTTTGAAAACAGACCTGCCAGATCTTAAGGGATATGAGGTTGGCCTCATTCCTGGGAAACGAGAGACAGGACAAGAGGAAAGCTGTACCAGGGAGGGTCAGGCTGGACATCAGGAAGAATTTCTTCACTGAGAGAGTGGTTAACTGATGGAAAGAGTTGCCCAGGGAGATGTGGAGTCACCATCCCTGGAAGGGTTCAAGAAGCAAGTGGATGTGGCATTTTGTGCCGTGGTTTAGTTGACACAGTGGTATCTGGTGAAAGGTTGGACTCGGTGATCTTGGAGGTCTTTTCCATCCTCAGTGGTTCTATTATCTGCCTGGGAAACATGTTCACCCTGCTGAAACAGGATGAGGAAGTCACAGTTCCTTTGGCCCCTTCCCCTCTTCCACGAACGCTGAAGGTGAGAAGTATTTCTCTTGTATCAGAAATGAACCCTCCTTTGAAGGCAATGTGTTAGGCACTCTCAGGCCAGTGCCACACAGGTGGTGTCAGAATGATGTCATACACACGGCAGACACCTCAAGCAGGAAAACGTTTTGCACATCTGTGTTGGCCAATTGCTGCCCCTCCAGCTCTGAGTGATGCCCATCACGCAGCACCGTGGCTTTTCTCTCAGAGAGGTTTCCAGAAGGTTCCGTAAGCTGCTCTGCTGGAACTGGGTTCAAGGTTTTGTTTTTCACTTTATGCACTTGATGAACTTTTCACAGCAGGAATTCTTTTTTAAGCATTTCCACAGCAGTGACCACACCTTAATCTCATTTATTTTTGATGGGCACTGTTTCAGTAAATGCATTAATCAAGTGATATTTTGCCTCTAGTAAACCATTGTCCTTATTTACAAAAACACTGTTTACCTCACCCTCTTCGAGACCAGGGCTTGTTGCAGAAGATAGTGGAACTTCTGCTGCTGATCACTTGAGTCAAGCAAATAACAGTTCTAGCAGCTTCCATACAGAAGTGTTTCATTATGTTGTCAGGCATGAAAATTGTATTGTCGCTACATACAACTGTTTTTAGAAGAAGTGACAGCTTTTTGATTTATGTGTCTAAGTCTCTAGCTGAAGCTGGTGATGATATGTGACACCAAAGACGAGAAGCTTTTTCACTGTGAGAGCGGAAGAAGGAAAAGTGGTCTGGTGCTTCTCAAAATCCAAATTAAGTTTTCTGTTGGGCAATTTAAGAGATACCTTGAGACCTCATAGAAAGAAGGCTCTTTTACAGAACCATCCAAATCTGACCCCTCCTGTGTAAGAGGAATGTTCCAGCTGTACTTAGAGGTTAGTTTTAGCTTCTTTGAACATGTGCATGCCTGTGGTGAAAAGACTGATAAGTAGTAAGTGGAACTTGCTTACTTTTCCAGGAAAGTTCCTGCTTTGAGGAAGGAGGGAAGAGAAACAAACCTTTTATTTATGCTAGCTTTTGCAATGTGGTTTGTGACGTTTCAAGGGCTGACTAGAAGGACAAAGAGGAATAATAATAAAAGTTAAAAAATTATTTATGTAAAATGTTGAGGGGTGTTAAAGCATGAATTAGGATATACACTTATTATTTTAAATTATGAATGTATTTGATCAATGTTCTTCTGATGTTCTAGATTCTCACTGCGTGTTTTGTAACTAAAGCACTTAATATTCATCAGTGTTCTCCTTCATAATTTTATTTTGTGGGATGATTAAAATATATCGGGAGTTTTCAGTCTTTTATGTACTTTTCTTTAGTTTTTGAATGTGTGCAATCTATAAGGCAGAGGAAGTTAGAAATGTGTTTTCCTGGTTGCAGGGAAAGGTACATCTAAAACCAAAATATTATTGCTTTGGATTTTTATTCTGGCATAGTTACAGATCTTTAAAAATGAAGTATCAAATACTGAAACATCTTCCTGAAATTTCTTTGTGAAAGCTTTTTAATCACAGAACTTATAGCCCTGAAACTGGTGATAAAAAAAAAAAAAAGTTATCTTTTCTGTCAGCAATTCTTAGTGAAAAAAAATCTGGCTAACCTGGTCTGCCAAAAAAACCCCAAACTCTCACCACAGGCCCATCACCCTCCAAAACCTGTCCAATACGTAGAGTTGTGTCCGTACTTTACTTTAAAACTCATAATTTCTTTATACTAAAAAGACCATGAAACAGAAGGAACATAAGTGGCTTCTGAAGTGAAACTCTTTTTCTTCTTACTGCAAGACGCATGCAAGTAAACAGCAGATGTTAAATCGATGTCAAAGTTTTCTTACATAACATATAGGAGAGATTTAAATAATATCTCATTTTAAAATCAGCAGGAAATATTTGAGAAACATATTGCCAAGAAAGAAATCAGAAATTTGGGTAATGTAATCCAGTCAATATAATACTGTATGTCAGCAATCTGGGAAGAGTAAGATTGATAGCTGAAAGTGCTTCAGCAGCAGAATCTGATCAATACCTAAATCCAAACAGTTTTATTTGTATCTTCAGAATAAATACAATTTCTTTAAATTAAATGTTAGTTGTAAAAATAGGAGATGTATCAGACTTCTCCTGACCAGAGCATTTAGATTTTAACATCATGGGTAGATGTCCCTTTCTCCCTAAGACAATATTAGCTTCCAATACCCTAATTTGTCTCATAATTTATCCTGGACTGACAATTCAAAAAAACAAAACCAAAAAATTCACTAGAGAGATCCAGTCTGGTTTGAAACAATTCAAGTGTGAGGGAATCTCCCGTCTCCTGGTATATATATATATTTTTTGTCCAAGAGGTTAATTACCTCCACTCTTTAAAGTTTACTATGAGTACAGCTTATCAGAAGAATGCAGATCTCAGCTGCTTGTATTTTCTTTGTTGTCCCTTAATGTAATTTTTCCTAAGCTGTATTTAAAGAGTGGGCCAGAAGGGCACAAACAAACATACATTTATTTCTGTCTTAGAACCTACCATTTGATCTTTTATTTTCTTTTAGTGCTGTACAGAGCCAGTTAAGAGTCTTGCCGTTTAGAAGTGTGTCCCATTGATCTTTTGGAACAGCACTAGTTTGGACCTTCAGTTCTCAGCCAGACTTTGGCATCATGCTGATCACTTCTGTGCTGGGAAATGGATTTGGCACAGCAGTATTTATAAAGATTCTTTTCTTGGAAATAAAAAGACATCTTCACCTCCCCTCCCCAAAAAGGAGAGTTAAAGGAAAAAAAAAACAAACAACCTAACAACAAAAACTAGACTGAAAAAGACATTGCCAGACTCTGGAAAGGAGAGAAGTAGGAAATAAAGTGGGAAGAAAATTTGTTAAATCCACTGCTTATATAACAGGAACAACTTCCCTACTTGAAAATATAGGGCAAGATAAAAGTCCTATGGCAATTCTTGCAATCTTTTAAAATTAAAACCAATGTAAAAAAAAGCTGTTTTTCACTAAAAATGCAGTTTTACAATAACTCTGGTTTATGGGGATATATATATGGTAATAAATTAATGCTGCAATTTTAAGAAGTCACATCACAACCACAGAGGAATTTCTATCTAAATGCCTACTTTCTAGATTTCATGTGAGAATATATATAACCCATTTCCTTTTTACACTGTCACTCTTCTTAGAAGCACATGGATAATTTTAATTGTAAATAAGCATTATATAATTAAAATATAAATCAGCATTAGAATTTTTAAAATTAGTTACCCTTTGAATGCTTTCATTTCTTCTCTATTATGGAAGACAGATTAATTTCCATTCACTCCTTTTTAATACCTTTGAGCAAAAGCAATGCTTTCAGTACTTAAAATCCTAACTTCCTGCAGCAATTTATTTCTTCTTATTATTTAATTACTATTACAGTGTGAACTATCATATCTTATCCTTAAACTTTATTTCCATAACATAAAATCTTTACAAATTATTTAGCCTGTATATTATTTTTTGCCTGATGCGTTAAAAATATCAATAATGAATAGAGATTAAAGCACACTGTTAGATTCTGAAGTCCTCACCTCTCCCTTATGAAAGATTCTAAGTCAAATAATGCTGTAAAAGCTCAGTCAGGTTAACTGTAATACAGCAAAACCTGAATTTAATCTTGAAAGAATCCATGCTCCTAGGATGTCCTGTGTTCAATTTTGCTCTTTGCAAAACTATTATATCACAAACTGGCCCTGCAGAGTGCTAGTTATCTCAGAAATAAAAAAAAATGGAATGTTGCATCCAGGAGAGTAAAGGAAATTCTGAGAAGGTCTTGGGGTGACTAAATAATCTTCTTTGAGTCAGAATAAGCTAATCAGTGTATTTCTACAATGCACATGCACGTTCTTCTAGGCCTGTGCATACCTTGAGTGTGGTACTGCCACTTCTATTATCATGATCTGAGTGAACACTCCCACCAAGGACTTGAGCCTCGCTTATCAGGGCCACTACTTCAGTGTCTGTATGTTCATGTGCAGTGTGCAGTCAGGTTCCTCAGCTCTAAAATACCTTTAATGTAGCATCTCTGAAAGGTATGTTCTTGTTTTGTTTGCCTTCGGGGTTTATTTCAGTCCTCTGGAGACAGATGTTACCAGAGATGACCTTCCCTAGAGAAGGGATTGATCTTTCCAGTTATTGCCACTCCATGGATTTTCAGAACAGGGAGAAATTCGATATAACAAATATTATCATAATATCAAGATGCCTTTGAGATTCCTTGTTCAGATAGTTCAATCTATCTTACCCAAGATGAGTTTTCAAAGGCACTGCACTCAAAGGTACACAGAACATTTCAACTTTTCAATCACTTCAGTACTTGCTAAATTATTTTCTCTGCTATGGAAGATTTTACTTTCTAAATACTCCATCTCCCAAATAGTCCAAAGTGATGAGGCACCTTCCAGAACCTAAAGGGCCTACAAAAGATCTGGAGAAGGACTTTTTACAAGGGCATGTAGTGACAGGGCAAAGGGGAATGGCTTCCAAGGCAGGCAGATTTAGATTGGATATTAGGATGAAATTCTTCCCTTGTGAGGCCCTGGCACAAGTTGCTCAGGGACGTTGTGGCTGCCCCCATAGTACGATCACCTCCACGATGAAATAAAAACAGGTTAAGGTGACTCCCTTCTCAGGGGAACAGAAGGTCAGATATTCCACAGACCCTTCTTTTAGGGTAATAGCCCTGCCAGAGGGGATACCATACTGGACTTGTTGGTCACCAGTGCAAGTGACCTAATGGGGGGCATCAAGATTCAAGGCAGTCTGGGCTGCAGCAACCATGAGCTGGTGGAGTTCACAGAATGAGAGGTGTGGGACAGGCAAAGAATCAGGACCTTGAATTTTAGGAAAGCAAGATTCCAACTTCATGAATCAGTCAATAGGATGACACCAGAAAAAATGATGCTGGAGGGGTGAGATGTCATTCAGAGGGACCTGGACAAGCTTGAGAAGTGGGGCCATGGGAATGTCATGAGGTCCAACAAGGCTGCACTTGGTCAGGACAGCACCTGGTGTCAGCCCAGGCTGGGGCTGGAGAGATCAGAGCAGCCCTGCTGAGAAGGACTCGGGGGGCTGGTGGGGGAGAGGCTGGACATGAGCCAGCCCTGGGAGCTCCCAGCCCAGAGAGCCAAACATCTCCTGGGCTGCAGGCAGAGCAGTGTGGGCAGCAGGGCTGGGGAGGGGATTCTGCCCCTCTGCTCTGCCCTGGTGAGACCCCACCTGCAGAGCTGCATCCAGCCCTGGGGGCCCCAGCACTGGGAGAACACTGACCTGTCTGAGCAGGTCCAGACTAGAGCCACAAAAATGATCAGGGGCACGAAACATTCTTTCTATGTGAAAAGGCTGAGAGGGCTGTGGCTGTTCATCCTTGAAAAAAAGAAGGCTCTGAGGAGACCTCTTTGTGGCCTTTCAATACTTAAAAGGGGCTTATTAAGAAAGATGGGGACATAGGGACAGACTTTTAGTAGAGCTTGTGTCAATAGGGTAAGGGGTAATGTTTTTAAAATAAAGGAGCACAGATTTAGAGTGGCTATAAAGAGAAATTTTTTTACAATGAGAGCGGTAAAACACTCAACTCAGATTGCCCAGAGAGGTGATGGGTGGCCCATCCCTGGAAGTGTTCAAGGATGGGGCTTTGAGCAACCTGATCCAGTTGAAGGTGCCCATGGGGTTTTCAAGATTGACCAGATAAATCCCTGAGCAGTGTGGACTGGTGTGTGATACGATCCTGCTCTGAGCAGCAGCAGGAGTAGAGACCTCCCTGTTTCCCTTCTCACCTGAATTTTCCCATCATCCTTTGAAGAGTCTGTTCAGCACTGTCATGAATAGGTTTTAAGGTTTGTTTAAAATAGGAAAAGATGAATGAAAAATTACAAAACCTATTTCAAGGATTGGAATATTTTTTATTTCTTTTTAATACAGATAAAATCTGTAATTTTATGTGGTTTATTTATAAATAGGGAATTTAAATGGTAATTTGATCAGAGTATGTCTGTACTTATTACATGGGAGAGGAAACTTTGATAATGTGTTCTTCAATCCAGCAGACAGAAATATGAGTGAAGGCTGGAAGCAGTTGATAGGTGCATTGAAATCAGATATTAGATGTTCCTAAAAGCAAAATAAAATTAAAATGAGGTCATTTAACTGGAAAGCTAACTAAGTGCTTTGGTTGATTGGCCATCACTGGTAATTTTAAAATCAGGTTCAGATGCTGTTTCTAAATGAGGTAGTTTGATTCAAATGGAAGCAAATCAGAAAAATCATATGACCTGTGTTACGGAAGAAGACGAATTAGATGAGTACAATGGGTACCTCCAGTCTTCTAATGAATGGAAATGAAAAATAATTGAGTCCAAACTGATAGTGACGCCAACCAACACAGCAGTTTCTTTGACTTGGAATAATTTGGAAAAATCAGATGCTTTCTTTCCTCCAAGAAACAAGGTTATTTAAGCAAGTTGGGTGTTCAGCTATATGGAGTTTTAATGCTAAAATGCATATTGTTGCATTATATCCATGGCAGTGGCACTAGCACACACAGAACCAAAATCTGGCTAAGAATATGTAGAAAAAAAAGAGGGAAAAGACCCAGATTTCTCTCATTCAAGAGAGAGTGTTAGCTAAACAAAATCAAATAACTCTGAAGAGGGTTCAGTTTCCTTCCTGTATGTAGGCTATGGCCATCCATCTCATGGCTGTGGAACCAGCAAATACAAGTTTTGGGTAATTGCATAAATGTTAAACAACCAGGCTAAGGGTCACTCAGTTAATTATTTATCCTATATTTCCCTGGAAAAGCAAAACAACATAAACAACTTTTATTCCTCTAAATGAGGCTGCTACTTATACATAAACTGATACAACCTCTGCCATCGATAGGGCTCAGTGGGGTATAGTATCACAGGAAAATGAAAAGCTGTAAGAGTGAAAAGAAATTGCATGAATCTCATTATCATGAATATAAGCACTACAGCAGCACTTAACTTCACAATCATGTTTTCTGATGGGAAGATGAACATTTCCTTTCATCTTATTTTANTTTTTTTTTTTTTTTGTCAAACTAGTTACAAAATGTTACCCCCAAAGGTAAAAACTTAGAGAATATTCTGTTCAACACAGCCATACTGTATGGCTGCCTTTCAGCCCATATACTATGGCTTTCCATCTTCACATGAAGTCAGAGTAAAACTATTCTAGGCATACCTGTTATAATTTACATTATAATCTTTATAATAATGTATTTAGATCTTTTTATTTCAATATTTTAAAAATTCCTCAATTGCACTGAAAGTTGGAGCTTCCCTGGAAAAACTGGGTATATTTTGATTCTGGTAATTTCGTTAAATGAGCAGGAAGTTCCTGATAAGCAAAGTAACAAATTCCCGTCTTCCAGATTTATTTATTAACATACTTCTTTTCTTGTGGATGACAGAAATTATGCACATGTAGCCACACCTTGAGAGAAGGGCAGAGACCTGTGTGGCTGGGAACCAGCAGCAGATTGGAAGCAGCAGCTGATTTAGCACAGCCAAAAATCTGAGCCTGCCCCAGATGCCCTCATGTACAGAGGCTTACCAAATTCCCACCTGATACCTACTACCTTCAGGGAGAATCAACTCTGGAAAACAGCTTTCTGAAAAAGGATAAGTAGTCTCAGTAGGTGTGAGCCTTGCCTAAAAGCATATGGGCAGTCAGGGTAGCCAAGGAGCTTTGTAACCTGCTGCTTTTCACATGGTGTGGGGGACTCGAAGGGATGTGCAACAGCTGTTTAGCCTCTTCTCCCAACCAGGCAGAATCAAATTGCATCCAAAAACTGACATGAATTCTGGAGGGGAAAGGGGATAACAAGCATCTGCCCGAGGCCCAGGTTTTCAGTGTGGGGAAACGTAATCTAAGTACATGGTAAAACCCAGAAAACATTGAGTTTTAACAAGTAAAGCAAGTGGTGTGTTTACCTGTGGAGACATTTGGAAGGAGTAAAGGAAGATTAAGAGGGAAGTACTGAAGGAAAAGTAATTTGGTTTGCTAGAAAAGAGGAAGGATGGGGAAGACTGAGTAGTAGGGGAGAGAGGGGTGAGAAGAAGGTGCTGAATAGTAAAAGCAGTGGAAGAAATGAGAGGTAGATTTCATATATCTGAGTCCCATCTTTTCCCATTTTTTTTCTGGAACATGTGTTCCTCTGGCCTGTTTATGCCTCCCTTGCTGTTCTTTGGTGTGAGCTGCAGATATGGAAAGGTAATGGCATTTTTCAAGAAGAGAATGTCTCTTCCCAGGCCCTAGTGTAGAGTTGCTGATGAGGCTTGTTGGGGGGACAAAGGAGGACTGAGAGACAAGAAGGAAAGCAGGAAGCTTTCTTGGAGTCATGTTGGAAAATATGAAAGGATGTTTTTGGCCCTAGTCATTACATAGTATCACCTAAGAAATCTTTCTACAGCTTGCATTCAACCCTAATTTGATAGCTTTAGTTTACAAGTTCTGGATTTCTTGAATCCAAACTGGTACCCACAGTAAATCTTACCATCTCTGTAAACTGCATCAGAGCAGATTTCACTTCTTCAAAGATGGATGCCTCCATTCTCTTCTTTCAAAATAAACTTAGAGAGCTTTAAACAGAGCAGAAGGCTTATTCAGTGTTCCTGTGTGTAATGCAATGCTAGCGAAGAAGAAAGGCTTAAAACTACTCCTTGTGTGACTGCTTGTTAATGACCCCAGCTGAAATAAAATAACCAATAAATAAGCATACTAATTTTGAAGCTTAATGCACTCTTGTGCTCATGCTCAATTTTCAACATGCAGAGAATTAAAGGAGAAAAGTCTAAAGCTGTACTTAGCATGACCTATTGTTGGTGACAACAATGGAATGAAAATCTTCAGTAGGTGTATTATATACTTTGGAAGTTAATAATTACTCAGTACTCATTCTGTAAAGTAGTTGAGAAAGATTTTTCTCTCATTTGATAGTTTGCGTTTTTGACTACTAGTTTGTAGGGTCCTTTCTTTACACCCATTTATAGGGTCCTTTCTCTACACCCACTCTGAACACACTTAGTCACATAATACCTGGTATTGACAATGTTGTCAGGCACGTAGGCATATAAAATGGAGTACCATAGCATGAGCAATTTATACCCACAAGTAAATTTGGGTCCCAAAAGCTGTTTTCCTTTCAAAATAAGGTTGACTTTCATGAAACACTTTTTAATTGTGCCCCCAAGCATTTGTAGCTTGTTGTTCTATTCTGGAAAGTCTAAGAAAAAAACAACAAATCCTTTCTATTCGACAAAGTGTGTGAAGTTATGTAGAATGAAGCCCTACTGAGACCTAATATATCCAGGCTCCTTTTGGTGGAGTGCAAAGAACCAGAGCATATTTGCAGATAAGTAGATCATACTGTGATTTTCTAAGACTCTGAAAATACCCAAGTCCTTACCTTTGAAATTTATATAAGTGGAATGTACAGAAGCAGAGGTTCATTCTGGCTGAGAATCTGACAGATGCTATTCATAATTACAGTCAGTCCTTTTTATTTTTGCAGTTTTGTTGTTTATGAAACAGGAATACTTAAGTAATGCTTTTAACTTCTTTGAGAGCTTATCCTCTAATGAAATGTACTTGTCCACAAACACTTTCTAATGATTAATATTTTTTCTTCTTTTTATCTCATTCTTTTGTAACTGCTGCAATGATTTGTTATTCACACTGTGTCAGTGATACTGTGTAGAACAAGAAAAAAGTAACTAAACCCTTGACCAGTTAAGGGTCACATTTGTATTAAATAGGAAGAAAATAGAATGCAGATGAATCTCTTCTTTTCCCAGTCCTGATTTTTCCTGCAGTAGGAAAAATTAATCTTTAGAAAAAATCAGCTTGAGAAAAATATCTTGAGGGTTTTTCTAAAATGCCTTACTTTTTCCTTTTAAAAAAAAATCACATAGATATATTGAGTCAAATAGTAGGAAACTGAGCTTTTCATAGTTCTTGTCACACTGTAAAACTATTTGGTACCCACCAGGTTTTTTTTGCTGATACCTAATTTTCTCAAAGTAATTTTTGTATGTGAGGAAAGACAGGGAAAAGGTCTTTGCTTCTGCATTACATACCACTCATTTTATCATCTGTAACAAAGATTTCTCAGCTAACACCTTTTTTTGGCATGCTTACTAGCACTCACCATGCAGCACCATGCTATAAGACATCATAGCAGCACCTATTAACAAACTCTGTGGAATATTTGTCTTATGTATTTGCTAGTTTTGTATTTGTTCTCTGACCAGAAATATTGAGATATGAGATATGCTCCAAATATGCTATGACATTTCAGAAAATAAGTGCATCAGTAATTCAGATTTAACAATAAAGAGAACAAAAAAAGCATTGAGTATCTTTTAGTAAATTCTTGTTCTGTTATTCATCCTTTACATTGATTGAAACAGGATTCAGAATAAATTTGGAACTGCACTCAGTTGATTGATGCAAACCTGATTTGTAAAAGAAAGCAAGCATACAGTGCTTTACAGCAAGGCAGTAAAATCAATCTTAAATTGGCATTTTCTATCTTTCAAGTGCTTTAAACCTTAATGTTCTGTAGTATAGATTAGACATTTCTCTTACACGTAAAATGTCTACAATTCTTCCTTCTTTTTTTCATTTGCAATTCCTTGGGTTTATGTAACTCATAGAATCATAGAACAGTTTGGGTTGGAAAAGACCTCTAAGATCATCGAGTCCAACCATTAACTCAATTGGTACCATGTTCACTGTGTCCAATAAACTGTGTCCCAGGTACCACATCCACATTATTTGAACACTTCCCGGAATGGTGACTCCACTACTTTTCTGGGCAACCTGTTCCAATGCCTGATCACTCTTTTAGTGACAAAATTCTCCCTAATATCCAACCTAAACCTCCCAGGCACAACTTGAGGCTTTCTCCTCTTGTCCTGTCACTGGATGTCTGGGAGAGGAGGCCAACCCCCATCTTGCTACAACCTTCTTTCATCTACAGGCACGTTACCATCTCATTAAAGTTGCATGGTTTAAATTAGGGTAAATGGCACATGCTGTCCTGTAATACTCTCTGAGCTGGTTCTTGACGGAATGGAGCTGTGATCACTGTCTTTCCTTGGACCAGTTAACCAGGAGCAATCTTCAGATTTCAATAATAATGCATTTATTCTGGGGTAGTTGGATGAACCTCTCTGCCCAGCCTTTTTTAAAACGGTGATGAGTCTTTCATGACTTCTCTCATGGAAGCTTAAATAGCTATGATTTATATGGTTTAAACTATACTTAAGTGCTTTGAAAATTTAAAACAGTTAGTAAGTATTAGTGGAAGGCTCTACTTCAGACTGTAAGAGCAGTGTCTGGCTGCACAGGGAATAAATTAACCTAATTTGCCCTCTGTTCAGTATTAAATTATATAGGAATTTTCTGATATATTTTGGACCATATGGAGAGGTATTATGTCACTACACACATATACATGTATATACATATACATATGTATCTATACATATATATGTGTAAACATATATATATCTAAATATTTGTACATGAGTGTCTCTATATACATATATACATTAAAAAATGTTTTCTATAATGACATGTAGTGTCTTCTGTCAATTAATATTCCAAATTTAAAAATTAAAAAATATATCCAAAATATACTCTTATTTATCTGCCTAAGTTGCCCTGCTGGCTTAGGGAAAACTGATAAAAGTTGAGAAGCCAGTTCCATGGAACCTCACTGAATTTCTGAATGAAGGTTCTGCTAATTTCTCTGTGAAATCTCCACCCCCCTCAGAAATGAGATTATGTCACCTAACGTGGAAAAATCAAACAGCAAATACATGTTTCTGAAGGAGAGTGTTCAAAGAAGCTACTTTTGAAAGAAAACAACAATGACAAAGTAGAAATTCCCTAGTAGGGGGTAATGTTTGTCAAATGGCTAATAAAACAGGGGGAAAGAATCAGAGTTAAGGTAAAAACTGATTCCTAAGGAAGAGAAGCACTCTGGTCATGAAGTGCATGACATTGCATTAAGTATCTAACATGGTTAATTAACCATTGCTCTCATCTGAGCAAAAAAATCATGGCGAAACCAGTCATCTTGATTCTGAAACACAACCTCTTAGATAATTTACATTATTGTGTTAAGATGATGTTTATCAGAAGAACTAATATGAGTATTTGTCCATTCAATATGGTAGCTTGATGTATGAAACTACTTGTGTAATAGGAAATGGAAACTGGGAATGGGGAAGTGCACATTTGGAGAATAAGAAGCTTAAAATACCTTTCAGAAACTGGACATTCATGGGTGACACCTAAAAAAACCCACTCAAAGCAGACAGAGGTATTTAAGTGGAGAGCTACCTTAAAATCTTACTTGGCTGAATGTAAGGGTTTCTCTTCAACCTGACCAAGTAGAGAAACTGCCATATCTATAAAGAATACATTGACAAATTTCACAAGGAGTATTGAATTCGTTTCTCTTGATTGTCTGTGTTGGCAATGTAATATGAGTGAAGTTTCCTCTTTTAAGTAAGCACTATTTAGTGAGAAACCAGCAATGGTATTTCCTGAAACATTTGTTTCTTTCAGTTACTAACATAGATAGGGGATGAAACAATTTAAATGCAATATTGTGAGAGCAAAATACAGGCAGAATAAGAAATTGTAGTTTGAGTTTCATCCTAGTATGATTTAAAATAGCTGAATTATAAACCACACAAAAGAACAGACTGATGATGGGAATGGGCACAGAATTTTGAGCATAATAGTGTTGCCAGATTGGTGCTGAATTGAGACAGTTGTGACAGAGAATGTACTCAAACTTTCTCTCAACTGAGTAATATTTGCCTGAAATCTGCACGGGGTTTTGTGATATCCACAAAAGCATTGGCCACAAAAGCCCAGAACAGTGTTAAAATTACAGCTGTTGACCTTTGAGAGCAATGGACTGAATTTGGCAATTTTTGCATGTCCGCAGAGCCGCCTGTGGCACCTCAACCCAGTAGTACTCAAAGCTTTGATAAGGAGTTTGCTTAAGGAGAGGCATGATCAAAGTATTCCCAAAATATGTGTGTTTTTCATAGATCAAATTTCAGCTCTTGTTTTGGATCTGCAAGTTTCCAAGTGTGATTTTAGCCTATAAATAACCACGGGAGGATTTTACCAT
>WEIV01003896.1:0-100975 GCA_013390005.1 Calyptomena viridis
GATGCTATCACAGGCTGTAATGGATTGTGTCTGAAAGTGTTCTGGGGAGGGCAAGAACAGATCACCCAACTGAGGCACCAACTGATGTGCACTTTGTGCAGGTTATGCAGATCAAGTACCTACAGCATTGAAGCCTTTGGGAAATTTGACAGCTGTTCTAATAATTCCTTTATCTGGAAGTTAAAAACCCTTCTTGAGGTAAATTGCACTTAATAGTCCTTTGACATGGAAGGGAACTGGTAGGATTTAGGATTTACTGTGTGGCACCAGTTTATCTGCCCTGAAATAGTGTCAAATACTTATTAAAGTTTTATTTGTTTAAGTGTATCATCTTATGGTTGCTATGTATATGTAGCTTTAATCTCCACTTCACTAAAGAGGGAGGATGGCTCTGTTTGGCAGGACAGTACATGCCCATAGCAGTTTTCCTGCTAAAAATGATGAAATAACAGTGCCATGTCGAAGTAACTGGTAGGGAAACTTGAAAATAAAATGAAAACCAGAATGAACTAATGGAAAAAGTTTGGATTTTTATTTAGCTTCTACTTTTAATATTTCTTGGTAGATTTTTACTGATATAGAAGAGACAGAAAAGCCAATAAATTAATCAAGGAGACACAAATTACTCAGCAAAAATAAGTTTACTAAATCAACTAATTATTCTAAAAATATGTGTTATGTGATAAACACTGTTAAATGGAAAGATATTTCTGTTTTAATTGCAGTGCAATGATTTCAGCATTCAACACATCACTAATCTGGGGACATGAATAACCTCAACATAACAAAGTCCATTGCAATATTCTTCAGCTACTCCAGTTTCCACATGTTTTGCAGTCAAAGGAGTGACCTTGTTGCTGAGGAAATTCATGGAGAAAAGGGAGAGAGCCATAGATAATTTATTCTGATTCTAAGCCTGCTCAAATCCAGGGAGATTTTCCTCTTTACTTCAGTGAACTCAGGACCCGACCCACCAGGATTTTAAGAATCCTATTGATATTTTTCAGTGCATGTGATGCTTTTTAGCCTTATTTTCCATGAGAAAGCATTTCAGAATCTGAGCTAAATGCTCTCTGTATTTGCATCTATGTGTTTCCATTAGCCTGATGAGTCATGAAGATCTGAAAGGCAACATGTTAATAAAAATCAGATGCTTTCTTTAACAGAATGCATATTGAAGCCTTAATATGCTCCCATAGAATGAAAAACAATATTCTTCAATGTTAGTTTAAGATTATACATTTCATGAAATAGAAAAATCAGTTACAGCAAGTGTTCTAAAATTACTTGGATTCAAGTTAAATATACATGATGTGGTTCTCTAGAGATGCCACTAGGCTGAGACAGATTCACATGTTGGACATTTGGGGAACAGAGACACAAAGCTGAGGAACTGGGTCAGCACATGCAGCTCATGGGAAGTGACTGCAGCACATGCTGTGCTTCCAAGGGTGGTGCACACACAGCCATGGAAATAATGACTTCACTCAGTCTGAGGTGCAGGGCTCCACAGTGGTTTTAATCACATGAACTTCTTTGCTTTAGTGTTCTTTGAAGAAGTGGAGGAGAGAGGGAAGTGGTGGGGAGTGGATTCAATTGACAAACAGGAGAAAGACATGACTCTTCCCAGAGGTCTCTGCATTGACTGCTGTGATCTTCTTTTACAGTTCCTATTGCACATTCCTAAAACCTCTTCTAGACAGAAATCCTCAGTATAGCTTATCTTGGCTCTTCAATGCATGAACTGTGGTCTTCTCTCATCATTCATTAGTTAAACTAAATTGATTGAAAATGAAAAATACATCTAAGTGCAGTTTACTTCAGTCAGAATTATTTCAACCAGCAACTTCAAGGGCTAGAATTATATTGAAGTTGCTATTTCTTTAGTACTTTGCTGTACTGAGGAAATGGTATTACCTACAGTATGAGTCATTGTGAGCAAAGTCAGAAAACAAGACTCCATCATTGTAACATATGTCAAAGTTACTCTAATTTACCACTGAGGAAACTAAATTATTACATTTCCATGTAATAATTCATATCATTTTCCATGTTTGCTAATCAGGTTTCTTTGTATAAACCACTCTAACATCTTTTGGTGAATAAAAGATTTCTTAATATATAAATGTTGAGAATTTTCTGAGTATAATACTGAGTATTATCATTGCATATCTGCAATTTCCAGGAATTGCATTTGGAAGGAATGCAGTTGAGATGTTTGGGTCCTTTTGGTCCACAGCCTCACCTGCTGTGGATGAATTGTCTGGATGACTGAATGGTTGGACAACACTCTCAGGCACAGGGAGGGATTGTTGGGTGTCCTGTGCAGGGCCAGGGGTTGGGCTGGATGGTCCTTATGGGTCTCTTCCAATTCAAGATATTTTCTAATTCTAAGAGTATTTTGCTAACAATCAAAGTATAGCTTTTGAATTCTGGCAGCAACATCCTGAGAATGATGTTGCTGAGCTTCACTCTAAAGGATTCTTAGACAACACAACAATCATACAGCCATGGTTTGTTTCTTGAGCAATACTGTATGTGTCCCCATTCCAAGCAATCCTTGGAGTAGAAGCACAATGGAAATGCTATTTAGACCATGAGATCTAAATTTTAGATGTGCTAAAACTTGTCTTCAAAAAGCATATTTTGTACCATGTAAAAGAAAAACAAAAAAAGTAGATGTGTGAAAGTTCTTTTGTCCTTGGGGGCTGTATGTGTGTGTGTGTGGGTGTAGGGGTAGCACTTTCAAATAATATAATTATTCTCTTCTTCCTTTCTTACAGTTACTTGTGTTCCTGAATTCCTATTTACTTAGGGATTCTTCCATCCACCTGGTAATAAATAGCAGGCTGTTCAACACTCACAGCAACTTTGGCTTAAAGAAAACAAACATTAAGGGAAATAGGGAAATCTCTGGACTGCAGCAAATGTGCTCCTTCCTAATCAGTTTCCCTTGTCTATAAAATACACCCACATATTAGAAAAAGTTCATAAAGTGGGAGCTGGAAGACATCAATAATAATGCATTTTAGCTGCAAAATTCACTGCAGAGCGAGTGTCCTACACAGCTTTAGTTGTTATTTGAGACCATTAAGCCCAGTTCTAATCTGTGTGCTGATGCCAGAGCAATCAGACAACTGTATTTTACTAGCACCACTTATAAAATCTGTCATATTACTCAGCTGCTGCAAAGATGCCTCAGGTTTTCCCCCTGAAGAACAAACTCTTGATGTGTAGGGCTTTTATTGGCAAGTAAGCTGGGTTTTAATCTTTCCATTCTCCAGGGTGGTTCATAGCACATAATAATAGCAATGGAAGTAATGATCAAAGTGTAAATGGGCTGTTATTAAGCAACAATCTAAACTGCTTGCAGGATGAATAAAGGCACACTGGCTTTTAGGGATATTGTCTTCAGAGTACCTGGCTGGTGTTTTCATTTGCAGTTCTTTAAGACACTACTAGAGATAAGTGGAATGAGATACTCCCAGAGAAAAGATAATAATAATAAAAACTGAAATAAGCATTATATAAGCCACAAATGGCACAGTAATTTAGCTTTTGTACTTTGATGCTGGAAGTTGACTTTCCCTACTCTGATGCACTTGGAATTGATATTAATGTGGCTTCTGCAAGTTAGGGGTAGAAATGCACGTTGGAAAACAAAGACAAACTTTACTTACACACATCTCAGTGGTGACAAGTGGTTCTAAGATGGAAATTCATGTCAGATGCCCACTAAAGAGTTAAGAAACTCAGTCTTTCTGGATATTATGAAATTAAACCATCTGCTCTGCTTAGAAGTCCATGCAAGATCCTTTGCTATCTAAAGCCAGCATCTGTTGAAAGCCTGCTGTATGTGTATAGTTAAATCCAGGGGTTAAGGGGAACAGTAGCTGCTCTTTCACCACAGATATATAACATTTGCTAAGATACCATATGGATTATGGAGTGTGGAAGGGTCTCTCTCCTACATACTTGCTGGGCTTTGGTACAGAGAGAAGTAAATTCCACTCGTAGTGGAAGGATTGAATAAATCCTGTCTTGATAAATCCATGCCTAAAATAGGGCCTAAGTCTGTTCACTCAAATCATCCTTCCTAACATTCATTATTTCTTATCATCCACGTTAGCAAAGGTCATCTGTCTCTTGAGGCACTGACTTTACCTTCCTTTTCCCCACTGCCAGTGAAGCTCCTGTTTGTAACCACGTTTCCCCTCCCACTCTCAGCCTCACATTTCTCTCCCCTCGTTGTGCCCAGGAGGAGAAGATCTGTGGGAGCTGCACCATCTGGAGACGCCAGAGTGGTGTTTTCTCTTTCAGTAGCACGTCTTGCTGCAATTTCTGCCCCTTGATGTTTCCAGCTGACAAGTTCAGTTCCCAAACTGATCCCCTCCTGTTCCCAAGGCATCAGTAAAGAGGAAATCCCTCCCAAGTCCTACACATGCTCCAGCACTTCCTCCTGACAGTAATTTTGGGAAGTATAACAGCTCCATACACGGGAACTCTGATTTGAGTGGCTGATGGAAGGAGATCCTGGTATGTTTAGATGTTGGAATGAGAAGAATATCTTTGTCTGGGGAAAGAGGAGAAAAAGAGCAGTTGGATCTCTTTCTGAAATCAGTTTCTTGGAGCCATAAAAAGAGGAAAAAAACCCTCAATTTTTATTTCTGACAAAAAAATACCTCTAGTCCAGTGGTAATTATTACTAATCAGTTCTGTATTGCTTTTGCATTTTTCTGAGGAAAAAGGCTGTGGAACTTGTCATAACATGGACTAATCACTTGGGCTTCTTTCTGTTCATACTAAATGTAAATCCAGTTTGTTTTGCAGGGAATTGGCAGGTGGAATTGTCATCATTCTGTGCATTACTCAGTGGCCATTTGAAAATCAGTAATAAAAGGGGAGAAACTATTCTCATTCCTATCTGTCTAAAGTTTGTCCAAATACAAGAAGCTTCTTTGAGAAAGAACTGCATGATCATGATCTACATTAAGAGTTCTGAGAATATGGATGAGAGAGAGAATGGAAAGACCTTATTAAAATTCTTCATCACAGTGCAATGTTATGCCCAGTTGCCTTCATCAAAACAGAATAATCAGTGCACACATCTGAGTAAATAGCGACTGTGAAGACAGTCTTCATTGTGAATTAATTCTCAAGCTTACTATAAATTAAAAGTTTAATTTTTTGATTTGTATTTCAATATTAAATATAAATACCTATATTTCAAGCATGAAGGGAAAGTAAGGCTTCAATATGACAAAGCTGGATCAACTTATTACTTCAGATTTTTTCAGTGTTGTAATTAATTTTTTTGAGATTCAAGACCTAGTGAGACAACCCTTGGCCTGGTTTTCCATACAGCATATTAAAAAATTCTTTTGAGGACATTTGGTTGGCTAATGTGGCTTTGAGCTAAATGTTTGCACAATGCAAGGACAACAGTCAGTCACAAATCATAAATCAGTAGTAACAGTAGGTGTGTAAGTGAAAAACTTGTTATTTGGCTTGGTTTTACTATATTTTTAAATATAAAAAGATGGTCTGTTTCCCTCTTTACTCCTTTATTTGCTTTTAGTCACCTAAATCATTACCTAATAAGTCTTTCTCTTTTTCTCTTGAACAAAAAGGAATTGAATAATTTTCACATAGCCAAAAAAAATGTTTCAAAGGGAACAGCCTTTTGTGTGTTGTGCAGTATTAATATATTGAAGAAACAAAACTTGATCATGGAAACTGGTTAATTTGGGGTGAAACATGGACTTGGCAAGTGGTTTGAATCAGTGCAGACAATTATTTCAGACAGATCAGTGTACTTTTAAATCCAAAACTAAAAATGGAATAGATAAGAACATCACTCTAATTGAGCTGGTTATTTACTTGCAGAACCGAACACGAGAACTTCACTCCAGAAGATATTCTAACATTTAATTACAACCTTTAATAACAACTTTTCTTAAAGTTCTAATTAACTTGAATTATATGAAACTTGGGTGTTTTTAAAGGTAGACAGAGCAAGCATATACTAAAATAGTTTAGAATTTGAGGGATTAAATGAATATATAATATGGGCAGGTCAAACAGTGAATATTTTCACTGTGTGTTGTCATGTATTTACAATATCATTCCCAAAGCTCACGCCTAAAGCCACAATGGAGATGGTTGTTAATGACAGTTGTGTGTCCTGGACAGCAACAATCTGACTAAAAAAGCCTCTGCAAACCTGGAAGTGTCTCATTAACAAGGGGAGCTTGTCTGAATCATTTCTCTTCCTCTCAGCCTGAGGAAAGTGGTGGCAAGAAAGGAAATTTGAACAAAAATACTCTTTGCACCTCACAGAAAGCTTGCAGGGTGAAATAATAGTTGTAATTTAAAAGTGATATAAATTTTGAGACACTTTTTATCATTTGATTGAAATACTTTTCAACAAAGTTAAAAGTCCAAGGTCCTTCTACAGTGAAAACTGAAGTAATCATTCTAGAGACTGAACGATACATTTTTAATTATTAAAACTTTTACCAATTTGTAAATTGTAGCAGAGTTAATTGTGATTATTTTTTTTTTAATTTAAATTACATTCAGTGCAAAAATATTCTTGAAAGAACTGTTTAGAGAGTTGTGTTTATGCCTTTGCCCACCTACCAAGAAATTTACCTCTAAAATGATGTATTTCCCTCCCATTATTTGCTGCACAGGTGTGTGATGACCATTTTCCTATGGGTCATGGAAGTATCTTTTTGTGAGAACAGTGAAATATATTTATTTTACGCAACTTTACCCAAGGATAAAAGCAGCTGAAGCAAACACTAGAACTAGAGTTTTGAAAGTACTGCTGCAATTTTTGATATTAGGAGGAAATGACAGGAAGGAAAGGGCTGGTTGCCCCCTCTCCTGTAAGTTTTATCATAAATCTTCCTTCTGTGGATGATATATTATGTCATATATTTTCCTTCTGTGGGTTAAGTTTACAATTTCAGTTGTGTGGCTCTGCCTCATGGCAGTTCAATCCCTCCTATGTACATGCAGGTTCTTGCACATGTGCGATGGGTGGAACAAAAGCAAATATTTTCAGTGAAGTTCACTCATGATTTTTGAGAGTCGAACACAGACTGTTAAATTAAATAGCAAAGCTATTAGGGAAAAAAATAGGGAAAAAAGGCTACCTCACCTGTTGTGAGAGATCTCAGCAGAGTCCAGCTGACTGTGTGATTTTGGCCCAGTTTTCACAGAATCACAGAATTATTAGGGTGGGAAAGACCTCCAGGATCGTGGAGTCCATCATGTGCTCCATCCCCACCTTGTCACTGAACGCCACATCCAGGCCTTCCTTGGACATCTCCAGTGACTCCCAACCTCCCTGGGCAGCCCCTTCCAATGCCTGACCAGCCTTTCCACGAAGAAATTCCTCCTGAATTCTCACTTTCAGTGCTCTGATTCCTCATCCTGGATAACTTGCACAGAATGTTCTGCTGTCTCCAGCTTGTAAAGATTAGTGAATATTCCTTATGTTTTTTGGGTGCCTTCACATGTCTGAGAATATGTTTATAATCATCTTCTCTTGAATACTAAAGTGCCTGTTTCAGCTGGACAGTAAAGAGATTCATTTGATTTATGATCATTTCTAAATTGCTCATTATTGGAATAGATTCTGACTGGTAATTTTTCTGTTTAATGGAGAATGACAGTCTTAATAGTTTGACCAACCACTAAGACAGATGATGCTATTTCTAAGACTTCCATAGTGCCTAAATATCCTTCAAGATAGTTTATTTAATCCTTTTAATGCAACCACTCGTAATAGCAACAAAAATGGCAAAATCTAATTATGTGGTGCTGCTGCTTAAAATCTGCACTTCCATTCAATGTTATTGCAGAGATGTGTCAATTGATACTTCTCCTGAAAATGGGCTTGTTTATCCTGGAGAAAAGGAGGCTCAGGGAGCACCTGGAATTCTCTGCAATCCCTGCCAGGAGGGGGGAGCCGGGGGGGGGCGGGCTCTGCTCCCAGGGAACAAGCGACAGGAGGAGAGGGAACGGCCTCAGGCTGGGCCAGGGGAGGCTCAGGTTGGACATCAGCAGGAATTTCTCCCTGGAAAGGGGGGGCAGGCCTTGGCAGGGGCTGCCCAGGGAGGGTTGCAGTGCCCATCCCTGGGGGTGTCCAAGAAATGATGGATGTGGCTCAGTGCTCTGGGCTGGGGGACGAGGTGGGGATGGGGCATAGGAAGAAGAGCTGGACTTTTGCTTTATTTTTATTTTGGGTTTTTTTTGGGGGGAGGTGGATCCATTTATAGCCCCTGTACTCCAAGAGGTTGTTTTGCCTTCCTCCTTCAGCCATCTGGGATGGCCACGGAACTGGCAATTGCTGTTGATATCTGTTAAAGCATAGCTCATATGAAAGATCCTGGACATCACTCCAAATGAAGTGGATTTAACTGGTAGGACATAAAGCTTTTGACAGTGCTGCTCTACCGGAAATGACCTTTGTGGGGGACAACTTATTATTGCAGATTTAAACTGCATTGACACAAAAAACACTGACATCCTGTAGCATGGTCTGTGCTGTTGGTTTGGATAAGCCATACTATTGCTGATTGTAGATTTAAATGGTGCAGGACCTAAATTTGTCTGTCAGGGAGATGAAGAACAATTGTATAGAAAGATGTCATCCTAAGGCATCTTTTTATAAAATTAAAGGGAGGAGAATAAAACCTACACATTTTGCTGATGGTGTGAACTGACTTGTGTAAAACAGTTGACTACAAACTTGGCAATTTTTGGTTAGAAAACTCACAATACAGTTGGAAATACATTCGGAAGCTTTAAGTACCACAGGGAAAAGATATGGACAAAGATATAATGGAATGTAAGTCCCTGTGAACTCCAGTTTCCAGGGTACTGTGTCATCACTCTCAAGAAGAGTTCAATACTGACACTTTCAGCAATTTACAGAGATTTATTTTCTTAGAAATATGTCCAGATAACTGGGGGGTTAATGACACCACATTGCTCTAAGAACAGTGGAGTGTAGAACACTTATAAGTCTCTTTCTGTCTCTCCCTTCTTCATTTCTTTATCTCTTGGCTAATAACCCAAAACCATCTCCCAGATTTCTGAATTCCTACCTCAAATATCTTTAATAGAGATGTTTTATTTTCAATAAAAATACAACATTTTCCCACCTGTCCAGGCAAAGTAGCATTTAAGATGTACAGAAAAAGAGGCAAAGAAAAATTATTATATTGAGTTAATCTTATTTCAACCTTCTTTACTTCATACTTTATTCAGAGTCTGAGTCCATCAGAGATTCAACCCAGTTCCTGTCACAAGACTAATTGTTCATTTGCTTAAGATTGGAGCTGTTTGTTCTTACTGAACACATCTGAAATTTGAATAATTTATGCGAGATATTGCCACCTTAAAACTCTGTTTGGATTATTGCAAATGATTTGAACAAATAACTGAAGCTGTTTATTTGTAAGATTTTTACATGTGACCTGTAACACTTGTCACTTTCAAAATCCAAACACCTTTTTCCCAGATCATCTATTTTTTAGTTACATGTTTCCAACAACATGAAAAGTTTCTTTGGATTTACAAGAGGAATTTGATGAATTTACAGCAAATGCATAGAGACACCAAATTAACCACCTGTGGAACTGAAATTGTTCCCATTTGTTCATGCAGATTAAAATTCTGTGTTCAGAGAGCTGTGCCCTTGGTGATCTGTCTGGAGCAGTTTAAGAAATTAAATTGCAACAAATCTTTGTTTCCATCTTCCCATCATTTACAAGTTCCTTTTTCTTGTCACATCAAAATGAAATAGATCACAGTAAACCCACCCCCAAATAACTGTGGAAATGCTCAGATGATTTAAAGTATCATTATTTTTGTATGTCTTTTATTAGAGAAGAGAAAAAGAAATTAGCTGACAACTAATAGTTTCTAACATGTGCATGTGTAAAAGGCATAGAATATTCTGTTTCTACTGCAGCACTATTATAAAGAAATAATTTTGCAGGTACATTTTTGCAGCCTTATGCTGAAATAAAGTACAAGAAAGAGTAAAAAATAAAAACAGTCTGGCAAGATGGGCTGTTTATGCTGACTTTGTCTTCCCAACAAGAATTTGTAGTTCAAATTCCATTTATAGTGAAATGTAAAAAAGTTAAAAATCTATATTTAATCATGACTTTGACTTTGAGAAGGGGAATATATAAAGCACAGAGAGGCTGAGTGCATTTAGTGACGTGATTCATACTCTGTTTCACTTTCAAGTCTTTTTAAGTTCAACAGAGAGACATAATCAGAGTTAATAACTGTTAAAGCATTAAGGTTTTTATTAGTGTTCAGCAGCCTGATGGAGTACAGAGTGTTTAGCTGCAGAACCCTGGGGTTGATGTCTTTGGCCACCTCACAAGTGAGGAGGTCAGAAAGCAGGGGACTGGTGTGACATCCCCTGCTCCTCTCTGGCTTCAGGGATGGTGACATTGGCCAGTTTATTTTTACTTTCTCTGTTAATCTCTGTCTGTGATTGTCAGGGGAAAGGCTGAGTGTAGCAGCTGAGATGACAGCCAAACCCAGCCACCCTGAGCCTCCTGCTGTCCCTAAGCCCTGCTTTGAGTTAGGCCCTACCTGCACTGTGTCAGGGACTGCAACCAGAGCCAGACAAACACGTTCTGGCACAGCACCAGCAGCACAGATATCCCTGTTTTCATTCCCTGCCAAACACCCAGTTACTCTTTCTAGCCCCATGTCTTGGGATGACTTTATGATGTATCCCATACTGTCTGCTCTATGCCAGAAAAAAAATAAACCTTGTGCATTTAAACTGCATTTATTGAGACCGAAAAGCTCAGATTTCTCAGCCAGAAAGGAGAACTTAATGTCAATAATTGAAATGCATCCCAAGCTTATGATTTCACATCTTGAAACAACCTGTGCTGGAGCTGAGTGAAATCAGAGAGGAATCAGTGAATTTTATAACTGTGATCTCATTCAGGTAGAAGAAAAATGATGAAATTATTGGAAAAGAACCCATTGCATTGGTGAAAAAAGTGGATTTGGCTTCAGATGCAAACAAAGTACCCTGGAAGTGACCTGTATCTTACAGTTCACAGGTGGGGTTTGCCCATAAAAACCTCCTTTATCTGCTTTGCTTTGCCTTTAAAATGAAAAATTACAAAGTAGTGCAATTCTAGGTAGTGGTTTTTTTTCTAATTTGAGTTCCCCACTCTTCTGCTTATTTGGGTGTATATTAGTTATTCCTAAATTGCCACAATTTCTCTGGAACATGTAGATCCTTTAAGATTTATAAGCAGAGAGCAAGTATGCTGCATGTTTCCTAAATGCAGCTCAGAGCAGCATAAGGAATGTAACTTCCAAACTGGAATCTGAAAAACAATGTTTTCAATTCCTTGAACTGAAAGAGATTAAATAGGACATACTTTTGTCAGATTTTACTGACATCAGACAATATTAAATTACATGTGTGAATTTCTAGTTCACCTTTCTTGAGGTGAAATTTGGGATAAAGAAAAATAAAATCCCTCCTCTGTATTCAGAAAATATTATATTGGGAGGTATATTTAGAAAATGACCAGCATTTTCTAAGAACTGAAGACAGTATGACATGCATCTGGTTTAAACAGACATTAAAATTTTTTTTTTCTTCTCTTTATTCTACACACAGTTCCCAAGGAAGCATTTGCCTATTTTTAAAACAGATACTTCAAGATATTTGTGTTGAGTGACTGTAGCACCATTGTGTGGTTCAAACTACCCAGATGATACTGATGATTTTCATGGCAACCTCTGCAATCCCCCTTCTTTCTGCATCTAGATTTCAGCCAATTTTTCAGATCTGAGATAAAAATCCTCCCTTGTCCCATATTTAATCCTAACTCACAGCATGCCCATGTAATCCTCTTGTTTCAGTGTTACACCAGTGATTGTCTCTTTGCTTTATTACTCCATATGGCTTAAGTTTAAAAAGCTTCCTCATAGTCATGAGGAAGATAACTCTGATTTTTTTCTCATTTAGAAAAGTTATACACCAGCTAAATTAGTATCTAAATGCATTATGAAGTGGAATTATCACAAAACTTGTTATGTTTCAATTTCTCTTTCATCCCCCTGAGTTTGGGACTTTTTTTTTTAAGTATATCAGGACATCTGTGCTGGTCAAATCATCATCATCCAATTATTAAAAGTGTTTAGAGTCTGAATATTTTTCACTCTTTTACAACCACAGAATAGTTAAAAAAAAAAAAAAGAGGAAGAAAATATTAACAATAAACTGAAAGATGGTTAGGTCAGTTCCCTTGTCCAGTATAATATTTATAACTCTGGCAAGTGTTTGTTTCACAAAATTACATTTTTTTTTTAGCAACTTTCATTTGGGCCTTTTTTTTTTTTTAATATAAAGGATTCCCAACCTTCACAGATGAACAGCTTTGCCAATATTCAAATATCCTGACAGCTATGGGGTTTTTTTGTACCTAATGTACACTTTTATTTTTCCTTATTGTAATTTAAGAATGTGGAAATCTCAGAATCTCAGAAATCTGTCTGGATTTAAAAAATTGTGGTTTTGCCTTTTTTTTTTTTTTTTTTTTGGCAGCTGCTTTCTTAATAAAGATTTTTTTAATGTCTAATTTTCGGTATTTGCTCCTGTGCATTAACAGGGCTCTTATTTCAGTACATCTCCAAGATTAACAAATTATTATTTTCTAGACCTCTAACAATTCTTCCTGTCTCCTCTAAATTCCTTCTAGTTGATTAACTTGTCCTTTTACAGTGCTGAATAAAGTATTGCTTCAACTGACTTGCATAAAATCTTGCTCATCTAGTAAGATATTAACTTATTTAAAAAAAAAAGGAAAAAAGGGATAATGATGATTTTCATTTTGCATTGCTGCATACCCAGATTTTATTAAGTGTTGCTTAACCAGTTGTTCCTGGTGCTTTGTATAGCAGATTATTTCTACCTAAATGTGATCCTTCCTACTTTTACATACAATATTGTACCTTATTGGTTTCTGTGTTTCTTCAATTTATCAAGATCCTCTTGCCCTCTGAAATGGTTGCAATCCTATATCCCCCTATCATGTTTTAGGAGTAAATAGCATTTTTTATGTATACTTGTTCAAAATATAGATATATATACTTTATATATACTTGTTCAAAATCTCTAGACATCGTTCATTCCAGGGTTTATCGGTGCTCCTGAAAATGTGTCCACTCCCTGAAGTTGTTCACTGGGGAAGTATTTCACATTTGACAAACCCTCCTGCAGTTTTGCTGTGCTCTCTTGCTGGGGTGTTTTGCACAGTGGATTCCATAATGGAGCTTCCAATGATTTGTAATTTCTTTACTGACCAATTTGGCCTTTTCTGTATTCATGAATGTACTCAAAAGTTTTCACTGTTTCTTTTTCAGCCTGAACAAAGTTTCCTGGGCTTCAGTCAGCCCTTAAATATACCACTGGTTTATCATCTTACAGAAGCATAATTCTCAAAGTATTTTATGATTAATCAACAAAGCCCTTCAATTCCTTTTTGAATCCTTTTAGTGTCAGGTCCTAAAAACTTCCTGGGAAATGTGCCAGTGCTATTATATATTTTCCATAACCCCCCCCCAAAACCTAAACTGATGGTTTACTAGGGTATGTTCCTGCATGTGGAAATACCTCTCCGAAATTTTGTAGGAATCCTCCAAGAGAATCTTTGCTCACTATCCAAAATTTTTAACTTTCACTAGGTTTTCCCATTGAATGTGCATTGTTCATGGTGCTGGTTATTGCACCCAAATGACTCCTGACAAATCTCTCTCCAAAAGAAACCAGATTTGCACTGGAGTCACTCTGTTCCCAAGCTGAGTTCAGAATCTGTTCAGTCCTGTTTATAATTTGCCTTTTTAAAATCTTAAGTCCTTTCAAATTAGGCAATTAAACCCAAGGTTCTGTAGAGCTCAGACAAGATTGCAAATAAATTCTTGCTCGTGTTCCAGGATTTTGAAACATGTTTTTGAAAATTGAGTTTGTCTCAGGACAGAGGAAGCCTGTAAAGGAATGGTTTATAAACTCTTGCATTTTATTCTGATTTATTATAGTGATAGTTTTCAGTCCTATGTTGTCACAAATTGCTGTGTTAAGCATAAAGTTACATCTGATTTATGAAATTCAAAACAGTAAGATAACAGTGTTACAGTTAAACCAGCCAATAGGAACATGCAATTTTAGTAATAAAGCTGTGGGTACAGAAGATATAATCTCCTGACTGTATAGAAAACAGATTGCAATATACCTTGCAAGTATGTATATGAGAACTCAGGAAGATTGACATAAATGTATGAGTTTCTTTTTTTAACTGAAAGAGGCCTTGTGAAAAAACACCTAAAGACTGTACCTTTAAGCTGAACTGTTCTGCTTATAATACTCTACCTCCCTTGAACACAGTATTTGTTTTTCTGTCCACCCAGCTGCTACTTTACAATCTGTTTTGCGTTCTGTCAAAAATAAAAATATAACACATTTAACAAAGCAAAACAACCTTGAAAAATTTGGCAAGCAAATATGGTTTGCTGCAAATCAATTAATCCCCTTTTGTTCAACCTAAAATCAACTGGTTATGTGCTTTCCAAGTACATTAAGAGCTACCACACCTCCTGAGAAATGGAATAGGAGGAGGAAGAAGGTGCTTGGATGCATCTTGTTCATGGTGAAAAACCAGATCATGTAACAGCAAATTATTAGAAAGAGCCCAGCTCACTGCAAGGGTTGCAAGTAAGAATTGCAGTTAACTTTCACCTGGAGGAGAAAAGCAGAAACAATGGAACACAAAGGAAATGTTTTCAGGAGAACCAGGAGAATCTGAGTGGGAGTTGTCTTTGCTCCACTGTGGAATTCTTGTTACTCATGGTACCTTGTCTCATTTCCCATCACTTTCCACCTCAACACGTCCCAAAGAGACGTGTCATGACAAAAGGGATCCAAACCCTTGGGTGGCAGTAGTTGGAGCACATGGAAGTAAAAGGAGCAACATGTTGGAAGTTATGAATTATCACTGGCTCTCCCTCTGAGGTTACAAATGAGGCCAAGCTGGGTAAGAAACTGCTTTCTCTCAGCATAAGCATAACATGCTTTTTATAGTCTAAAAGGTTCTCCAGGCTTATTTTTCATTTTGAATGTAAGTTCTTAATTTTTTTTTTAAATTATCACTTTCTGATAAAAGACCAGCAATATGCTGTTTAATACTGAGTTTTAAAAATTATGAAAACTAGATCAGTGTTTCAAAATCGTTTATGGCGTCTGCTAAAAATGAAACTCCCACCTATTACTTGCCAAAAACATAAGGATCAGCCAATTCAATAGTAGAATAAAGTGCTTCATAGCACCTGGATGGTTTGGAAGAGGATGAAATAAAAAATAAGAAGGACAGGTACTTGCACCAATGTTCAGAGGACTCTGTGATCCCACATAAGCAAACAGGTTGAATTTGCACTTATTTCATTGGGTCTATGGAACACATTGAAAGCAGACAGTTGGGCAGGACCAGACTTAGTCCTGTGGATAATGTAGGACTGATTAGATGACGTATTCACTTACACAGCACAGTTATACCATTAAATTCCACAAGGAGATAACCCTTGTGTTGGAGCACTGCAACATGACAGGAGTGTTCAGTGAGCCACAAATACTTATACCCTACAATCCTGAACTATGGCTAAGCAATTCTAGATTAAAAGGTTAAATATTCCCTGTACTTCATGATGTGGGAGTTCAATTTAATTTTCTTTTAAATGGCCATCAAGCAGCATTGATTGAAACGGTATAAAAGACTTGAGAGAAGGACTTCTTACAGCAGCTTTGGAAGGGCCACCCTTGTGTTATAATGTCCCACTTTACTGTACAACGCCACAGCTGAGGAATTCTCCCAAATGTACTGATTAAAATTGCAGCTGATTCTTTGTGTAATGAAACATTGGCCAATTATCCTCTTTTTTTCTATAGTACCTATAGCAACAAAAGTGACATCTTGAACAGGGTCTTGTTTTTCTTTAAACAAGACGATGCCTAAATCTATATGCACTTAAAGCTATTTGTTTGGATTTTATTCCTCAGCCTTTACTCAAGCAAAAACCTCTGACTGGGATTGTTAAATGGGAACCTCGCTTGGATGGAGAAGGTTGAACAGGCCCTATACGAGCCCTAGAATTATGTGCACATTTGTACAATATGAGTAGGGACAAGTATGCTGGGAATTACCCAGGTGCCCATTTATGTATTCTGAATTTTGCAGTGTCCCTAATTTGTATGGCTTTATAAAAACAACCAGGGCAGGGACCAAATGAGTCAACAGTTGTTACACATTAAGCCTTCCTCAATGTTGCTGATTCCTCAGCATCTTTGAAATAGATTTAACTTAAACAAAACAGTCCCCCTGTGAGGTGGGGGAGACAAGTTAAAAAAAAAAAATCATGCCATTGTGGGAATTCAGAATATTTAGTACTTCCAAGGATTTTTGTGGGTTGTTTTTGGTTTTTTTTTTTTTTTCCAGGACAATTTAACAGCAACAAACAGCTTTTTCCTCAAAATGGGGCAAGTTCAGAGGGGGCCCCAAGATGATCAGAGGGATGGAGCAGCTCTGCTGGGAGGAAAGGCTGGGAGAGTTGGGATTGTTCAGCCTGGAGAAGAGAAGCTTTGGGGGGAATTAATTGTGACCTTTCAGTGGCTGAAGGAGCTACAAGAAACATGGAGAGAGACTATTTCCAATGGCCTGGAGTGACAGGACAAGGGGGAATGGCTTCACACTGACAGTGAGGAGGTTTAGATTGGATGTTAGGAAGAAATTCTTGGCCTGTGAGGGTGGGGAGCCCCTGGCACAGGTTGGGCAGAGAAGCTGTGGCTGCCCCATCCCTGGAAGTGTCCAAGGCCAGGTTGGACAGGGCTCTGGTTAAAAAAGAACTCAACGGAAACAAGTAGAGAAGAAAATTTTGCTGTCTGCCTCAAAGAAATGCGGTGCCCAATATCAACCTGATCTCATTAACTGTGTAGATCCCAGGAATCACCACAGATCTATTACTACAGTTTCAGAGTGACAGAACTGAAGAACTGAGCACCTGAGAGCTGCATCCAACACTTACTGCCATTGCTACCAAATCCTGTCCCCTGCAATGACATTTGAAAGCTGCTGTACTTGGCATCTTTAACCTCAAAACATCAGAGTAGAAAATGAACCTCAGGTCACAAAAATGACAAGTTTTTCAGTATTTCCTGGTGCTTGTGTTGTCATGCTACAGAAAAAGGACTGAATGTTGAAACGACATATATATGTGGGGATAAAAAATGAAGTTAAGGAAGAGAACAGTCATTTGGAGGTAGCCCTTTTTATTTATCTCCCATATGTCTTCTAGCATGAAGGAGCATTTGAGTCAACTCTATCCAGAGTGAACAGAGCTATGAATCTCCTCTGAAATTGCTGCTTACACAGAGGGTAAATATTTTTTTAACTTTTTCTCTACAGTATTTGAGTAATATTATCCACGGCAGATTTGCTGAGAGGTTTACATATGTATTTTAATAAAATATCCTTTATTACAGAAATTTTTAATCTAGATTCTGCAAAACAAAACAAACAAAAAACCCCAAATCCTGAGGTTAATTTTTCTGCAAAGAACATGCCTGGTCTTTACGTGGCCTTTTTAGCTCTTTAATTGACCCATTAATTACTTTCAAAACACGAATTTCATACATTGCTCCCTCTCTCTTATGGTCATCTCTGAATGCACTGGTTCTCCCTTTCCTGTGGAGTGGAGGTCACACTATTCTGATATGATTCCTGTTCTTGGAACAACATGTGGACTGTGAATGAGGGCTCTTCTTCATTTTCAGATTTTCATTCATCTAACATTATCTTGCCCTTTAATTTGACTATAACAACTACTAAAAAGCAGAACAATAATTCTGTCTTATGTATCATTGTATATTATGCTGTGAACAAAGATTTGAAGTCATAGAAGGGTTTGTTCCTGTTCACATTCATACTGGTAGCAGAAAAAACACCAATATTGTTGGAAACAGAATGAAAAAACACAGACTAACAAAGCTGGATGTTTTAGAACACATGAGGTGCTTCTATTTGCTTAAGTGTAAGACAATGTAGGGGCTATTTCTAAAATGTATGTACACTATATGTAGGCAAAACAGGAATGCTTTCCATCTACCTACGTGCTGTAGTTTCCACAGGAAGAAAATCCTGGTGCATGGTGTGAAGGAAGCCTTCCCACTTTCTAATGAGAACTCTGGAGACTTTTCTGGAGACATCCTGTGATGTGCCCCTGTGTCACAAACTGTGTGTTTGAGTGTTTTGAGTCACTCAAAGAATCACTGGCAAAGGTATCAACAAAAGGAGGTTTAACACAAAAGCGAAAGGACAATAATGTTCATTGACAAGGTTTGCTCTACCATGTACTAGATGGTTAAAGCACACAGAGAAAAATTGGACTGCAATCAATCAATTTGAAACTGAAATCAACCTAAATTGATCTACACATGAGCTGGAGATGGAAAAGCGTAAGAATAAAATGGAATAAGGGGACCTTCCCATTTAATCACAAAGTTCAGAGGGGACTCCCTTGCCAAACTTACCATGGGACTTGACCAATAGCTTAGACCTAAAGGTTTGACAGCACTCAATTAAACAATTGATTTAAACAATCTAACAAAATTGAATTTGCTATAGTATAACAGTAAGTCACTCACAGGCCTAACTTACTTACAAATCCAATGTATTTAAGAAGCAAAGGGAGCAACATTCACAGTACATTTTCTACAGCATATTCACACACACATGCCTAAAGGAGTGTGTGACAAATTCCCCTCCAGTTCAGTGAAGGACTCATGTTGGATGCATTTTCAGCTTCTCAATAAAGGAAAAGTTGAGTCTTTTGACTTGGAAAGTTGAGTTGGCTTTAGTCACAGCAATTTTCCATCTGGGCCACAATTGTGGTGGGTAACTTTCTCAGAAAGTTTGATAGCAAAAAATATCATTCCACTGAGGTTGTTATTGAGGCCAGAAAAATAAGTTTCCAAGGCTATTTATGAGAGAGCAGGAGCTCATTGCCCAGCATTCATTGCTGGGAGCAGTGTTTGACAAGCTCAAGGTGACTCAGCCCAAGTGCTGTTTGTCCCATTTCTGAGATCCCAGACCTGCCCAAGGAGGGGTGGGAGATGCATCACCCCAACCTGCCCTGCAGACTGTGAGTCCAGAAAGGCTGGTAAATCTGAAAGGTGGAATTAGATGGAGTTGGTCACTTACATCAATTGCCAAAACTTCACTTTTTTCTGCAGCACCCTTACATGGTCATTTTGGAAGTCATTTTGTGTGTTTCTGCCTGAAACCTTTCTCTTTGCTGTTCAGGTTTATCTGACTATTAACTTCACACTGGAAGCCACCCTTGCTGTTGTGTCCTGTAGTTAAGGTTGTGGGGTTTGTTTTTTCATTACTCTGGTGTTTTTGAAGGCTGGTGAGCAGACAGTGAAAGGTCAGACTGTACCTGGGTGGAACCACTCAGTGGTTATTTCTTTGGTCTACTAGTAACTCTTCAAAAATATTTAGAAGCAGCAGGGAAGTGCAGGTGCATGAAATAAGCCCCTTGATGTCTTAATTCAGCTGTGACCTGACCCTTAACATCCTCTGTGCATCATAATCAACAGGGCTGACATACAACAGGCTGTAGAAAAATTGTGGCATTGGGTTTTGTCTTATCCACAAAAAGTAGCTGCAGTCTGGTTAAAAAAATGGGGGCAAAAAGTGGGCTACAGTCCAAATTAGTGAGAATTTGGTCTATACAGTAGCTAAGAAAGTTATAATAAACAAGCTGAAATAAGTGTTAGATATAAGTAGTACTGAATGAGCAAAAAATAAAATTGTAACTCAAGTGAAATATATCATATAAGGTCTGTTTGTAATTCCAATATATCCAAGTGATACTGATCACTGATCATTTATTTAGTTAAAAAATGGTAACAGAATCTTTAAATATACTCAAAGAAGATTATTTCCTCCTCTTGTTTTGGAGAAAATCAGTGAATCAAGGCAAAAATAATGTCTCAGTTTAATAAATTTATTTATATTTTTTTTCTTTTTCACACACAGTGTTTCATCACAGCACTAACATATCTCTGGTTTTCTTTCTTGCTGCCCTATATATAAACACATAAATGGTTGGGTTATGTTTTCAGTGGTGATAGAAAGATTTCTGCAAGTTAATTTAAATTCACTGGAGAGGGAAGGAGCGACAAAGGCATAAAATGATATTTATTTGAATGATTCACTGGGCTTAAACAGTGCTCACAACCAGCAAAACCAGGCAGGCTCTGGGAATATCCTTTTAAACTGAAGAGCACATTTTGGCAGCCTTTGCTGTAGAATTTTTTCCTAAATTACTGATAATTTTCTGTGCTCTCAGAGAGCTGTATAATCATCCATGGCCAAGGCAATGTACTGGGGAGTCCAATAGGAAATGGATTTAACAAACCCATGTCTGCATGGACCCAAAACTGTGGGATAATGTCAGGAATGAAAATGGCAAATTTGTGAGAGAGAATTTAGCTGATTTTGGAAGAAGAGGAGTTTATTATTTATATTTAAAAGTGGCTGATAATAAACTGGTTTGTTTAATGTCTTAAAGGTGCCTGTTTTCCCATTGAGAATAAGATTTTAATCTCCAGGTTTGCTTCTTACGCCTGTTATATTAAAAACAAATAAATCTTTAGTTCAACATAAAGAATGAACTCCTGAGAGCACGAGAGGGGTGAATTTGTACACAACCTCTGCAGCTCTGTCTCCATTTTAAACAGGTGACTGACTAAATAGTTGCTTATTAAGACGTTTCTTTGTAGCGTTTTTCTGGCTGTGCAAAGGATAAATTATCCTTAAATCTTCTTTTTGTCGTCACCGTTACATCTGAGAGAGAGAAACACATATTTTGGGATGTTTCTGACTGTTTTGTCGATGCAAGAGGGGTTTATTGTTTCCATTTTTTTTTTTAAAGAGGAAATAATTATAGCTCGTTAAAAGTCAGCCAAGGAACTTAAGATATAAAGATATTTTCTAAGTGTCTTTATACGTGCATGTGGCATTTTATAGAATTACACACAATGCTTTAAACGGACAAAAGTTACTGAAAATACAATTTTAACAAAGCTAAAAAATGCGAAATCCAGCACCTATCTAAAGGGTTTTTTTGTGGTTTTTCTTTCAGAGTAATATTTCATTTCAAAAGACATTTACTGCTTCTAAAGGCCTGTAAAGTGAAGTAGAATTTTGTGTAGCTGTTGTATTTTGCTTTTTTCAAATCTAGAATGTCTCAGCTCTAAATATTATTTTAAATAAAATTTATTCTTGTTATTGCTTAGTTTGTTTTATAACATTTAATTATTATTATCTTTGGAGTTTGAACCTTGAAAAAATTAGTGATTGATGATGAGACCAAACAAAAGATATTCCATGATCTACAGTGGTGTTAGTTTTATTTTAAGATGCCTAATTTTCAGTTAAAGAATTGCATTTTAAGCATATTAAAGGTGACCTAAGGTTGGCAGCTTCTACTTTAAACATGTTTTGTATTCCATGAAAGGCTCGTTCTGCACTTAGCAGATTGCATCATCTAAGCACTTTTTTAGTGAATAAAAACAGATTAAAGCAACATATTGAGAAGTAGCTGTTAATCTGCTGTGCTCTTGTATGGGATGAGTCATAAGCTATTGAGAAAAAATCACAAACTATTTCACTTTATTAAAATATTAGAAGCTAATTTATTCTAGTGCTATTTGACAGCAGATTCAGAAAAGTCCTTCAGAAATCAATGTTTTTCATTTTCCTCCTGACTTGTCAAGGTGTCATTAACATGAGAGCAATGATAGCCATGTTGAAGAAGATTTTGATTGCTTTTAGCTGGATAAAAACCATGGAAACTCACAAATCGCACACTCATTTAAATTTTGGTATCTTATGTTTTCCCCTCTGACTTCTAGATAAACTGAAAACCTTGCTTTTTAAAAAGGTTTTTAAACTTTTAAGTTGTAAAGTTTCAAAGGAAAAAAATGACGTATTTAGATGAGTGAGATTAAAAGATGCAATAAGCATCCAGTGAGTCAAAACTCTGCTGGGTCTTTTCTACACAGAGTGAACTGGCATCCCACAGTCTATGAAAATAAAGGTGACTTGAGTCGTTGTGGGAAAGATTTCATTTCAGTGCACTCAATTTGTGTGTCTGGGATCTGTCAGTTTATCTCTAATCTTTAAGCTCGATACGTTTTCCCATTTTCTTTGTCTCCCCTGAAGAAATCTGTGCTCAGGTTTCTGAATTCCTGTCCTGGGCTGAGACACGTTTTTCAGGGTATTTTAGAAGGTGACTTGGATTTCATTACACATTTGATATTTGACTCCTCATGGAAGTCTAACCCTGTCCAGGCCTGAAGGAGATCGTTGTGGAGGAGCAGGAATAATCACATTTTGTCCCAAACATCCTGACTGTTGTGACAGAACAGCTGTGACAGAAGGGAGGGTCCCATGGAGAGGGGGCAGAGTGTGCTGAGGAATGTCCTGCTCTGTCCTAGGTTTTAGAAAGAAATTATCAAACAGGACTTTTATGGCTGTTCTTTAAGTTGTTCCAGCAAATGAAAAAGTGAAACTGGCTTATTTAAATTTGATGGGGAAAAAAAATCAGAATTTTTAGGAGACAAATTTGGAAACTGTGTTTGAGCTGCAGAAAAATCCAATTCAGCTCTAATGAATCAGGTGTTTGACGAACTAGTTTCAAACTAACACACTGATGCACCCAAAGAACTCTAAGAAAGCAGTAAAATTAATTAGCAGGGAAGATTAACACTTTTCATTTTGATGTTAAACTTCAAGCCAATTTAATGAAGGATGTCTAGAGAAAAGGAAGTGTTGCATTTGTTCTGTGTTATGGGAGACACAAATTTATTTCTTCATTTAAATGAAACAGCTTTTAAAACTTAATGTCAAACACCAAATGTATGAGAAGGGGCAGGAATAGCTAAACATAGTAAATGGAGATTATAAATGCAGTAAATACCAATTTAGTAGTGATAATGAAGAAAATATTGTATTTCAGCATGTTGTGACTTAGGAAAGAATAGAGAGTTTACAAGTTTGAAATTTCAAAACACTGTTAGAAATTGAAGAAAAAACCCCAAAAGTTTGGATGATGCCGAAGGTATTTTAAGAGCATTCAAACTGGCAAAGGACAAATATTTCTTAACACAGCTTGGAAGTATGGGATGATCTTTAATTCAAATCAAACCTGAAAATTAAGTAAAAAGTTGAATGTGGGATTACAATAAAAATCCACAGGTGTCCTAACTCACAAAATCCGTGGGAAGCCTTCACCATCATCTCCATGTAACATTTTAAGAGGACACAGAAGTGTAATCTGTTTATTTGTTATTTTTACATTTTGTGTCCACGTAACAACTCGGTTTCAATGTTATATAAGCTGAAGTGGGAAAATTATTTTTATTTATCTTTTAAATAATCTTTTAAAGCCTTTAGGTTTGTTACTATCTGCAAAGAGACGTGGAGAAAATGGTATCACGTTTTCTCCAAGGGAATTTCTTTCAATTTAGTGAGAAAACAGGTGTTTTGGCAAAAGGGTTTGCAGGAATAACATCCAACCAAGGGAAAGCATTGCACTAAAGCATTAACAAACACCAACCCCACACAATTTCAGTGATTACACTACAGTATTAGCAAACAAAAACCAGTCACAAAAACACTCTTTCTAAAGCAATGAGTAGCTCAGCTTAGGAGCGTGCAAGTTCCTTTGGTTTTAAGTTACACACAAGAGAAAGAAAAGAGTAGAGGAAGAAGAGATTAAAAGAGTGAAGAGAGAAAGAAAGAGTGAGGAGAACAAAGAATGAAGAAAGAAGTAAAAAGAGAGGAGAGAGAAAGAGTTATTGTAAGTCACATGTTGCCAGATCTTCAGATCAAACCCTCAGATACTTATGAGAGAAATAAAATATAAAAAAGTAAAATATGTGCTGTGACCTAGAAAACAAACTTAGCTGTGATTTACTTTTAATTTTTAATTAAAAGTAATTAAATTAAAAAATTTAATGTAAAGTATATTAAAATCCTAGAGTTTTCCAGATGAAGACAATATTTTTTTGGAGAAAGGGAGAAATAAAAATAAATAAATATATGAGGAAATGTAACCCCCAGAGAAGTAACATTGAAAACAAAGAAAAATATCGCCCAGGAGCAAGGAAGGTGACCTGGAATGATTTTATATTGATCTTGATTAAGTTTTTAAACTGGTGGGCAGTGAAGATCATTTTCAAAATGACCCAAAGCTCTTGGAAAAGCAGCAGAATATTGGACCATCACTCATTTCCAACAGCAGACAAAGTTTGGTTTCCCTTAAGCCATATGTTTTTCCCTTTGCATTTTATTGTAAGCTGTAATATTTTAACTTTCACTTGGTGCCTATAATCTGGAAAAAGGTTTTGGTTGGTGCTTTTCTTAGGCTGAGTGAGATAAAATGGCTGTTAATGCACTCAAAACAACGTGTCCACTGTGGTGAAGATATCACCTGAAATGCATGAAATGAGAAGATTGAAGTTGGCATCATAAATGCAGGTCACAAGGCTGATGAGGGACAATCTTCTTCTCAGCTTGATTCTTCTCTCCATTTTAATAAAGCTATTCCCAAGTTACTGCTTCTTCACGAAAGGAAGCTCACAGAATCTTTCAACAGATTGTTCAATATTTGAAATTGTTAGTGGGTCACATTCATGTTATCTTGCTTCTGTTAGAAGAACAAGGCCTGTTAATGTTAATTTTAAATATTGAACGTTACTATTAGTAAATTTTTCTGGTCATTTAAGATCTGTGTGGTGATATACTGGTGATGTATATTTTTGTACTAAAGTATTCTGTTATTTTCTTTGGTGAATAAACATCTAATAAAATCAAATCATTGGACTTATGTCTAAGAAAGCAGGTTCAAGGCACTTATCAACTCAAGACATGAATCTAGGTAGTCACAGAATAATTAGTTGCTAATTGGTATGCAATTACATTTACATTGGCCTGTCACAACCATAAAAGATATCCTAATTGCATCTCAAAATAGTGGTGATACTGCATCATGTTGCCTTCTGCTTACCTGAATGGAACATAAAACTATTTAATTGCTTTAAAATCTGAGTTTTGCATTCCAGACATTAAAGTTGGGGGTTTTTTTGGAATGGTTTTTCTCAAGAAACTCTTACACTCAAAACTAAGTTAGAAGAAAAACCTTGTGGTGTAATGAGAGTCTGAAATTAAGCTCCTAATTGCAGGATATTTCTGAACCCTTCATTGTATACCATCAGACTATTAAGGGTAATATCTTTTACATAATGATAGCAATTTAGTGAACATTTATCATCGAATATTTCAACTTACCATGTTTTAAGGTATATATTAGTCAATTTTAGAATCTAAAATCTAATCTTGGGGCTTTGTAGCTCCAAGGAAAGCACTTAAGTTAAACTTAATGGCACCCTGGAGAGGTTCCAAGGGGTCTCACTTGTGTTCTCCACCCAAAGAAGCAACTTGGAAAGAAAAATAATCCTCACACCCAAAATCCAACCTTCACAGTTGCTTCCATCTTTAAACTCAAGGCTAATGGAACTTTTAAATTCCAAATACCATTGGGCAATTCCTGTTTTGCAGAAATATGGATATAATAATGTGTACAGTTTTTTAAAGCTGAAGCTTAGACCTTGTCAAAAGTCCTGAAGGCTCACGTGTGGAAATGATGTGTTTTTTAAAAAACTTCATTAAAGGATTAGTTTAGTCCCATTAAAAAAACATTGAAAAAGTTGAGTCAGAGAAAAAACCATATTTTTGTATTCTTATGATCCATAAAAATATGGACATAATTAACTTACGTTTCATGTTGCTAAACCCAGTATTGGCTGCTAGGCTAAAACTGGATCTCAGAGGTCACAGAAGAAAAGTAGATGGGGGAGACAGGACTAACATTTAGATCCAAGGAATTTTACAGAGGTTATGGAATCAGTGCTGCTGCTTTAATAATCTTTTAGCTCCCACCATTGAAAGCAGAAAAGAAAGAATAAAAATGCCTTTTTCCTTTTCATTTCTTCCAAATAACACATTTACAGCCAGGTAGCTGCTTTGTACACATTCTATTTGGGAATAGGCTTGCTTGGAGCAATATCATTTATATGTTTGATTAATCTCAGTAACTGAGGAAGTATAAAAGAATTAGTGCCATGTGTCTTATTCCTGCTTCATCCATTATTTCATAAATTATATTTGCAGTATAAATATTTGCCATAATAAGAGTTGGTGTTTATACAAACTTTACAAATTCACAGGAATTTCTATATTGCTCAGAAACCAATTGATTTAAAATTCAATTAATTAAACAGAGAAGGACCCACAATGTGTTCCAGTTAAAACATATATTCAAAACCTGGTTTTCATTATTCTGGGGCAGCTCTTATTCAGACAGGATGTATGATGAGATTTTTATAGGCAAGGCTATAGGCTTGATTGGCATCAGCAGTGCTAATATGATCTATCAGTTATTTTTCTCTGAGACACAGGTTGTTGCACCATAAACTGCCTTGCTGTCACCTAACACACATTCCACTACATGATCACTGAATAATTTTCCTTACCTTCCCACTGGCCTTCTCCTATCAATTAACTTTGTCTTCATTTCTGTCTCCACTGCATCTCTCTGATCATTTGAGGCTCTTCAGACACTTTATCCTTCACTATCTGTCAACATGTGGAAAACACTTTCACTCTTCCAGCCACCAGCAGAGAAATTGTTTCACATTGTGGGGTATTGTCACCTTCCTTGGACTATCTGAGGTGGGTTATGTGAAAGTTGTCTTTATTTTTTGATCTTTTTTCTTTAATCCACTTTTATTTTTTATTAAAAAACTGCTTCATTTTGAGCCATGTATGTTACTCAACATCTCAGTTCTAAACATCACTTAAGAGCTTAAAAAAGGTGTAGTAAAAAGCACATGAAACCTTCAGCATCACTGCCAAGTTTTATTCTTCCACAAAAACATTAGAATTGCTGAATCTGATGCTTAATTCAAGCCTCAGTATATCGAGGAACCTTTCTGACCAATTTGAACTTTTTTTTAGATAATGTCTTTAGAAGTTTTCAGCCTTCTTTCGTTCTTAAAGCTGCTGCTGAAACACATATTTCTCTCCCATGTCTTCTGACTCACCTCTTTCCAATCCCTAATGGCTTCCCCTGCCTGCCCTTGAGTTACAGACCATTTCTGAAATGCTGTATGACAGCACTTTCTTGCAGTGGTTTCAAAAAAGAAAAATTGGCTGTTTATCTCTCAAAGTCCTGAAAAAGAATTTTCTCTCTTAGCATTTTCATGAGGTAGAGGGCCAAGGTTGGTTTCTCATTCCACAATATCGGATGAGAAGACAGTTTAGGGAAAAGTAATACAGATTTGTCTTTAATCAAGGGCCCAGTCTTGCAAAGCACTAATCTTTTCTTAGTGGTACAAAGCATTCTAAGTTCCCACAGAAGGCAGTACAGGCCAAGAACACTCAGCTGTATCCTTAAAATCCAAAATTTAATGGTGTTTAGACTGGACCAGTACATATATATTCAAAATCACTATATGGAAATCAAGCCAGCAGGAGGTAGAGGGTGATCCAGCTTGGTGACTACAATAATTAATTACTTCCCACTAATTAATAATTCTTACATGCACAATAACCAGCAGTAGATCTTGTGCATTTTCACCAGGAAAGTGCTGGGAAAGTGTTTAGTAACAACTTTTCTCTGTGAAGGGAAATAATTGAATTAGTACAAGCAAATCAACTTAAATCTCCTCAGTGTAAGTTCAACGTGGTGACCTCTGCAGGCCATCATTATTACGAATTTTTCTGTCTTGAATATATACATTTTTATGTCTTTGGCATGTGATCTTTTAAAATATGGACATTAGAAATTGCAATGTTATAAGATTGACACTGTTACACAAAGCTGTACCTGTCCTTCCTGAATGGGATAGTTTAAAAAGCCAAGGATATTGATTGTTACTATTAACCCACAATCATATTAATTTGAGGGCTGTCTTCTCAATTACTCTCAGTTCTTTTCAGCTTTGCCCTTTATGTGCCATTTGTTGTAAAAATTTAAAGGGATGGCATATTTCTTAAACATCTTATTGGGAAGAGTGTTCAGAGATACCAGCCCTGAAGGTACCACTCCAAACATGTCCAAAAGATCTAGTTCCCTGTTGTTTCTTTTTCAGGTTCTTCCTGCACTAATTCTTTGCTCTGCCACTCAGCCTTTTAGGATTCCTCCGCTGTAATTCTGACTCCCCTGATGTCCAACCTGACTCTCCCCTGGCCCAGCCTGAGGCCGTTCCCTCTCCTCCTGTCCCTTGTTCCCTGGGAGCAGAGCCTGACACCTCCAACTCACCCCTCCTGGCAGGGAGTTGGAGAGAATTCCAGGTCTCTCCTGAGCCTCTTTTTTACTTTTCCTTTTCAACTGAACTACACTGAACTTAGCTTTTAGCAGCCCTATATTATTTCCTAATCGTTCATCTACACAGAGTGACCTGTAAAGGAGTTACCTACTTCGTTCTTTTGAAATTTGCCATCACAGCATTGCCAGAGTCTTTTTGGGGGGAAGACACTTCAGAATGAAACTTCCGCTCCTTTAGACTTTCAGGTGTGTCATTTTTAGACTCTTTCAGGTGTGCCATTACTTACATCCTTGCTCTTGTTTCCTCCCAATTAATATTTTTTCATTAGCAAGTCCTTGACTGAACCGTTGCGAGCAGAAGAGATGAGAAAGCATGTAAATAATGAAGTGATACACACAGAGTGGGTACAGGTGGGTTGTTCTTCACAGATTTTTGTGTTCAATGATGCTTAAAGCAATTTAATACCACAGAAGACAGTCAGCTCCCCTCCTTCGGTACATTTAGGGTTTTTAATACTGGCAGAGTATTTTATCACTAATTTCTCATCCCTTGAGCCAAATGTCATAGGCTAGTTCTGCCTTTTTCTCTCAGATCCTTCTGAAATTGTTCTAAATCTGAGAGCAGGGAGAGGCAAACTGTGTTTTACTGCGTGAGAGTTAAAGTGATAAAAACAAGCGGGGAGAAAAAAAGGTGAATGTGAAGAGGATGAGAAAAACACTCCTTTAGTGGCTCTTAATCAGAGATCCCCAAATGCTTTGCAAAGCCTCTCAGTGCTCTGCAGGGCAGAGAAATGTTCCCCACTGGAAAGCTGAGTCACAAAGAGGGGCTGTGAGTGTGGGGTGTGAGCTGCCAGTGAAGGCAGCAGCCAGTCTGTGACACTCAGAACCAGTTGCTCCAATACAACAGTCTGTCAGTGCTGGTTTTGTGGGTTTAATCTATAGTTTCTGACTTCTCTTTATGTGTGGAGACCCACTGAGAAAATAGAGATGAGAAAGGGAAGCTATGAAAAGGGCATGGAATTAAAGCTAAAAAGTGCCACATTTCCATGAGCTCTGTGCTGCTCTCACATGGCACTGACAGAAGCAAAGGCCTCTTGCTGCCTCAGATCAAGAGTTGAGGCAGCACATCTCTGGAAATAATTCCTTTTACATGGATCCAAGTGATAAAGCTGCCACTTGGTTAAGCCAAGTGAGTGTGTTACGTGTGGGGTGATTCCTCACCACACAAACAAACGAGATCCCATCAGAATTCCAGCCGTTTCTGTAAGGTGCTAAACAGAATTCCTTCACTTTCTGTCCTGTCCTTAACACCTGAAGTTTCTAAGGGAGAGAAGAGTTTTCTGCAAAAAAACCACAAAATAATTTCCTTCAGGAGCTTTGGCTTAAGTAGAACCACAGTGTTTGGTCTTAGCAAAACTAAGAACTAGAAGAAGCACATCTAACAATGAAGAATCACAGAATCATAGAATCATCAAGGGAGGAAAAGACCTTAGAGATCATCTAGTCCAACCTATAACACAACATCAATATCAACATCAACCATCAATCCCTCATCTATACCATGGCACTGAGTGCCTCATCAATTTTGCTCTTCAAAACTTCCAGGGATGGTGACTCCATGACCTCCCTGGGCAGCCCAGTCCAATGACAAATATCTGGTTCCAGATTATAGGAATGTCTTTTGTGGTACCCTAGTAAAAATGGAAATTCAGTACTTATAAAATAGAAAATTAAATTTTGCAGAAAACATCGAAGTGTTTTATACAGCTGTTCCCAGTCTAATAATAAAATAAAGTCTGCTTTAATATGCACTGAAAGACCTTGATCATGCACCTCCCCACAGACATTGCTTTAAATATGATATAACTGCATATTACTTTTGACATAAATACTTAAAAATAAGATAGAAATCTTAGGAGTAGCGTTTTATTATATACACTTACATCTGCAGCAAAAGATTGTTGATCTTTGAGAAGACACCCATATTTTTGGTTTGATTTCTGACCAAATGATTTCATGCTCTCAAATGTATTATTGGTGCTTCCTCTACAACTTGCAGTTTAAGCAGCCATTAAATATTTGATGTGCATCACAAATAGCCATAGGTAATACTTGTGCATACATTTTGCAAAATATAACTTTAAGACACAGGATAGTAAACATAAAGTGGAAGAATAAACATAAAACCTGCATTCTACTCTGAGTGTTCAGTTGGGTATTTTATGGCTAAAGCTGTTACTTCTTTAAGACTTGATGTTTATCATTGAATAAGGAAAAAACCAAACCTCCAAAACCCAAGAAAAGAACAAAAAAAAAGAACAAGCCCCCATCAAACGAACAAAAAGCAAACAAAAAAAACCCCACCAAAACCCCACTGCCATCGCAACCAGAAACCAACAAACCCCACCAAAAAAACCCTAAGAAAAAAGCTCAAGCAAAAAACAAACATACAAATTAATTGTTTCAATATCTAATTAATTAATCTAAACCTCTAATTTTTTTTTAAATTATAAATACAATAAAATTGTATTATGTAAGACAGACACTGTGAGTATAAAAAGTATTGTTGGTATGCCTGAAAAATCTGGAAAAGTACGATTAAATTTGTAATAAACCAATAAATTATTTAGAATTAGTTTATTGCTGGTTATTTTTATTTTAGTATTGAAATTTTCCTGTTGCAATCACAAATGAGGTATAGGGAAGACATCCTTATAAAGCACTTTATGAACTTTTATTTACAATCTGTTGGAGAAACAGGAATTTTAGAGAATTCTCTGGAGTTGGGTTTTTATAATCCAGAGCAAATTCTGTCCCTTCAGCTTCTCAGATGAGAGTCCAGATGCAAAACTCCCTTTTTTATTCTCTAGTAAAAGCTTTGTAGACCCAGAGAGTTTTCCTCCCCTGGTTGTATTTTTCTTGAGGGGGAGAGGGAAAAACTTTTTTAGTTCTCATTTTGTGAAACTCCAACATGCAAAGAAGTCAAATGCAAAGTTAAAGTGATTGAGTATAAACACGAAGAAATACCAGAGTGTTCCAGGGGGTTTGTGGCTCCATACAATATCTGTACCATCAATGTGCTAAAGATGGTTTATCTTCAGGATCAACTTGCATGAAAACTTCCCAACTTTTTATGTTGTGGTGATCACAGATGTGTCAATAGAGCCAAGTAAGGTGGTATTTGTAAATCCAACTGTGCTTGTTTGTAAATGATATAATACACCCAACTAAAAACTGTTTATTGCAGCAGATACCATAGATGATATCACTTCAAACAATCATAACGCACTTCCATATTTTACTAAACAAACCTGAGCAGAGTTGGAGTTTATTTACTAATAGTAATCTGTTTTACTCTGGTTTTATGACAACTTTGGACACTCCAGTGTGTCTTCCTCTTGAAGTTAAATAAATTTCTCACCTGGTCTTTCTGCTGGAGATGCTGGTGTTGCCTGGATACAGCTGGTGCTGTTCGGGTAGTGCTGCAGAGCTGTCAGCATGGCCATTCTGTTACATTGATTTAATAAATGCATTATCTGCAGAAGCAGCTCAGCTTTTACATCAGCAAAGGATGGAAGCCAATGGAATGTAATTTAGTCAGCTTTTTACAAGATATTTTGTCTTCCCAGTGTCACATATGAAGGTTGAATGCGAACTGTGTTTATTTACCTTTCACATCACTATCACAGGAGGCTTTTTGTCTGTATCATTCACTAATTTAAGTTCTGCAAGTGATAAAAATGCCAAAAAAAAAAGTTACAAAACTGCTGAGAGATATTTTATATATAACATTTTTGTAACTCTTCTATAAGTTTTCCCAGTTCCTTCCATATACATACACACTGTATTTTCAGTCTTTTTCATGACAACACCCTGAGTTGGAGTTTTACACTTACAGTGCATGTTACTATAATAACTGAAATCACAGTGACCCAAATTGTCTTCATATACCACTTTAATCCCTCTTTGGGAGCTGGAAATGAAAACCTTAAAATAGTTAATTTAATAATAATTTAATAGCAATTAAATATTTTAATATTTTAATATTTAAATATCTATTTAACATATAGCAAATATAGATAATGTTTAAATATTTTAATAATAATTTAATAGTTAAAAAAATACAACTGTCAGTCCAATTCCTGCACTTTAAGAAAAAGCAACTCTCATAGAGTGTCATTGAAAGAAATATCAGTGGTCACAGAGAAAAGATGTTACCATAAGATGAACATGATTTAGGGACTTTGCAGTGAGAAATAAGTCCAAAATTACAGTGGCAGGCCCAGCAAACCTTGCAGCAGCACATATGAGCTGCACTATATAATTTTAAGCAGGATATAATTAACATATAAAATCCACCATTTGTGGAGCTGAGAAGCAGATTTTTATAGATCATTGTTCCATGATTTGCTCTCTGAAGCATCTGGTGCTCACCATTGTTTGGGGCAGGATTTTAGTGATGCCTCAGCCTGCAGTACAATAGCCTGCACGTAATTAATAATTTACCACTGAATTTCTTAACACAGCTCGTGCTCTGCTCCATGGCAAGCCTTGCATTATTTACACAGCCTGAGCCCAGGGACAGGGTGTTTAAGCAGATTTTTAGATGTCACAATGGTCATTTACAACCAGGAATCAGTCAAGGCATCTCTAAAGTGTCTGTTCAGGTAAGAGGTGGAGTGAAGTCTCTATTAACCCAGCACTGGGTGAGCACACTGATGGATTTGGGTCAGCTTTTCCTGTGGTTTTTACTGTAAAATTGAGATCCCATAGCCAAAACTATAATTTTACTGTGAGTTTTTCTTGAATTAAAGAAACAGTTCCATTAATTCTATACAGAGAATATGGGCTCATAGGGGCAATCCCTGTCAGCAAGTGCTGCCACAAATGAAAGGTTTGTCAAGCACTGGAACAAGCTTCCCAGGGAAGTGGTGGAATCACCACCCAAAAATGAGCAGATGTGGCACTTCATGGTATGTTTTAGTGGGTATGGTGGTTTTTGGTCAAAGGTTCCACTTGATGAGGCTGGAGGTCTTTGCCAACCCTAAGGATTCCCTGATTCTGTGGCTCCGGTGTCCACTGGTGCTTCTGGAAATGGCAGGTGGGGAATTGGAATCTTTCTCCAAAAATAAAAAGGATGATTGGCAGCAGGGTGACCAGAATTTCAGAGAAACAGCCTTGCTGCTGGAATCTAGTAAGAGGTTACCTGAAAAGAGAGAAGTGGTTAGTGCCACCTCTTTTATTGAACATAGTGACACTAACTATTTCTCAAATGCATACATTTGTCCTGACATAGTGTCTAATAAGGCATTGCATGCTAACAAAACAGAGATTGATTGTTCTCTGGTGAGCTGGGTCTTTTTAATCACTATATCTGGCCAGAAAAGACAAGAACTGTTCTGTGAAGCACAGCAAAGGTGGATACAAATGCATACTGCAAATAGGTTTTTCTTTTAGAATAACACACCACATTTTGCACCAAATTCTACACTAAAATCTACTTTAAAAACAAGCTGCACTTAGCTCTCTGCAGACCTCTGCAGGTGAGTGATTTTGGGCAGGGGATGTGTCTGTGTTCTGTGTGTTCAATTCACTCCACAGTGGGGCCCTCAACTCCCAGATTGATCATCAGGTGCTATTGCAATAAAAAAGTAATAATGATAATAATAAAATTAACAGCTATAGTTAGCTGTGACAAGCTGAGCATTTTTTTTTCCACCTCCAGCTGGTAGGAAATTGCAGTCCATATTTTACTCCAGACATAGGCTTGTACTTAGGCTTTTCATTACGGAGAGAAATATCCCTGCATTTTCTTGCTCACTTTCTCTGTTCATCTGCTTCAGTGACCTTAGTGATACGAAACCTTGTAAAGCAGTGAGCTAACAGTGACAGCCCCAGAAGGTGAGACACGTGTATGTGCTCTAATGAGGGATGTTTATGTGCTCACATTAGCATCAGGGTTCCTTCCAGACTGTTACATAAACAGGTAGCAAGGTTGAGCTTGCCACTGTCATTGGAACTGTTTGTTTCTGCTGCATCACGGCAGAAGTGTCAAACAACTTTTGTTTTTTATTTTTTTTTTCAAATTCTAGATCCCACTCTGAAACAAAGTACAAATTCTCTGAATTCCTTCCTCTGGTGAAAGTGTTTGATGTGACTCCTCACAGCCTGTTGTTGCAGTGCAACCACTGGTCGCTGCTCTTCATGGAGCTGAAAGTCTTTTTATTCCTAGAAGGAGTAAATTTCTGTACATTCATTTAAAGGACAGACAGAGATCTTTGTCTGCAAAATAAAAACTCAAATATTTGGCTTTTTGGTAGTTTGTTTATATAAAGAAGAGAAGTATGTTTTTATCATTGAGACAAGAGGCCATGAGCTATAGAAAAACTCCATGGAGAGGCAGCTTGAATGTCCTGGGAACTGAGGAAGGGCCAACAGAAGAGAGCAAGAGTTTATGAATGAAAGAATAAAAGACATGGAATGAGTATAAATGGTTCATTTCTCTTATACAACAGACTATATGCTAAAAATTTGCAATTAAGGGCATGTGAGCCATCAGTTTATGTATATTTTATGTATATTTTATTGAACTCTTACTGTGTACATCAGTATTTTATTTACCATTCTTCAGGTTCAACATGTAGCTCTGTAATTCAACATGAAAACAAATATAAAGCCTTAAGAAATTTAAAGTACTTATATCCAGAAAGAAAAAAAAAGTCTATTTTTAAGCTGTAAGCTTCAATTCTCAAAAAGCTAGAATAAAATGAAGGGAATATAAGGTCAACCACTCAGTACAGTGCAAGATATAATTAAAAACCACCCTACTGGTAGAAAAACTTTTTGTTTTGTTTTTAACCTTCAGGTTAAAAAAACCCACAATGTCTTTCAGTTTTCTCCCAGAATTTAAGGATTTTTATGCTTTTTAAAATAAGGATTGTTTTGAAATGAATAATAACTTTTTAAATATTAAGAGTATGTATTAAAAATAATTTTTTGTCTGTTAGACATCTAGTATCTGTAGGGTAAATAGTAAGGATAAACTACTATGAGTATCAGAACCATTATAAATGTAGGCTTCCTGTTTCAGTGATATTTTAAACCTGCTCTGAATTTTTAGTTTAAATTCCTGCCTAAATTAGTGCTGGTACTGTTTCCTCCACAGTTAGAACTGTCTCACACTGAGAACTTGGGAGTTCTTTCCTTTTAACTGTCTGGGATTCCCAGCACTCATTAGCCCAGTTAATTACAGGAGCTCTGTGTGTGCCCTTGGCTGAGCCGAGCTGAGCTCTGCTCACCATCCCAATCCCATCCCAGGGCAGGGCTGTCCTAACCAGGCTGAGCTGAGCTCTGCTCACCATCCCAATCCCATCCCAGGTCAGGGCTGTCCTAACCAGGCTGAGCTGAGCTCTGCTCACCATCCCAATCCCATCCCAGGTCAGGGCTGTCCTAACCAGGCTGGGCTGAGCTCTGTGCTCACTCCCCAGTCCAGCTCAGCCTTACTGCAGAGTTGATTAAAAGTGTGTCAAGGAGGGATTATCCAGGGGTTCAGCTCCAGAAATGTGGATGCAGTAAATTCCAACAAGGAGTAACAAGCAGCTGGGGACAATATCGTCTTCAGCAGCCAGAAGAGGACAGATGTCTCCAGCCCAATTCACTCTGAAATTTCCCTCAGACTATAATGAGTAGTTAATAAATACTCACTTTTCCTCAGGCCTCTCAGCTTGAGCTGAGCTTTCCCAATCAACCCGAGTTGCTTTCAAGTAATTTTTGCTGGGTTTTTTTTCAGATCACTCACACCCTTTCCCTACATTCTGCCTGTGTTTGCACAATCACCTCATTTCACAGCTCTTAATTAGTTGCCAAGCCAGTGGTAGCCCTGATGCTGCACCCCCTGACCCTCTCTCGTGTCTTTCTTCTCCAGACAACCCAGAACAGCAGCTCCAGTCCCATCTGTGAGCTGCTGTCATTTGGGATTTTTTTTTTTAATAGCATCATGTGCATTTTTTTTCCACTTCGCGCTTAGATGAGAGGTGTTAATTTGTAAATAAGAAAAAAATAAAAATTTAAACAGTGAAAGCAAGAGGGAAAAGCCACTGCCAGCTGAAAAGATGAGGGAATTAGAGCAGTAGCTCAGCTTGGGGCATTGATCTGTTGATTGATTGGGTTGGTAGCTCTGGCTCCAGAGCCACTCTTACTTATTGCATTCTTTTAATGTTATCACTTACCACACCCACGTCTCTGGGTACCAAATTCATCAATATTGCAATACTTGAAGAGAAAGAGGCACAAATAAGGTGTTTTCAGTCATGGTGAACATCTCAGCCACCTTACTTGCAACCTCAGGTTTAATTGTGAACTCTGTTAGATTAGAAAAAAAAATCTGAATTTTTCTCTTCCTTATTTGATTCTTTGCAGCCTTACTGAGTCTTGCTAAAATCTCTTCAGCTCAGTTTACATAACTAATCCAAACACTGTTTACAAAGCCAACCCATTTTAGGGATTGTGTAGATTTGGGAGAGCTCTTACTTGCTAAATCTCTTCTTGACTCAGCATAAAAATTGTCATATAGAATTTGCTAAATAAAACAGATGACACCACAGTGTGTAACCACAAATGTTTTACTATTCCATAATAAATTATCTCTCTATAGGGACTATTCTATTAAAACCCCAGTGTGGGCACTTCGAGTCCATCAGTATAAGTTTGTGAGTTTTTATTTAGTAAAATAATGCTACTCTGATATGTCACAAAACTTGAACCCTCTTAAAACTAAAAATACTTTATAAAATGTAAAATTACAGCATTTTGACCTGGATCCACAATCCATTTCTGTGAAATTACAGTGACTTAAAGTCTATAAAGCCTGTATTACTGGGAATATTGGTATGATTAGAAATATACTAGATAGGTATAAGAAAAAGCAGATTAGAGAAAACACACAAATTCATTTTAGATATTCTTAGAACTGTATCTGATTCTGTTTTATATGAATTGAATAGTTGAAACTTTCCCATCACCACTTATGTGAAAGTCCTAACAGCCTAACAATATGTAGCCACATAATTTCAGGCAGATATATATGTACATAATACAATAAGCAGCGCTCTGGTAACTGCAGTGGTTTTGCTGTATGAATAGGAAATAATAACACACAAATATGATTTGACTATTGACGTTAAAATGTTTTAAATATTTATTTTCTCAAGGAATAATCATTCACAAAACTATTCAAGTTATTTTTTCCAAGGGTTTATAATTAATTTAGAATGCAGCAACATCTAAGCTTTGCAAGTGGTTTCCTTTGGACTGAATTATCCTGTGATTTTCAATCCTATCAGGGTGAGCTACCTAAGGAATAGGGATTTAACAACACTTGTAGGTTTGTATAAAGTATAGTTTTACATTCCAGCTTCAACAACAGTGCAGAATTAATTCCAAATGAAACTTTCCCTCTACTTTATAGTAGGGAAAAAAAAAGTTTCACCTAAAGCTTGTGTTTGGTAGAGAGTTCAAGAACTTCACTTCTGATTTGGGTTATAAAATGAGATCTGAAATCAGGTGTGTTTCAAGTGCTTTGAGGCTTCCTTTACAAATCCCTAGTGCTGAGCAGTTTCACCTCAGAACTCTGGCAAAGGGTTTGCACATATTGTCTGACAGAAATATCAGCATCTAAAGACACTGAATGTGTCTGAGTGCCTGAGGTCAGGCAGCATTTAGCAAACCTTGCTGAAGACACACTTATGGATTATGCTGGCTCTTGTTTTGCATTATTCATTGGTGTGCTTGAAACACTGTGAATTGAGATGAGAGAGAGATGTGGAATTGGAGGTGAAACCTTCTTATCAATGTATTTGCTATTAACTATGCCTTTGCATTAATTTAATTTATCCATATGCAAATAATCTAAAGAACCACAGAATCACTGAGGTTGGAAAAGACCTCCCAGACCATAAAGTCCAAGCTGTGCCTCATCCCCACCTTGTCCCCCAGCCCAGAGCACTGAGTGCCACATCCAGTCCTTCCTTGGACACCTCCAGGGATGGTGACAAAGGCTGTAAAGAAAGTTATGGAGTAAGTTTAGGAAATTGTTTAAGTCACAGACATCATAAGTTCTCCTGACCTCAGCAGAACTGCCTAAGTGTTTACATTTAAAATACCAACTGTATTTTTTCTTTGCTTATTTGTACTATCTCTAGTATTTAAGGTCCTCGGTAGTATTTTGGCTGAATAATTACAGTGGGATACAACATAAATGGATAGAGACAGCCTGGTTTGTTATTCCAATAAACACACACCTTGTGTTCTTTGTGGTATGTTGCTTTTGAAGAACAGCCTCACCTATGACAGGGGAAAGGACACTCAAGATGTGAGTTTTGTTTCTGTTTGTGCCCCAGATTTATGAACTCTTTGATGAAAATCACTGACTCAGCCTTACGAGGCATAAAATTAAGATTGTGGTATTTGTATTCTTTCAAGTGTTTTGAGAGAAGAGCTTCATGTTACTGTCACTATTCTGATCCTGTCGAGAAATATTCCTTGATTTTTGCATCCTCAGCTTTATATCTAAACAGAACAGGTTGCTGATTGGTTCTGGTGGGTTTGGAGTTTTTGTTGGGAGATGTACTCCATGCATCAGAACATTTACTACCTCGTTGTAAATACCAGTAAAAATTTCTTCCCTGTGAGGGTGGGGAGGCCCTGGCACAGGGTGCCCAGAGAAGCTGTGGCTGCCCCATCCCTGGAAGTGTCCAAGGCCAGGTTGGACAGGGCTTGGAGAAGCCTGGGATAGTGGAAGGGGATTGGAATGAGATGTTCTTTAAGGTCCCTTCCAAGCCAAACCATTTTGTGATTCTATTAAATACATCTGGATTGCTGCCTTTTGCTCCTCAAGTGAGAAGACAAGGTTGTGGTTGCACTGTCGTGTCTCCTGGATCCAGGAATTCTGTTGGGCTGTTTGCTTCAGCACATCTGACTTGGTGCTTGGTATTCCTGGTCTGCAGCCCAACCCTCTATGTGTATTTATATACTGTTTTATTCAATTTTACTAATATCTAAAATAATTGAGATATACAGACCAGAAACATCTCAGCTGTTACATTAAAATTTCATTTGTTAGTTTGTTTTGGTGCTGCTGTTGCCAACATTGAAAGAAAGAGTGAAGACATTGTAGATACAGACATAAATGCAATAGCAGGCACTTATTTTTCCTGTATATTTCTTTGACCATTTCTTTCAAGTAGAGAGGTCTTGAACAAATCAGAGGACAGAGTCTATAAAACCTTAGAAAGGAAAAAAATTCTCTAGGTACTAGAGAATAAAAACTTGTTTAAAGGCCTCAAGATTCTATTTTCAGGTATAATCTTACCTGGAAATGAAAAAGAGAAAGCAAAAAGTTCTTGCAGTAGCTAGATGAGTTGAAAATGGGGGTTTTAATGAAATAAAAGTGGTAATACTAGATTTGTATTACATACAATTTTAATAAGAGCCCATGTTATGGAGAGCCTGAGGCTGCAGCACAGCAGGAGTTTCAGATTTTTTACATAAATCCAGGTAGGTATCTCAGTTATCCGAGACAGACAAGCTATAGAACTGATTCCTACCTCTGCTAAAAGCTCCTTACATTGCACACTGTAGTTGCAATGCATAATTACATTTGCATGTGTTTTAAGTCCTCTTTTTCTGACACACTGGCTATGTATTTATATTTTCATAGAACATAAAGTCCCACCAACTTTTTACACAACTGAAAGGACAGAACAAGAAAAGAAATGCCAGACATTTAAAGAACATTCCCTTTATATAATCAATTTGCACTCCAACTGTGTGCCCACATTTTCATATGCAGCTACTGCTCTGTCTCCTTGACATTAGAAACTTCAGCTGCTGACTTTTCTTTTTTGAATCTTTCAGTTTGTGGAAAAAAACCCAGAATGTTGCAAAGCCACAATGGGCCTTCCCTGTTAAAGACCTCATTTCACTGAAGAAGAAGAAAGATTCCAAACCCTTCAACATAATTGTTCAACTTTCTATTTATAAGTTTATTTCTATTTATAAATATACTTCACCTGCAGAGCTGCCTCCAGCTCTGGGATCCAGTTTGTGTCCACGGCCCAGTCCTGTCACTGGTTATCACTGACTATAATCTGGCATCATCTGGATAATATATTTGGATAATTTTGTGTGTTGATAACATTATTTTACACCAGAGCCTTCTCTTTCCTAGGCTAAGCTCTTTCAGCTCCTTGGAATGTGACTGGTTATCTTTACAGAAAGAAAATGAAAACATTGGGAGAAAACGTGAAACCCTGAGGAAAATAAATAGACTTAAATTTTTGAGGGTGCTATATTTAAAAAAAAATCTTGTAATTTTTGAATCAACATTCAGACAGGAAAATTAGCCTCTGTTTTCTCTGTAGCAGATTGTAAGTAACAAGTTAAATTATCTCCTGCATATGTATTCAAGTTATCAATAATATGTAAAAGTCATAAATCAATTTAAGCAATAAATAGCTTAATTTAGAAAATCAATTCTCAGAATTGTTTAGAAAATCACCTATTGGCACAGTGATTTCTTCCAATACCCAGGTATTGACCTAATTTATCTAACTATATCCATTTCTAGTTTGAAGGAAGTATTTTTTCTCCTTTTTCCTTTACCAGGCCATCACCATGGCAGATTTTTGTCTTCCTAGAGAACAACTGATAGAGACATGCTTATTACTTGGGGTTTAACACCCATATGTTACTGATTTCTTAATGCCTTGAAGCTTTTCTGCACATATGTGACTTTAAACATTGGTATGGAAAGGCTAGAGATGTTCATTACTAGTAATGAACAAAGTTTGTTAAATATAGTACTGAAAAACAGTGTAGAAAATAGGGAATTGCATAATTGATTCACACTTTTGGCTGAAAATCTCACAATTTTGCCATTTTTGATGGGAGGACATCAGAGCTGGATACAACATGTTGCAGTCAGAGGTGAAATCCTGGCCCCCATCTAAATTCATACAAAGCTCGTTGGAGCAAGTTTTTATTGAATATGTCTCATATTATCAAAGAGATCATTGTACTCATTTGCATTGATTTTAGCAGCCCAGGCCAAGTGTTTGAAGGCATCACAAGTTCTTTCAATTCAAAGATTTGTGGCAGGGGAGGTTTAGATTGGATATTAGGGGAAAACTGTTCATTGAAAGAGAAGCCCTGGCACAGCTGCCCCTGGAATCCCCATCCCTGAAGGAGTTGAAAATACACATGGATGTGGCACTTGGGGACATGATTTGGTGGTGGCCTTGGCTGTGTTGGGTTAACAGTTGGATTCTATAATCTTGAGGGTAATTTCCAACCCAAATGATTCAGGGAAAGAATGTATGAAATCAGATCAGGCAGAAGATCCCATTGCAAGTCATTGTTATCTTTGTAGCAATTTCACTAATTAAGCCAACCCCGAACACCCAGAGTCTCCTCAGAAAAGAAATTACATACTGCTTATGGATTGAAAGAAAGTGTCAACTTAATGCTTAAGCTGCTCTAAAGAATAAGACCTACTTTTGAAAGACTAAGGTGTTGAAAATAAAGTATATGGTTCATATCCCTGAGTAGAACAGGGATATCCCTCCTAAACTTCCTGCTGACTGGGAACCTTTAATCCTTCTGACTGTGAAGTATCTTGACAAACAAATCTTTTTTAATTTTGGGAATCAAGATTAAGTTGCTAATGATGCAACAGCAATGGCCCTGCTTATGTAATTGCTTAACAAGAAATCCCAGAGAGAAACGTGCTGAAGATTCCAGCTTCAGTCTGGCTCCCATGAGACAAGAAATCCCTGTTTCTATGTATTTCTTTTGTATTTCTGTGTATTTCTTTTGACTTTTCCAGATTTAAAGTGGAAGAAATTATGTTTCCAAAAGGACACTGAACCCTTTTGAAATACACCGAGCAGATTCAGGGAAAAAAGAAAAAAAAGAAGAATTACAGGGGTATAAATTACTGAAACCTAGTTCCCTTCTCATAAATGTTGTTTGTACTACTTCCCACCATAAGAAGGATGAACATGCCCTGCAGTATTAGTCTTACTGAAGTGTGTGCAGTAACAGTCATCACAGTAATAATGTTTTCATTTCTTTCACTTTTTGTATTGATGCACCAGTACAGGTTATAGAATTCATTATAATTATGCTGAAGTAGAAATATGTATAGGCTTAATGTGCATAGTCTTTAAACTGTCATTCTCTGAACTAACTTAGAAAATGAAATAAAAAAGGTAGTGATGACATTTACAACTGATTTGTAAAATGAGGGAGATCCTTGATGAAATCCACTTTGAATAAATGTGGATTTTGCACCTATTAAGAAGCTGGATTTTGCCTGAAATCCCAAGTGGTGAATTATTCTGTACAGCCTGGTCTCCAGTGCTCCACAGACTGATGGCCTTTTCAGAGAGAGAACAATTCAGTGGAGAAAATAGCAGGGTATCTGTGAAAAGAAATTAAACATAACTGAGATGACAAATTTTACTTTAGAATGAGAACATCAGCTATGCTTGAGCAAAAGAGTGCAACACGAATGAAGGCTGTGCTGGGGGCTCCACAGGGGCAACTGCTGCTCATTCTGCTCTTCTGGAGGGCAGGAGTGGGGATGCTTTAGGTAGGTTCTCACAAGTTTGAATGTGTTGCATGTGTCAATTTTATATTTAACATATATTTAACATAAATTTACAAGTTATTATAATAAAGCCATATATTTTGCATAACTGAGCAAATTGTGACAGAATCACGAGTTTGGAAAAGACTCTGAAGATTGAGTCCAACCATGCTAAGGCACAGTTCAGATCATCTTAATCTAGATTGAAAAAGTCAGTTCTGTTCCCCTAAAGGAAGGAAAATGATGCCATTCATCTGCCTCTGGGTTTGTTACCTCCATGCCTTTCTTTTGCTAGATGTCTTTTAATTAAAAACAATTTCAAAAATACAGTCAGTTCAATTGAATTATGTTATTATTTCAAATACCCAACTCAAAATTTTGCTTGACACTTTGATATACATTTATATATGTGTTAAAAATCTATGAGGAAGTTGCAGCAGGTAAGTCAGGGTTAATTTGGTTGTAGGCACTCTTAATTAAATTACACTTCCTAAAATAAAGGTAATAAAATTCTATTGTCACAGTAATCTGATGAGAATATAGAGGTGGCAGTGATACATTTATTGCCTCTAAAATGACCTTTGTGTCAAACCTGATGAATTGATTAATATTTAGACAAAATTATTTGGTTTTATTTACTCCTTCATCCAAGAGCTCCAGTTACACTGTGCCACTCCTTTCGAGTTGAAATATGAAGCAAAAACTGGAAGACTTAAAAAGCTGTGGTAGCAGATGGATTTATGAACATCCCTTTGCCTTTTTTCATTTGAACTGTGGCAACCACCATCTAAATTGAGGATAATTAGATACAATATTTCCACATAATTGTATGATAAAGGTTTCTAGTGACAGATTCTGTGCAGCTTTGTATGGTAATTTCTTGGTAAGAGAGTAATTTATTCCCAATGCTGATTGATGATGAACAGATTATTAAAGTTGGAATGTGTGACACTTCTGCTTTCTCTTTCATTTGAAATAAGATCAGAGTCATTCTAAGCAGGAATAGTCAGTATTATAAAAGGATGGTGTGTAAAACCATGGACCTTTTCTTACACCATAGATTGATAACCACTGGAATTACAGCAGTGCCATAAACATTTTAGTGTGCATCATAAAGATTTTCCATGTATGGCACCAGCCCCATGGTAGAGCTCCGTTAAGGTTGTAGTTTCAAAAGCAGTCATCAGAAATTAACTTTAAAAATAAGTTCTAAGTGTTTTAGAAGTTAAAACTAATCAAAATCCCATGTAATCCATTTATATTCTTTAAGAAATTATTTTAAGGTTTTCTGTGACTTGACCTTTATTTTATGACAAGATATGAGTCATAGCTATAATTATTATACTGTATGGAAAAAAAAAAAAAGGAAGTCAATGGATTTTCAGAGCTATTTTGTTAAAAAAAAATTAAGAATACTATAACAAATCTTTATATTTCACTATCTAAAATGTTTCTTACCAGGTCAGCCACTCTATCAATCTATACTTTAAAATGAATTTGAAAAGAACTGTTGAATAAATGTATCTTTGCTGAGTTTACAGCAAATATAAGCATCAAGCTGCAACTTGTAATTATGCAGGTGCACAGTGGAGGCCTGTAATAACCACAGGAATTGAGCACATTTACCTGAGTATGAAACACGGACACATCCACTGCTGTTAAAACAATTTATTAATGGATTTGTGGTTGGCTGTGCAAAACGTACCTGCATTATTCTAACCCCAAAGTGGAAAACTCCTTATTTGGCACCTTTGCATGGTATAGAATTCCAAGTGTTTGCTGGATGAAAGAGCTCTGATAAAGAAACCTGGTATTATTTATGCTGTGTTCTCCTCTTGAGAATTCGAGCTTGGATTTTCAAAGGAACCTGAGTTACTCTTTCTCCCACTGAAAGCTTAAGGATTTTGTTCTTATTTACACTAAATGACTGCAGACTGTCCCTGCAGTAGAAAGGAGCATTAATTTATATGTGAATTTTACTGGTGTTATTTAGGCTCCTGTGAAAATCAGTCTAATGCAAGGAACTTATTTACACAAAGAGGATTCCCATTAAAGAAGGTAAGGTTGGAATAAACTAAGTCTATTCATGCAGAATCAGATTCTATTTGTCCCTCCAGGTTTATAATTTACAAACTTTTAGCTCTTGTCTTTGAGGACTAAATGTCTGGCTCTTCTCATTTTCTTCTCGAGGTAGTGAACAGCTAAGCTGGTTTGCTGTTTGAGCTCAAGCACAAAGGAGGAAAGTTGATTTATGGATGAAACAGCCTGGTTCTTCCTGCAGGGATTTCTAGAAACCTTTTTGTTTGAAGAAAGTGCACAGTTACTTTTCCCAAGAGCCACTGCTGTTCAGTGCACTCCTGAATTCATAGAGACATGTGTGGAGTGATAATTCTGAATTTACTCATTTCATCCTCTTCTGTGAAGAATCCCAGCATGGATGAGGTTGGAAGGTCCCACAGAGGTTCCTGTGGTCCCAGCAGAGCCATCCCAGAGCACAGGGCACAGGGTTGTGTCCAGAGGCTCTGGAATATCCCCAGGGAGGAGACTCCCCCCTCTCTGTTCAATGTGCTCAGTGCTGGGTCACTGCCCAGCCCACAAGTTCTTCCTCATGGCCAGGGGGAACTTGCTGGGCCTCAGTTGGTGCCCGTTCCTCTGGTGCCATTGCTGGGCCCCCCCGAGCAGAGCCTGCTCCATCCTGGGCCCCGTCCCTGCAGATACTGGTAGAAATATCTATAAAGTAAGGAAAATATATTGCAAGTGAGTAATGGTCTGCTTTGCATTTTATGTGTTGTAAAAAAAAAATATTTTCAAAAAGAAAAGTAATTAGTTCGTTATTTATTAGTACAGACTAAACAGATTCCCATTAGCAATAATGATCTTATTTATGTCATGTTTTCTAAAAGGTTGTAAGCGTGTGTTTCCTTTAGGGATATGTTTCTCACTGAGGAATTTAGACCATTAGTTTCTTAAAGGACTTTTGGATGCTTTTGGGATAGCCATGTATGTGTGGGGGTATTTACTTTTGTTTGACTTCTAGGAACCCAAATATTTAGAGAACAGCTATTAACTATTGATGCTTTGGCTCTGTTACAGTTTAAACAAGGCCAAGACCAGCAGCAATGGTTTCCTCATTTTATAGAATCATTGTGGGAAAGAAATCACTCAAGGCTTGAGGGTTTTTTTATACTGAGTTTTGTCCCTTAGGGAACCTTTCATAGGCACTTTATAACATCCTGAAAATAGGGAAATTATTCCCAGAAAAAATAGCAGGCATATGTGAGCTATGAGTCCAGAATGCCAGTGAAGGGATTTGGTGATTTCATAAACCAGTAAGCAAAGTCTGTGTCTTGAACGCTATTCAGACTCTCAAAATGGGATGAGTGTCCTGTAATTCAACTCAACTTTTATTTAGTATAACATATGGAGCAGAGGAAATGATTCACAGTGACAGGATGGAGCCCTGTGATCTTACAACAGCTCCCACATCATCTCCAGGCCAGTAGCAGTAACTATTTTATTTCTATTTTCCCCTTCTTTCTCTCTCCTCTTTTACCTGCCCTACAGTACTGCTCTGTCACAGAGTTTTTAATTTATTTCTTTTTTAGATTAACTTAAAATTCTGCTGCTGAACTGTAGCCAAAATGCCCAGCCATGCCCGTCCTAACAGTGCAGGTTTGGAGCAGCCTGGGATAGTGGGAGGTGTCCCTGCCCATGGCAGGGGGTGAGACTGGATGAGCTTTGAGGTCCCTTCCAACCCAAACTATCCTGTAATCCTATGATAATAGTAAGGTTTTTCCATTTCTTCAAGTTTTACAGTCTCTAAATGCCACTTAAACAGATAAAATGATGGTCATCCCATTTCTCAAAAAAAATGCAGACCCAAATCCCTGATGAATGTTACAGTAATAGTTTCAATAAATCAAGAAATTATAAAAGCTATGTGGTGTTGCAGTAATACTTCATTTCCCAAATGTAAATTATGTTGATCTTTTATCTGAATTTCTCTTTTATCTTCATGTTTTAAATGTCTGAAAATTATATTAAGAGTTGCAGTATCATAAAAACAGTGAATAGGCTTTTAAATCTTTTAAATAAGTTACTAAAGACTTTGATAGTAAAAGGCATAAATAAATAAACACTGAATTGTGATTCATATTAGTTTCTATTCAGATAGTTACTTGATCTGATATTAGTAGTGTCTTGGCTATAATTTGCTATATTGTGTGAGGTGTTGGCATAGAACTCTGTTATAATTGCAAAACTAAAATTGCTTCTGAAACTGAGAACCTATTCATAGTTGAGCTTCAACTTGTCAGTTCAGGTGAATGCCCAGAGATTCATTTTCTCCAGAACTTTCCAAAATTCCTCTGAAGTTTATTGTGTCCAGCTGGAATTTTAAGATAAGATTTTTTTAATTTATTTTTCAATACAACTTCTTCTTTGTTTGTCCTTTTTATGGATATGATCTGGAATACCCAGTTGAATTAAACAAACCAAAGAGGATCTGTGTAACAGAAACTCATTTTTATGGATCTAAAATTTCAGCGTAATGTACTTAGTTAGAGTAACATCTGATCAGCGTTTAAAAATTCTATCAAGTGTGTGCAGCATGGTTTCTCACACGAAACATGAACTCAAATCCACTTTTTTGTCAGCTGGGCTGTTGGAAAAAGACAATTGCTTGTTGAACCATTACAGTGAAAACTGTTCTGACAGCTGTACAGGGAAGTTGTGTTCTGCTCTTAAAACACATATAAGTAGCACTGGTTGGAGATTTTCCAAAAGAACAGTTTTTTCATCTCCAAATGCTGATTCTTTGAGCACACATGTTGATTTCTGACAAGCAGAACAGCAAAGTACTAGAATTGTGCTTGTCAAGGAGCTCTCAGCTGTCTGGTTGGCTCAATAATGCTACTGGCTTTGTGAAAAGTCATGAAACTAGTGAGAATTCTCTTAATTTCAGCTAACAGCCACCAGATAATCCCAGGAGTACCTCAACAAATGCACTTTTCTTTTTCATTGTTTCCAACCCCAAATATTGTTGAATTTCATTTTGGCAGTATAGAGAACATCATCTTAATTAGGAGTGATTTCTTGTTATACCTATGTGGCAACAAAAAAAGCATCATGGAGCAAAAATGCCTTTTCTTTGAAGTTTTGTCATCAATCTTTGCATGTCTAAAGCTACAATTTTGTGTGCTATATACTGTGAAAAAGAGAAAATAATCTCCCTAATCCTTTCAGTGTAAACAAGGGTAAGGCAAATGTGGAGAAGAAGGGGGGATCTAATTCATAGAGAGCATCATGGTTTGATGACACTGACACCAAGGGTCACCACGGAATACCTTCAGATTTCTGAGGGAAGAGTCAGTCTTCCAAATATTGGATTAGGAAAGCGCTATGGGTTTGTTTTACGGAAAATTTTTTCTCTTTTGTTTGCAAGCAGCTGCAGGAGCCCCTCCCAGGGCCCTGACCCCACCGCAGTGACGGGGAGGGGGTGTCTCTTGGCATGGTGTGCAGCGCTGTGTTCCAGGCACTGCCACTGCTGGGTCCCACAGATCCCAGGGGTGCCGGGCGCGTTCCAGCCTCTCTCCCACTATCTCTATCTCCTGGGTTGTCTTCCCCCATCTCCCACGGGTTCCTCTCAGGATCCTCTCCGGGGACCAGTAAATCCCCAGCATCTTTTCTGTAGTCAACCACAAGTTCCAGGGGTGGGGTGGGAGCCCAATCGCGATTTTTCTCCACCAACTTTAGTTGCCTCAAACCCTTTTTTCTTTTCTCCTCACTCTTCCCTTTTCCACACCACTCCCTGTCCCCTCCACCGCCCCCTCTGGCCACCAGAGGGGACCAGGAGTTGTTGCAGCTCTGAAATCCCTCCTATACCCTTTGCACCTGCTTGCAGGCAGGTTTTGCTTCAAGCCAAAAAGCTTGTGTGATTTCATGGAGAAGGACTATTTTGTTGTGTTCTGGCTACTCGTGGTTCTTACGACGGATATTCCATTTAATTTTCTGGTTTTATATTGCTTTGATAAGAGCATTTTTAATACACAACCTATATTTTTTTATTTTTCTGTTTTAATGAAAATTGTTTCTATCTTTATACTCAAGTCTTGAAAGTTTAATATTGAATTTACTTTTAATTCATTTTCACTGTCCCCTTAAACGGTGACAGAAAGTCTTAGAGTGGGCAGCAGGGGATGGGGGGGATTGTGCCCCTCCGCCCCCTCAGGTGAGACTCCACCTGCAGAGCTGCTCCAGCTCTGGGAACAGCACAGGAAGGACATGGAGCTGCTGGAGAGAGTCCAGAGGAGACTCCAAGATGCTCAGAGGGTGGAGCAGCTCTGCTGGGAGGAAAGGCTGGGAGAGTTGGGATTGTTCAGCCTGGAGAAGAGCAGCTTTGGGGGGAACTGATTGTGGCCTTCCAGGACCTGAAGAAGCTACAAGAAACATGGAGAGAGACTATTTCCAAGGGCCTGGAGTGACAGGACAGGGGGAATGGCTTCCCACTGATAGAGAGAAGGTTAGATGGGATTTTAGGAAGAAATTTTTGTTTGTGAGGGTGGGGAGGCCCTGGCACAGGTTGGGCAGAGAAGCTGTGGCTGCCCCATCCCTGGAAGTGTCCAAGGCCAGGTTGGACAGGGCTTGGAGCAACCTGGGATAGTTGGAGGTGTCCATGGCAGAGGTGGAATGAGATGTTCTTTAAAGTCCCTTCCAACCCAAGCAATTTCATGATTCTCTGATCATTTCTTGTACGAGATGAAGGAAAGATCAACTCATGAGATATTGGATTCTAAATACCAAAAGTATTTCTGAGTTCTAAGGTGGAAGATCATTCCAGCTTGTTAAGGATATAGAAATCATGGAGCTATGTTATTCAGAGCAGACTGTGCCAAAATGGGAAAGATGAAATTATGCTAATCTTCCATTTACAGTGTATAAAATGATACTCTGTTTGAGAAACATTGCATTCCCAGCAGGGGTTTCAGTGAGTTGGTGGCCAAGAGCTATTATACTGAGACAGCTGACTTGACAAATACAGCAAAAACTACAGGGGAAATAAACTAACATAAATAAAATTTGCATGAAAGCATAAAATGAACTCACACGATCTGAATCCTGAAGACATTGTTACGCCCCATTTTAAAGGTACAAAGTCAAGAGATTTATAATTTCTCACAGAACCCTTAACTGTGTCCTTTTAAGTGTCTTTTCTGGTCATTAAAAAAATCTAGAACACCATATGAGTTAACTAGATTAGTAGTGAAATACCTTGTCACAACTGAGCTATAAGAAATCTTAGTTGAAAAAGAACCATTACTGCTTACATTCATTCTATTCTTATTCAAAAATGTGATGCAGGCATCACAGAATAAGGTGCTTGTTTTCTATTAAAATTTTATACAACTTTTTGGGTAATCAAAGAAAAATTATCCAGGAAAGAAATTTGAAACTTAGTTACTAGATTATGCCTAGATGACAGTTATGCTTGGAGTGTTTCTCTCTCTTGCTTGTAGCTACTTTGGGTGGGACAAAGCAGTTTGTTGCTGTCCATGGGCTGGAATTTCTTTGTCCCATGATTTTTAAAATTTTATAGACAAATACCCTGATCAGAACATTAAGACTTTGGAAGACCATGCTCACAACAAATTCATTTTAAATCTGATCAGAAGTATTTTTTTACCTCCCAGTATAGTAACATCATCTTTATTTTACATATTTGCATCCATGAGTGTATGGATGGAATTTTTCTTTACATAATTTCCACCACATTCAGAGCCAAATGCAAGATTTTTGTTGACTTCAGTGAACTTTGCCTCAATTTGTTAATTAGTACGTGGTGGCATTACTTATAGAGTGCAGTAAATAACAAAGATAAGGGAGGTGGCAGGTTGGTGTTATGTCTGGAATTCTACTCATTCCATTTACAAACTGTTTCACTAAGAATCTGACTGAGAACATGGTAAGAACTTTAGTAGACAGGGTGAACCAAAAGAATGACAGTAGAATGATTTTAAAAGAAAATATAAAACCTGCCCAGTTCAGCTGTCAGTGGAGAAGTTTTATATATTGTTACCGTATCAGTTCATTAATAGCTTCACATAAATATTCAAGGATAATAATTAAGATATTCAAGCACATTGAGACAGTGGGAACAGGTTTTTAAAAGAGGTCACCTTTTTATAGTGCAAAAATGAATAGTCAGGCATCTTCAATGCAAAGTGCTGCTGCAAAAAATGTATGAAACTTGATAGCAAAATAATAAAAAAAGGAAAGAGATTTCAGGCATTGAGCCTCTCTGAATGCAAAGTATGATAAAGGAGGGACAGGGGAAAAAAATATGGATGGTGCTACTCTAGAAATGTTACCATTCAGGACATGCATTGAAAATTAGAAAGTGCTCTGGGCTGGGGGACAAGGTGGAGATCAGGCACAGTTTGGACTGGATGACCTTGGATGTCTTCAACTTTACTGATTCCCTGGTTCTACAAAGACCTGACTGAAGCACTGCCCTCTTTATATCTAACTACACACACACATATTTGTTCTGTACCTGAATCCTCTCTGCTCTTTCCCCAGGAAGCAATGGAATTCTCTGAGCACATGAATATTGTTGCCAAAGATCATTGTTCTGATGAACAGACCATGCTAGATGCCAATATTTGGGAAAAAAAAATCTGTAGCAAGGAAATTCTAATAATAATGAATTACCACAATGGGTTGTAGTAACAACAGGCAGGAAATTCTGGAGCTTGCCAGCAAGGCAACATGAATTCCAGCATCAAAAGCTTTGAAACTGCAGGAGGACACGTTTATCATTGATTTGTTTGAACCCTTACACAAAGATTATGAAGAAAAATGACATTCCAAATTCAGAAGTGACTTTTGCACATTGATGTAACTTACATGACAAAGGAGCAAATTTTAGAGCAGTTCAAAAACAGTAACTGGACAAAGCAGATTTCTTCTTCTGACAGTGTTCTATCAATTGCTGCCTTTTAAACACAGAAAATCTTTTCCTTCCTTCATACAAGTGACATTTATTTTGCCATGGCCTATTGTTTCACAACATCTTTGATGGCTGCAAAGGGAAAAAATAGAAAAATGAATAAAAGAATAAGAAAACCAGCTATTAGAAAGAGAAACCACAATGAAGGAGAAAGAGGAGGAAAGAAGAAAGACTCAGCAAGAAATTATACTGTTAAAAAATAGTAATGTTTTGCCTACCTTTTGAATGTATGGATCTTTTTTTCTTTAAAGGTACCTTTAATTCGAAGTTATTTTGCAAAACTCTGCAGTATAGTTGGAGAAATTAAAAAAAAAAAAAGAAAGAAAAGAAAACGGAGCCATAGTCTTTAAAATGTAATGATTATATTTTTTAATATTTTGGCTGTAGTGTTCCAATTTGAAGGAATGCTGATTTTCAGGAGGATTTTGGATACCTGAATTCATTTCACAGTAACATTATATTTATTGTTACTGAGTTTCAAAATACTGGCTGTTGTTCAGTGAATCTAAAGGCTTTCCTCAGTACAAGGATGGAATACACTCTTAAATAAAAGATGACAAAAAAATTTCACAGGGCCATTTATATTGGACAGTGTTGCAGAAAACCTGGACAAAGGGAATTGCAGGGGATGAATTTATTCTCTAACTCTGCTCTGGTCTGAGAGAGAAATTTGTACATGCAAAAGTGAAACTTCACATTCAGTTACTCTGCAGAGAATTAGAAACGTTAAGATAAAAGATAAAATCTTCCTTCTAATCCAATGTGGATCTGTACAGAGTCTCTATTACATATTCTGTAGTTGTCCCAAATACAGAATTCTTTCAGAAGGAAAGATACAGCTTGGACTTTCAAAATTGGAACAAGTACTCATGTGGGACTTAGGATATGGAGCACTGTCTCACTTGAGACATCAGTGGAAGTTCTGTGTTTGAAAAAGCTCAAACTGCACAGACACAGATGTTAATTCTGGAGTCACATCTGAGTGATTGCAAAATCAGGCAAAAATGAGCTTGTCTGGGAAAGTGATTGCTTGGCTTTAAAGATTGACCCTTCAGCTTGTTTTTATACAGACTGGCACTGCTTTTACATGGGGCTCTAAATTTTCAATGGTAAGTATGTCTATGCATAAATGTCTATGTTTTGATTTTATGAAATCATTAATGTGGGTACTAAAAAGCAGTTGGATCCATAAGCAGGTTCTTAAGCACAATTATTTTAAAATATATTGCTCAACATTGAAAACACATTAAGTTAAAACAAAAGCCTGAATACAGGGTTTATCAATAATTTAATTTAATACATTAATAGTTCCTATTAAAATGATATAATTTATGTGTGGAAGACACCCAATACTTGAGCATAGGACCTTCAAATGTACATTCCACAAGCTTTAATTAGTTACCATTCACACACTCTTTCAGAACCTAAATCCTAACAGACAGCTAACAGGTAAATAAGGTTGATGAGAAGTCCTAGAACTGAAAAGACACTGATATGAAATAGGTTTTTCATGTGCACTGTGATGTGCAGATGAGGGGGCAATGGTAGGAGCTTCTCAGAATGCAACATATTCCCTCTGCCTCTTCACCTATGTAACATAAATAAACTAAATGAACGAAATACATCAGATGCTACTGTAGTGGTTTGACCCTGGCTAAAAGTCAAGGACTCACCATAGCCAGCTCTGTCACTGCCCTCCCTGTGAATGGACAGAGGAGAGAAAAAAAACCAGAGGGTTTCATGAACTTTGTGATAAGAACAATAAGAAACTCCTCACCAATCATTTCACGGGCAAAACAGGCTCCAACTGGGGATATTAGGAATTTATTATTATCAAGATCAGAACTTAAGAGTGAGAAGTTCAATAGACTTTACAGACACTTTTTCCCTCCCCTCCCTCCTCTTTCTACGATCTCCCTCCTTCCCCCAGTAGCCCAGGGAGACGAGAGTGGGGATTATGGTCAGATGTTGTTTGTGCCTTTGCTCAGAGAGAGGAATCCTACCCCTGTTTTCTCGTGGGATCTCTCCCACAGGAGACAGCTCTTCACAAAACTGCTTCACTGTGTGTCCCTCCCATAGACAACAGCTTTTCAGGTGCTGCTGCCAAGTGGGTCACCTTTCCACAGGTATAGGCTGTATTTCCTTCTGGTATAGGCTGTTCCAGAGTGGGTCCCCCACAGACCACATGTCCCATCAGGAGGAATCCTACTCCAGCGTGGGCTCCTCTTCCATGGGCTGCAGGACCCTGCCAGGACCCTGCTCCAAACATGGGCTTCCCATGGGATCACAGCCTCCTTCTGGCATCCACCTGCTCCAGCATGGGCTTCTCCATGGGCTACAGGTCCCCTGTGGTCCCCCCTGGGCTGCAGGGAGACAACCCGTGTCCCCATGGTCCTCACCACGGGCTGCAGGGCCCCGCTCTGGCTCCTGGAGCATCTCCTGCCCCTCCTTCTGCACTGACCTTGGTGTCTACATTGTTGTTAATCACAACTTCTCACCCTGCTCTTCTCTGGCTCCCATCTTCATCCGCCCTCTACCTTTTATTTGTCCTTCTTAAATATGTTCTCACAGAGGTTTTACTATGACTCCTCATTGGCCTGGCCTTGGCCAGCAGTGGGTCCAGCCTGGAACCGCTGGCATTGGCTCTGCTGGAAATGAGGGAAGCTTCCAGCAGCTTCTGGAAGAAGCCTCTCCCATAGGCCCCCCCCTCCCAAAAACCTGGCCACTGAAACCCAATACAGCTACATCAAATACGCCTTAAATCTGCTCATCTCAAGATGAATGCTTTGAATTATTTGCTCTTTTCAGTGATACTGCTTTGTGAAAACATATCAAACTTATACAATTTCAGATCCATGTAGAGTTTAATCTTTAGTACTTGAATGCCTTTTAATATCAGAGTTATAGTGCACTGGCGTTATAAAATAAGTGATATTAAATCAAAAGGAAGTGTTGTGCACAATGAAAAGTGTCCCACATTGCCCAGAGCTACTCATTGAATTATGCATTTCTTTAATGCCTTGAAAACAAACCACACCTTTTAAGCATCCACCCCAAAAATGGCCAAGGTAAATGGGAACTTAGAGGGATCTTCTTCATGGCTTTAATTTCCTTAGACAAAAACACATTTCCTGTTCACAGTAGGAATGAAAGCAATTTTTTTTAGTAGGTCAGTGATATTAGAATGAAATGCAAATGCACAGCGAAACTACATAACACAAATCCTGCTGTTTACTCTCTTGGGCATTACTCTGTGTTTGGTGTAATATTTTTCTAACATTTTATGAAGTTTTCCAATTAAATATTAATGCAACTTCTTCAAAGAGAAACAAAGATTTATAACCCTGAAGTGAAAGAGAGACCCTGAAGTGAAAGAGAGAGGGTGAGAGAATTGATACTAGAGCTGGGCAGGAGGATTCTGCATGAGCTCTGAACACTCTTTTCTCATTTATATGAGAAGCTAAATATACTATATAATACAAAATATGCATATGGATAAGCTATGCTCTAATTGCTAGTGCATGATCATATATGGTAAATTAGGATCTTTCCACTCCAGCAAAAAACTGTGTTTCTTTTTAAATACTTGAACGTTCTTTTCGATTTCTTACATTTTAAAAACCTTAAACATTCAGGTGAAGAAAACCTAATTAAATTAGAATCTAAAGTTAAGGCAACTAATGTATTTTTGTATTTTAAAATTCAATTGAACTTGTAATAAATAATTTACCTAAGCAGTGCAAAGAGGAAGTGATAACCACTGCTGCCTCTTGGCAGGAGTGGGTCTGTGTGTGCCTGATTCATCAGCACTGCCTCATGTATATGGAACAGGCTGCAACGCTCTCCACTTTACTTGAGGGAATGAGAAATGTTTAAGATTCTGCATACTCCTAGATAATAGTCAAGGTTACCAGAAGGCATAAAGACATGTTCTGAACCTGAGGTAAAATTCATAGGAAAAAAAATGAAACCACAAATAGAAAGACCTATTATTTGTAAAGGACCTTTGTGTTCCTCTGCGAAGAGAGGAGGGGAAGCATTCTTTGATTGTGTCAGTCTGGACTTCTTAAATATTTTGCTTTTCCTGCCCTGTTGGAAAATACCTAGCTAGGAAAATATGTCAGGACAACACAAAGGGATTAATCAGCAGGGCTGCAGCAGTGTGGGAAACGTCTCGTGGCTTTGGTGGGATTGAGCCATTGCCCAGGGAAGTTGGAGGGGCTTTGCTAATGAGCTGCTCTCACTGTCTGCTTGCATGTCTCCCTGTTTATCACTGTTACCTGTTTATGCACTGTTCTCGTGTCCTGCAGCTCCCCTGTGAGACTCAGGGATGAACACGAGGTAAATTCTATTCATTCACAGGCACATATTACCTGCTACACCCTCGAGGTAACAGGAGAAGGGTGAACACTTGTCTTCCTTGTATCTCTTCCATCATGATTTGCTTTCATTTATTTCACATTGACATGGATAGGAATGATCAGTGAGAAGTGGTGTTGGCTCTTTGAGGTGCCTGTGCCACAGGAGGATGGTAGAACCTGAAATGATCTGACATAGGACCACCAAATCCATTTTAATGGGTAATTGCCTATGCCTGAATCAGCATATTCCAACATCATAGGAAAATACTAAAAGTGAAAAATTTAATAGATACTTGTGTTCAGATATGTTCCAATAAATAGTGGCAGCCATCAGATTTGAGTATTTTCTTTTCTGTTTGTAACACTTTTATTAATTATTTCTTTGAGCAAAACCAAAGGAGGAAAAGAATGGCTGGTGGTAATACCTTCTTTCTGCTCTAACAAAAGAAGAAAACATCTGAAAAATAGAGTGTAAAACTTCTAATTAAACTGTCAGGAGGGCATCACTGTGTGCTCAGTTCAGGGGCAAAGAGGGGGAGGGCATTATACACTGAGACCATGCAGAAAGTTATCATTAAATGGAATAAAATTCATGTAAGGAATAGGCATCTACTCACACCTACAGGAAGAATGGCAGGAGGAAGCACAGCTGTTTCTCCATAAAGTGATTTTTCTGTGTAGTCTTTCAATGATATTGGCAAAGCAAAACTTATTAAAGACTTATTAAACATAAGTCATCATGAAACAGCCAAGTCTTTGAGGCAATGCTTCCCTCAGAGCAGGACACTGGGAAGAAGCAGAGCTGGAAATCTGGCAACTACTGCAACAGGGAGCAGCAGTTTCTGACACAGTAGTAAAAAACATTCCCTCCTCTGCCTTTGCTGAAAAATATCAGAGGAGCATCAGCCACACCACATGTTAGGGAGTCATGCCCAGATCCAGTCCAAGGCTTGGAACATAAACGAGATTGCTTCCAGGGATGAGAATATGCTTCACTTGTTAGTGTCTCTTTAACATTATGACCTTTATGGGCAAAGCCTATTATTGTAAAGTTTTTTTCTGCTTCTGTAGAGGGCAAAAAAATTGGTTGAGCAGCATTGCTGACAGCAAGGCTGTCATTTTAAAAATTAGGTTATAATGAATATGAGTTTCAGAAGAAGAGTGCAGAGTAAGTCCCATCTGCTTCCCTCTGGACTGCAGCATGGAAGAGAACAGATGGACCTGAGTTATGCCAAAATGGGTGGGAGATGCTAAACTGCTCCATGGTCTAATTCTATGTTATCATCAGCCACTCTAAGATCCCATTCCCATACCAAGATCACAGTGCACTGCTGAGTTGGGAGATGAGGGAATTATGACTGGAAGGACAAAGTGGAACAGGTCATGCTAGAAATATAATTCTGCAACGTTCAGCTGTAGCTCAGTTTGGTTGATAATTCCAGTTTTCCCTCAGGTTTTATCTTGGAGTCTTGCACATCTCTCCATTCTGAATAGTCAGGAGGAAGCAAACCCATGTTTTTCCTTCACAACTATGCAGGAGGTGAGTGCTCTGGAATAAGATCTTGGCCTCCAAAAGTAATGGCATCTTGGCGTGTCCTCAGATTAATTTGGGATTTTACTCTTTGTAAAAGTCGATATCTTCTAATATAAAGGGTTTATCATGCTCAGTTCTGCAATGGGGTGAAATTGTATTACAAATGAAAACTCAGCAAGTTGTATCCTCTCAAAAGCCCTTGCAGGTGAGCAGCACAGTTCACTTGTTTGCCTCCTCTGACAGTATCAAAAGTTTCTTAGATTTTTCAATAAGGTTTGGTTGTGTTTCTGGAATAAAAAGTCATGTTCAGCTATTGTGTATTGCATGCTTTAAAAAGCTTGATTATAGGAACAAAGTGGTTATGATCAATATCTGCATCTGAGGTTTAGTCATAGAAATGTGGTGTGAGGAGGCAGGAAGATTGGAACTGCCATTAAAACTTTTCTTAAATTTAAATACACTCTTTTTTACAGTTGATGGCTGCTAATTTATTTGAACTGGCAATATTCAGCCTTTTTTAACAATTAATCCTGATTGGTAGCCATTTCCTGAAGTCAGAGCTTTCCACAATGGTCACACCTTCCTTTTGAAACCAGGCAGTTAATTTTTCCCATCATCATTTTATATTCCATAATGTAAAATGCATGCAATCAATGGTTATTATTTTAACATTTTTTTTTTTTAAAAAGCATCTCATAAATCTCTTGCGTTTCTTGTCTTTTCCTGGCTCTGTACAGCACAAAGTGGCCAAAGTGTAGCTTTAATCACATTGTTCAGTAATGGCAAGTCTGACTACAGCACAATGGTGTTGAGGCTGGATTTTTACCCTGTTCTTTAACATTTGTATGCCAGTTAGTATTTCACTCAATACTTGTTAAAACTAACAATTTAAACTGTTGGTACTGTTGATTACAGTGTGGGCAAACTCCTTGTTAACCACTGAAAGACAAGCCTGATGTATTAAAGGCCATTCCAGTCACCTAACTATGGGGGGTTTTCCACTGTGTTGGCTTTCTTATTACCTTTATATTCAGAATTTCATGGTAGGGCTATATGTCAGCATTGTAAAAGACCATGCTAGAGTTTGCATGGGAAATGTTGTAAAAGCGTCAGAAAATTCCCTCTCTCTCATTTTTGAAAATAAAAAGACTTGTATCTTTTGGCAGAACATATGGGTACACACAGTGTTGATTTCAATACTCAGTGAAACAATAGACTGAGCTATAATTTATTCTATGAAAAGGGAGGGAAATTGTCATCAATGTTTCATGTAGTGCTTTGTGAATTGTTTCACAATATATATTTTCCCAGGTGTCTTAGGGAAAGCAGAACTACAGCTAGGACAGAAAACTAATTTAACACTTAACAAATGGTCTGTGGTCTATATTTATATTATCTGTATCTGTGAGAAGTTCTTTTCTGATAAGATTATTGTATCAGTACACATTGACATTTGGGAAAAAATGTAAATGGGAGACTATATCCTGGGAACCAATGGGCAGCTCTAATCATTAATCAGTGATTTTAGTTCTTGTCTTCTCTGTGTTGTGAAGCCAATGTTTTACACTTTGGCTGCCTCAAGGTCTACATATACTTCAGGACTTCATTGAACTGGCAGTAGACTAGTGTAGAAAAATAACCCATTTGGGTTTTTGCCATGAAAAATGTGAAGTCAGTCTTTGAACATTGACTAAAATCTCATTACTTTGGTGGCAAATGAGGCATGAAACATATTGTCAAAAATATAGAGCCCAAAACACAGTGGCACGAAATATTTTATCTTCATGGAGTGTGCTACAAAAGGTTTGAACTCTAAATCAGACAGTGCACTTAAGCACACAGTGTCATTCCTCAGGCATGCAGCCTTCATCACAAAATTTGTCCATGATGGCAGCTTTAATGAAGTTCCCTAATTTCTCTCAACCTCAGAAAACTATTATTTCAGCTGTATGAAGGCATAAATCTACCACCAAACACTTCAACCCTGGCCTTGCTCAAGGCTTAGACTATTGACTTTGTGGTGAGAATTTCATGGTAATCTTTCACATCCTGCTCCTTCCTGTCGAGGTGTTGGATGTGTGACATCAGCTGGCTGATCCCAGACTTGGGGGAGGGGAAGGAAGTGCAGCTGAAACAGTGGAACTGGAAAGGCAGCCTTGGTTATTTGAGACTCCATGACATGGTGTTCTGAAGTATTCCTGAAATATTTGGCTGGGATTATTGACCTGCAGGAGGGCAGGGAGCTCTGCAGAGGGTTGTGGACAGGCTGGATCCATGGGCTGAGGCCAATGGTGTGAGGGTCAACCAGACCAAGTGCCGGGTCCTGCCCTGGGGTCACAACAACCCCCTGCAGCTCCAGGCTGGGGCAGAGGGGCTGGAAAGTGCCCAGGAAGGCACCTGGAAGGACCTGGGGATGTTGGCCAAGAGCAGATGAACACAAGCCGAGGTGTGCCCAGGTAGGAAAGAAGGCCAATGGCACTTGGCTTATATCGGAAATAGTGTGACCAGCAGGACCACTGTCCTCTGTCCCTCTGTGCTGGCACTGCTGAGGCCCCTCCAGTGCTGTGCCCAGTTTTGGGCCACTCATTGCAAGGACATTTTGGCGCTGGAGTGTGTCCAGAGAAGAGAATGGAATTGGGAAAGGGTCTGGAGCACCAGGAGCAGCTGAGGGAGCTGGGGGGGCTCAGCCTGGAGAAAAGGAGGCTCAGGGGGCACCTGGAATTCTCTGCAATCCCTGCCAGGAGGGGGGAGCTGGGGGGGGGGTCCAGCTCTGCTTGACAAGGGACAGGAGGAGAGGGAACGGCCTCAGGCTGTGCCAGGGCAGAGTCAGATTGGACATAAGGAGGAATTTGTTCCTGGAAAGGGTGGTCAGACGTTGGAAAGGGGCTGCCCAGGGAGGTTTGGAGTGCCCATCCCTGGAGGTGTCCAAGGAAGGACTGGATGTGGCACTCAGTGCTCTGGGCTGGGGGACAGGGTGGAAATTAGGCACAGGGTGGGCTTGATGATCTGAGAGGTCTTTTCCAACCTAAATGGTTCTGTGATCCAATCTAAATGCTCTTGTGTTCCCTTTGATCTTCACAGTAGAGCAGAATTCTGTTAGTACATGGCTGAAACAACTTAACAGGACAACTTTTTCTTATATCAAATTTTTAAGACTTGTGGCTCTGAGAAAGAGCAGTATTTATAGTCAGACAATGAAATGGCCAACTGATCAATATAAACAATAGTAAAAAAATCATTATGTAGGGACAGTACACTTTGAAGAAGGTCGTTTTATCCAAAACCTCCCCTCATCTCTGTAGGTGACTGATCAGATTTCCTTCAGCCATACTTGTGTAGTACTCAACATATGGCAGCTCACAGAAAATCAAACCATCTCACAAGCAGAGTCTTGAGTTTTTATGTCACTGTGTTGAAATTCAGTGTGTTGCGGCATGGGAACCCAAAATCAATCTAAAATATGTGTGCTTTGGGGAGAGGAAAAATGGCATTCTGAACTTCCTGCATGATAATGAAGGTACAAAGCACAAAGTCATTTTGCTGTCTTGATAAGGAAATAATCTTTTTAACTGTCTTCAAATATGTGTTGTTATTTCTCTGTGCTGTTTGAATCCTTCACACTTGTCTTCAACCATCATGCATTAAATTTGAAGGGGAAATAGTGTAGATACCAAGCAAAGTGCTTGCAGCCAGCACACATTGAAATGATTTACCAAAACCACAAAATAAACGCAGATGAATGGAAAAAGAGAATTTCGATAGGAATAGAAAGTTACAACTTTCTCTTTTTTTGAAAATTGAAAATTGTTTTATTGTAAAAATTGCACAATTTGGCAACTGTATACAATGCTTAAGTGAACACACCATGGTTTAATATTCAAAACTAGAAAAAAGAAAAACATGTAATTTGTATGCTCCAGGAGAGGCTTCATGCCCCATAATTTAAGGAGTGCTTAACTAAAATATATCCATTAAAATATATTCCATTTTAAATAGGAACTGACCTGCAAGCTGCAAGAAAGATTAAACAAATCATCCTAACCCAAAAAAAAAAATACTCTTATCATAATAAAGCTTTGTAGGGGAATTTGTTTTTTTTTTTAAGGACTAGTGTTCTCAGAGTGTCAGATTTTTGTCCATTTCTTCTTACCTTTGTAAATGCTCGAGATCATCATTTGGACTGTGACTATTGAAGCCTCTTCAGGGGGACTCCAAGATAAAAGTTTACTCAAACTGTGACATTTTTGTAGCCACCAAAGAGATATTGCCACTTTCAGGGAACCCTCACAGTTTAGATGGGCTGACAGAGGTATAAAGGGAGTGGTGTTACCCCGTTTGATGTGAACAACAGGTTGTCAAGTGACTATTTTGAGAGTTCAGTAATGGAATTTAAGTGGCACAAATATGATTGATCATAACATTTAACTGGGTGCATGGTTAGGCCTTACATATTTGCCTTTCCCCACCTAAAAATATAGTTACAAGTTTCCAAATACAAAATACAAGGGTTGTTCTAGTATCAAAGAGTCCTTTGTTTCTGCGTTGTCCAACATTGTTTTCAGTAAAGGTGTGTACAGCTGTCTGATTTTGTTCTAGCTAATTCAAAGCTTTGGAAGGAATAAAAGGCAACAATAAAATGAAAAAAAAATCACAAGAGTGATTTTCTTTAGTCCCATCAGAAGGAAAAATGGTTGCTGTTTTGGAAAGCTGAATTTAACTTCTATGATAAATCACTGCTGTGATTTGTCAGTAACTGATGGAAAAAAGATAAATCCGTACAAGTGTCACATGTAGTGTCCAGTATGAGCTGAAGGAAAAAAGCAATGGTTTAAATGGAAATCAGAATTAATATCTGTAGTGGTTTGACCCTGGATAAAAGTCAAGGACTCACCCACAGTCAAACTCTCTCACTCCCCTCCCTGCCAACAGACAGAGGAGAGAAAAAAAGAGGCTTTCACAAACTTCGTGATAAGAACCATATGAGACTCCTCACCAAACATTTCTCGGGCAAAACAGGCTTCGACTGGGAACATTAACAATTTATTATTATCAAGATCAGAGCTTAAGAGTGAGAAGTTTGATAGATCTCACAAACACCTTTCCCCCCCCCCCCTCCCTCTTTCTAAGATCTCCCTCCTTCCCCCAGCGGCCCAGGGAGACGAGAGTGGGGATTATGGTCAGATGTTGTTTGTGCCTCTCCTCAGAGAGAGGAATCCTACCCCTGCTTCCTTGGGGGATCTCTCTATGGAAGACAGTCTTTCACAAAACTGCTTCACGTGAGTTCATCCCACAGACAACAGCTCTACAGGTGCTGCTGCCAAGTGGGTCACCTTTCCACAGGTATAGGCTGTATTTCCTTCTGGTATAGGCTGTTCCAGGGTGGGTCCCCCACAGGTCACAAGTCCTACCAGGAAATCCTGCTCCAGCATGGGCTCCTCTTCCATGGGCTGCAGGACCCTGCCAGGACCCTGCTCCAAACATGGGCTTCCCATGGGATCACAGCCTCCTTCTGGCATCCACCTGCCCAGCACGGGCTTCTCCATGGGCTACAAGTGGATCTCTGCTCCCTATGGTCCCCCCTGGGCTGCAGGGAGACAACCCGTGTCCCCATGGTCCTCACCACGGGCTGCAGGGCCCCGCTCTGGCTCCTGGAGCATCTCCTGCCCCTCCTTCTGCACTGACCTTGGTGTCTACATTGTTGTTAATCACAACTTCTCACCCTGCTCTTCTCTGGCTCCCATCTTCATCCACCCTCTACCTTTTATTTGTCCTTCTTAAATATGTTCTCACGGAGGTTTTACTATGACTCCTCATTGGCCTGGCCTTGGCCAGCAGTGGGTCCAGCCTGGAACCGCTGGCATTGGCTCTGCTGGAAATGAGGGAAGCTTCCAGCAGCTTCTCAAAGAAGCTTCCCCCAAAGGCCCCCCCCTACCAAAAACCTGGCCACTGAAACCCAATACAATGTCACACACTGAAGCATTCCCTGTAGAAAGCAAACCCTGCCATTTACAGTCTCAACAGAAGGTAATGGGGTGGTCCAAGGAATTCAAATGCCTTGGTTTGATTCCTGAAAAGGCAGGATAGATTTAAGCTACCATAAATCCTGGTTTTCGTGATTTATATGATCATACCATGACAAGGGTTTTTCATGTGTATTAAAAAAGGCAATTTATGCTTCAAGTAGAGTCCTCCTTAGTGGATAGGTTTTTCAGTTAGTCCTGGTACGTTGTGCATCTTCTTTCATTTCATGTTACTTAAATACAAGCTCAACTAACAAGTAAATATAAGTGCTGTTTTCTAAATTAAATATTAAAGGCCTTTTTTTTTTTTTTAAAAAGCAGGATTTGAAACCAGAATTGCAGTTTTGAATTCATAGATTTTGAGTCTGAGATACATAGTTTGATACCTTCTTGGATGTGTGAGTGTCTGTGTAAGAAGGAACATTTATACAGTTTTATTCTATGCACTGAAAATGTCTTATGTTTACTGCTAGAATATATATGTAAAAATGGCCTGAGAGGGTTAAAAAGGCACAAGCTGGAGTCCTTAACCCTCCTTGATCCAGTGCTTCATGCCTGCTGGTACCTCTTACAGTTTAAAAGACTACAAGGACGAAAGTTCCATTTCTGACATTGCCCTGTCAGTGTTCCCTTCTCCCATGAAAATTATTAATTAGTGCTGAAATAGCTGTAAACAAGCTTTTTATTTTTCTTTTCCCTCTTCTCTTGATTTTTCAAATTGAAAAAATAAAATACTTTCTCATGTAATGCAGTTTTTTGAACTCCAAACAACTAATTATGAATGTACAGGATGAAAGAACTTCATGACACAAATAACCTGGTACAGGTCATAGGTCAACTCTTGACAAACAGTAATACCTTGTTAAGCCCTAATGTAGCACCATTTAAATTAGACATCTCAGCAAATGTTAAATGTACATACTTTTGAAAGACACATAATTTGCAGCCAAGTCTATTTTTCAGACTAAAACTTTATGAGAACTCTATTTTTTCCCTTCGGAGCCATCAAATAACTGTATATGACTTGTGAATATAAATATTGCACTTAATTATAAATATAGGCAAGGATCAGTGTGAGATAGAAAATTCAACTCTTCTTTTTTAATTTGCTATTATCTCTGCCTAATTAATATAGTAAAAAAGTTGTTGCCTAAATCAATGTATGACCCCAGTGCAGCCTTGCTAATATCCCTGTATCCAACAGATCTTTTCTGTAATTCCCTTGGAGGAAGTGGGGCGTATCAGATAAATTAAATGAAAAGAACAGATGTAGATTAGGAGTGATGTACATTTTAAGCCTGCATTTTTAATTTCACTAAATATTATTTTCCATCTTCATGATCACATTACGTTGAAATGTGGAACTTCAATTTCCTCCACTCTTTCATTTAATAAAACCTTTGTCTCATCTGAGTTCTTGAAGAGATGTTAGCTTTAAATCACATTGACTTCACCCTGTCCAATTTACATATGCTGAAGAAATAAAAGTCTTTTCAAGAGTTGCCATGGGGCTTCAGAAGCCTCAAAGGAGTATTAAGACCTTGAGTTTAATGTGAGCTGCCTCCAACACAACACACAAATCTTCCCAACAGAATACTAATGGTTTAGTGTACAGTTGCATTTTCTGTGCAAGTTTGTAAAGTAAATAAACAATCCACATGTAGGGAAGAAATAACTAAATTATGGCTGAGAGTTTGAGTTTAGAAACATGCCATCTGGAAATAAAAACTGCTTTCTATAGGCCTGTGTTACATAAGAAATGTTATGTGCTTTGACAGATGTACAAAATAGAACACAGGATAGATTAAAGGGGGAATTCAGAGCTCCTCCACTTTTCCCCTGTGGACTCTATACCTGCACAACTGCATTAGAAGTTTCTCAAAGTCACTGGGAATATACAGATGAAGTGTTAGCCTCAGATCTATATAAACAGAAGTGCTTCCACATTGGATTTACTTAGTTTTGCTTGCATAAATATTTTATATTTATTTTGGTTTGTAGAAATCTTTGTCTCTTTCAAAAGATCAACGGCCTTCATTGGGCACAACAATGAAGGGGGGAAAAGTTTTCCTAATGTGACCTCAATCTCTTCTCTGTAATGGGTTTCTCGTTATAATAATTATATCCCATTAAAATGTCAGAACAGGTTTAAAAAATATCTAAGAAGACAGGTCTGAGCAAACCAGTAGGCAGGAACCTTGATGTTAATTTACTTGGCCTCAGTTAAGGGAAATGGAGAATTGCAGTACATAAAATGAGAATCCTTGTGTGGCACCAAACGCAGGCAGATTGACTATATATAGTATTAACTTAACACTTAAATAATTGGTCAGTCATAAGTAATTAGGGAGCATTACCGTTCCACAAAGAGAAGGTTTGTTTCAAGTGGAGAGCGGAGTGAATGATTCCAAGTGAATGCTGCTCCATCACAAACCCAGCCCTGTTTTCTGCTCAGGAGTGATATGAAGGCAGGCAGACTTTTATTCCCTTGTTTGGGTGGGATTGCAAACCCCCTCCCCTCCCTGGAGCCCTGGTCCTGGGGCGGTGGCCTTTCCAAGAGCTCAGTGGGAATGGGGGGTGCTCGGTCTCTCTCTTTGTTAAGGAAGAGTGGCCGAACTCCTTCGTACAAAGGATCAGCTTCTCCCACAAACGAGCCCGGTTGTTTCAGCCCACTGAGCTCATCCCGGTCTGGCTCTTTATTTGGAATGATTTCCATTCCTCGGGTGTTCAGGAGCAAGTCACTGTGACGGAGTTTCCTGCCCTTTGTTGTCCGGGATGTTTTGTGTGTGTCAGACCCTGATTCAGCAAGTGATTTCAGGATGAATGGAGAGAGAACCCGTGAGCTGAGTTGGCAAAGACAGGCACCTGCATTGTGTTCTCTTCAAATCTCACTTTCCTCACCCAGCCTGCTTTCCTGTTCACTCAGGTGTTCTCTGTAGAATGTCCTTTAGAGACAGAAAGCCCTTTAGAAATGTTTAAATGTTAAATGAAAGGAAACTGCAATAACCAGAAAATATCGGGTTCTTTTATACATTTACCACTGGCAACTCAAGACTTTTAATTCTTGTCTGTAGCTGATTAATTTAAAAAATGCAAATTAAAATTATTTATGCGTATTTTGGTAGCAAATTCATAAATAATGGTAGGATGAAAATAGCAGAGTTTAGAGACAGAAAGCCTTTTATAAATGTTAAGTCAGAGCAAATCACAATAACCAGAAAATATGAGATTCTCTGCACATTGACAATGGGCAAGTCAAGGCTGTTAATTGTTATCTAAATCTCATTAATTTAAAAATACAATTTAAAAGTATTTATGTATATATTTGTAGCAAATTTATTAAAAAAAAAAGAGTAGGATGGAAACAGTATGATTTCCTGTAAGCCTCATTCTGCATTTTATATGAAAAAAAGAACCAGCAATAAAACAAAACACAAAGCAACGCTCCCATTTGGAACCAAGTCACAGAGTTCTCACAAAATATCACCCCTGTATGTGCACTGTGTGAGTGGACTATTGGAAAGTAACTTTAGCTTTAAAATAGATCGTACAAAAGCTGACTTCCCAAGATTAATTGGGAATAGCCACAGAGCTCATACTTCTTATGCAGGCAAACCTACCACTGACTTAAAGTGCATTTCCCTGAATGAATGGCATGTTGAAACTCCTGGAAGGAAGCCATGCTACAAAGAATTGAATTGAATGGGGTCAGAAACAGTCCCAGAAAGCCCTTTTAAGCTTGGAAAGCACCCTCCTGGATTGCTTGCCAAGCACAGTATTTGCTATCACATATAGAGAGTAGCCTGCAGTCCCTCACACTGGCTGAGCAGGATTTGCCAGGCTGAGGGTGCAGACAGTGCATCCCTGAGCCATCCATCCTGCCCACGCTGGCCCAGTGTCCTGGCCATGCCACATGCTGTTCCTCTCTCCAAAATGCTCGAACCACACCACAGCCTTCTTGGTCTGCCCTGCCAGTGTTTGCATCTTGACACGCATTTAATTCTTTTCTCTGTTATAGCTTCAGCATCATACAGAGTAGGGCGGTAAATGTATTTATTGTGCTTAAGTATTTCCTGATACTGGAAATCTTTCCCTTTCTTTAGAATGTCAGATAAAGTTAATAGGGCAAGCCTCAGTAAACAAGGCTAATTACCTTGGCAATTTAGATTAAGTCCTTGAAGTGGATTGTCAGAAATGAGTTTATTTATGTTCCCAGATTAAGGATCTGTTTCTCTCTCAGATGTTTCAGCTCCCATGACCTAATCTTCCTCCTGATAAGCACAAAGAGTTGTTGCTCGTTCCCGTGCATACACTTAAATGGGCTTTTAAGTCACCCTCAATTCATGACGTGAATTTGAGCTTCTTAACTTAATGTTTCTTAATAATTCTCCCGTTGTGTTTGCTAGTTTTGCTAATTAGCTTCAGTTCTGCTCTCTAGACGATTTGGTTTGTACACTTAAAGAGCAAACCAATAGGTGGTGACAGCAGTACACTTGTGGATTTAGCCTTAGTTACACATGGCTTTGCAGCCTGGGTTTGCTTTCAATGCCATCATTTCCTACACTGTGAGCCTTAGTGGTGTCACTAGAAACAAAATATACTCACTTTTAAAATTCTGAGGTACTGGGGTAAGCCTGGAATGGCTCAGAGTCTGTGTGCAGTGCACATCAGAAAGTAGCACAGTTGAGATTAAACCAAGATTTAAAGTCTCAAAGTAATTATTTGAGAACAAACTCTACAGCACAAAAGGTATAGTGGTACAGCTTTTAAATCAGTCATTTTTACAGTGCAAGATTTTGCATCTGCAAAACTCGAATTGGTATTTCTTAATTTACAGATTGAAAATATCACAGCTGTGTCAGCACTGTATTAGAAGAATCTTTTTGTGAAGCAGTTCAATGAATGTCTGACTGTCCACCCCCTATAGGCTTCTGTGCATAAACCTATGAAAAATAAAGTTTAATTCTCTGTTTAAGGTATAATCTCCATCATGGTGCTGTACAGGCAGAGTGTGAGTTAACAGTTAACCCCATCAGCTTTCCATTTCCCTTACCCAGAGTTAGAATTTTGACTTAATTTGAGAAATACAGCATAATAAAATTGATAGGATAAAATCGATTATTTTTATTTGCTGTAACACCTTTCTCTTAGAGCTTTGATGAATTTCCAACTTCAGATGAAGTTAGTGGCAATTTTGTCATATATTTTAATGGGCCACAGTATTACATTTTTCATTAATATTTCACAGTAGGCAATTTTTCATTACTGGAATTTTAACAGCTGTTTGCTAAGAAGCGAAGTAATTTTAAAAAGTTTTGTATTTGAAATGTTAAATTTTAGTTGCTTCTTTACTTAAGGTATGAAAAATGTTTCATTGATATACCCTCTGAAATGTATTTTTTACATTTCATAAGGTAAGTTTTCACAGAGATGGTGAAAAGTATGATTTATTGTGATCCATTTATAGTACTAGGTGTTTTATTTGAAAATATGGAGAAGTTTAGACATTCTGGTGATGTGTCATAACTTTGCAGAACTCTGTGTGTCATATTTCCACATTCTGGAAAATCACAAGACAAGACAGAAGTAGCCATTGGATCTACAGGATGACCTGAAGGAAGTGCTTTCTTGAAGCTCCATGTCTATGTCTGGTTATAAGGCAAAATTTCAGGAGCCTTTTAACACAGAAAGGAAAAAGAAAGTAACGACACAGACATAAATAATGTCAGATGACAAATATCAGTCCAGTATTTCAGCAGATAAGAAGCACAATTTCAAGTGCAGTAAAATGAACCTGAACATGTTGAAAGGAACTTTAAACACCATCTGGTTCCACCTCCTGCCATGGGCAGGGACACCTTCCACTATCCCAGGTGGCTCCAACTTGGCCTTGGACACTTCCAGGGATGGGGCAGCCACAGCTTCTCTGCCCAACCTGTGCCAGGGCCTCCCGACCCTCACAGCAAAGAATTCCTTCCCAATATCCTACCTAAACCCACTCTCTGTCAGTGTGAAGCCATTGCCCCCTGTCCTGTCACTCCAGGCCACTGGAAATAGTCTCTCCACGTTTCTTGTAGCTCCTCCAGATCCTGGAAGGCCACAATTAGTTCCCCCCAAAGCTTCTCTTCTCCAGGCTGAACAATCCCAACTCTCCCAGCCTTTCCTCCCAGCAGAGCTGCTCCATCCCTCTGATCTCTTGGTGCCTCCTCTGGACTCTCTCCAGCAGCTCCATGTCCTTCCTGTGCAAAGTCAAAGTCCAAATAGCGTGGGATCAGCACTACAATTAACACTGCAGTGCTTGAAAGTTTAGCACAGGTACCTTTCTAGAGTGTCATTCCTGCTGGCCAGTCCATTGTTGATCCAGCCTGTGAGCAATAATCCCACTGACATCAATGCACTTCAGTATTGGACTATGTGTCCTAATTACCAGAAATGTGTCAATATTATGTTGGTTAGCCTTTTAAAGTTGGATTAAATGCTGGGGACTTCTGAAAATTATGGGATTTTTCATTTTTAATGTGAGAGCAAGAAATTAAGGCTCAAGTATCACCAAATAGCAAATCAGGCACTTTTCTATAAGTGTATGCACACAAACATATTCGGGTGCAGAGTTCTGGAGTATGAATACTCATGTGAGCAAAGTTTTGCATACAAAGCTTGCAAGACTATGTTAAAATTTGGCATAGTTAAAATTTAAAATAAAGTTGTTCTGGATTTTATTATGCTTTTGTTTGGTGTCTGAAATATTTTTGTTCATAAACCATCTTACTCCACAGTCTTGCTCAGAAGCAAGGTTGAAGTTTGTTGTTGGAGGATGGGAATCCGAAGGAAATGTAGTTTCCTTACCTATAGAGTTTAAAAGTGATATGGTTACACAAAAATCTGATATTATTCCCATTAAGATTAAGAAAATGGGAGCCAAGCAGTGCTTGCACATATAAAACAATATTTTCAGTGGAAAACAGTTGAATAAGACTGTAATTAAAGTCAAGTGCTCAAGAAACTATACAAACATCCAAAGGTCAAATTGACTTTTACCAGACCAATATCTTTTATTGATAGCATCTTTTAGAGATTTTTTTTAGGTGTAAAATTGATTCCCAATTTCAATGTAAGTATTTGAGAAGACACTTTTCTAGTAGGAACTGTGAAAGGTATTGAGACTCCATTAGGGATTGATATATTATAAATCATTATGTCTTACCCACGTCTGGGGCAGTGCTTTTGTAACCTTTGAGCTGTGACTGACTGAAGTGATGGTTAGTGTTCCTGCTGCTGGCTGGGCTTGTAGAAAGCTCATATGTGACCATAATGGTGAGATTGCACTTTTCAGGCTCTGCTCTGTGTTCATCTCGAGGGAATCTCTGGGTGAGACTCCTCTTTGCAGGCTTTGCTTAGTCATTAACAGGAATATGGTGTTTCCAACCTTAGGCTGGTACTTGGCACACCCTCTTTATTTATTACCTAGACTGATCCATAAGGGATCTCTAAGCTGTCGTTTGATTTCCTTTCACTTTTCACTTTCTGAGGGGTGAATTTCACCATCTGGTCAGAGATGTGCTGTTTATGCAGGGAGAGGATCTGGGAATCAGCTCCCTGTGCTCTTCTGTTCTTTCCCATGTGTGAGCGCCAGTAATTGTCTCTCCTTTAATATCAATAACAGGATAGCTGCCCTCACAGAGGTCTTCATACATTACAAAAGTAGTTGTAGTGATAAAGCTGTTGGGTAAGAGTAGAAATAAAGATTTATATTGTCTGTGCTACCAGAATCCTCAGACAACCAGTAGCTGAATTTGTGTAATAATAACCAAGCAAATTGTGGAAGTATTAACTCTGTAGGGATGAAAACAAGTATGGAATGTATTTATAAATGCTGCTAGGACTTCATGAGCTATGGGTTGTGGTTTTCATTACAGATTTCAGAAATGCTCAGCTTTTGTGGATTCTCATGTATACATGACAATGAAAATTAGATTTTCTCATGACACAGCTAAATATTTTGGTTTTATGCTTTTCAATCTAGGAAATGCATTTTTCTTCACAAAAATTGATACAAAAACTGGAAAAATGGCCTTACTGGACAATTAGTGTAAATTTTTCAAAGCAGGATTGAAGCAGATAAGGCTATCCCAGTGGAAAGAGAATTGTCCTGTGAAATCAACTTTTCCCCTCAAAATGCAGTTAAAGACCAGAAGTCCTTGAGTTCCATCAAGACTTAGGAAGCTTAAGAACATGGTCATCATCAAGAGTTAATCCATCAAATACATAAGAGAGGCAAATAGATCAAAATGATGCTTCCCTTCACTGAACATGTGCCCACAATTCACCCAGTCGGTGAAAGGACTGGGCTAAAAATAGTCTCTAAAAATAGTGAGTCTTCAGTGGTGATAATGTGAAAGAAGCAATAAACTCACTGGTCTTCATGTAGACAGTGAAAATATTTACTTTTTATAAATAAATAAATAATTTTTTTACTCTACTTGTTATTGTTTGTAGCAGAGTTTAAAAAAATATTTCCTGTGGTGAAAAATATGAATGGCTAAATCAGTCTTATCTACCTTCATAACAGCAGTGAAACAGAAGCTGTGCTGTAAAGGAAATTTTCTGGATGGCTGAGGATGAACAAAGGAATGTAAAGCACCTCTGCAGAAGTCATTCTGAAAGCCTATGTAGGACTTTCCTCTCCATCTGTCAATATTCCTGCTCTTCTCCCATTATTTCTTGCGCAGCTCTGCCAGACAATTTATATTTTTTTCACCTTAATTAATACCCCAAGCCTCTTGCCAAGATCCATCCTGCAGAAGGAGGTGTAGAAGGGCAGGATGATGGACCTTGTGACAGGGAATGAGTGACTTCAGCTCTGACCTCCTAATCCGGGCTCTGGCACACAGTCCCTCAATAAATCAAATTCAGGTACCCCTTATTTGTGGATCAGAGGAACTGCATGTTCAGAAACACAACCTCTGCTTCATTATGAATATTCATGCGTATCCTTATGTGTTGTTCCTGCTTTACATTTTCATACCCTCTCTATTGTACCTATATAATATTTCTATATATATGGTATCTATATAAAACCTTCCTGTGTAAATAAGACTGCAAGATTCCAGATGAAAATTATCTAGGCCTAGCCATGAGACAGTGCCTCTCCTACATATTTTAGCTCTGGTAATAATTTCCACTAACACTTTTGCTGAAACAAAACCTGTGCATTTCAACCAAGGAATCAACTCCTATTAAGCTCCTTTACTTTTTAGCAAAAACGCAGAAGAGGACAATAATTTTTTTTTACAAAAATTCAAAATACTCACCGTGCACATTCTGACAAGGCTAACACCAAATGAAACTGATTCCATAGACCCTGAGAACAAGTAATTCCATTGCACACTGCACACATTGGATGTGTTTGATATATATCTATTTTCACTGATTGCTGGTGCTTCATGTATTTGGTTAAAAAACCATATACTTTATCCACTTGTATCTCTATATAAATACACCTTACTTGCCCCTGGGATGGCAAATTCCTCATAATTTTTCTGTACCTCACCTGTGTCAATTAATATGCAGAGAAGACAAATGGATTCATTTCTTGTTCTCTTTACCTTCAGTAGCACCACTTCCTTGGGCAAGGTCTCAATTTTATTTCTAGTTCTTGGAACAGGTAACCAGAAGTGTTTCATCATAATTTTACCATTGTATTTTGCAGATATGCAAAATCTTTGTTAAAAAAAATAGAAGGCAACAATATATCTCTGTAGATTTACTTTGTTCTGAACAGCATGTTAGAAATTGTGGTGGAGTATGAATTCTTTTTTCTTTAATTTTAAATAACCAATTAATTTAGTATTTAAAGGAAGCACAGCCTATAGATAAGAAGAATGTGGTGATTCCTTAACTGTAAGACTAGTTTGTTAGCAATAAATCTTTAATTTCTTGCATGTTTATTTAATGTGGATTAATGGCTTATGTCTCATTGAGCTTCACAGTCTTTATTAAAATAAATTCAGCTGAAGAAAAATAAGAAATTTATACATTTCATGTTAAACTAGTATATAATTTGGAGTAATAGACTCAAGAGCATGTGTTTATAGGATAAGAGAAATAAGTCATTGTGGTTTTAAATAGATTATTATGCATCAGTATGTTCAGAGCCTACTGAGACAGTACACCATATACAGCACAAAAAGAATATGATGTTTATGTAGTCTGTTCAGCAGTTTACAATTTAGCATGTCTATATGTTAAGCTAAAAATACTGATCTGTACAATGGGGTAAAATGTTTTTTCATGAGATTCAGTTTATGCAGGCCAAAGGGACACTCATAAATTAACATTTTAAAGTACAACAGAAATTGGTTTAGCAAAAATGCTATGGGAATCACACAATATGCTGAGCTGGAAGGGACCCCAAGGATGATGAAGTCCAACCCTGAGCCCTGCACAGCCCCATCCCCAAGAGTCCCCCCTGTGCCCAGAGGATCCTCCCAGCCCTCCTGGAGCTCTGGCAGCCTTGGGGCTGTGCCCACTGCCCTGGGGAGCCTGGGCAGTGCCCACCCACCCTGTGGGCAAAGCACAACCTGGGGCTGAGCTCCAACCTCCCCCTGCCCTGACACAACTCCAGCCATTCCCTGGCTCCTGGCCCTGGTCCCCCAGAGCAGAGCTCAGTCCCTGCCCCTCCTCTGCCCCTGCCCAGGGACTTGTCCCTGCAATGAGGTCTCTCTCCCCTCAGGCTCCTCTTCTCCCCCTCAACACACCCAGTGCCCTCAGCTGCTCCTCACCCCTTCCCCTCCAGGCCCTGCACCATCTTTGTTGGACCTGGGCAAATGTGTCCCCACGGGCAGACCTGGGGGCGTGGGGTAAATAACTCTGTGCTTCCATGCAGTGTTACAGAGATAAACCATGAAGTTTGATATGATTATGTATCCATTAACCACCCACTGGGGGCCCCAGATGAGCTTTTGTACAATCTGAGCCTTGGTGACAAGTGACAACCCCTTGGCTGGGTCTGCCCTAAATATCTGTGTCCTCACGGCAGCCGTGACTTCTCTGTCCTGGTGCTGCTCTCAATGATTCTGACATCTGGGTTTAAAGGCTGCCAAGTTTACAGAGAGATGCTTCATTATGGAAAAATCTTGGTGTTTTACCTGGTGAAGGATTTTTAACCATCCCAGCAGCTCCCCAACAAACCTCTGACTTTGGGGTTGATTGGGCTAATTTTGAATCATCATAGCAGACATAGAAGTCTGTAAAGCCCAGATTTGAAATTTGCATACCATCTATTTTGCATGCACAGGAGCTGTGAATTCAAGGGACTTTAGCACATGCTTTGTAACATCACTGCCAACTCCCCTAACTGTGGATATTTCCATGTGCAAATTTAGGATTTGTGTCTCTTTCCTCTTAAGGGCTCAGAATTTCCAAGTTTCAGAGAATTTTCTGTGCAGATGGGTCTCCACACACACTTGGTATTGTGGGAGTGCCATGGTTCACCCAACAGTTCTGACAGCAGATTTTAAGACTGAAATACTTTACCTGCTACTGGGAGACCTGTTAATGAAAAATCTGTGAGGTGAACATGTCTGAACTCAAGGAAAGATAAATATTGACTTTACTTTTATTGACTTCCAGTGGATTACATATACAGACTTTAATAGTTAATTAATTATCCACTTTTCCATGTGGGTGATAATGTGTAATAAACTGAACCATGGTTACCAAATAACATGTTCATTTTCAAAGGCAATGTTGGAGCATTCATTCTTTAAGAAGCAATAGCTCTTGTGCCTACTGCACTGCAAAGTTGAAGGTCAGTTAGTTTATTAACCCCAAATGGCTTTATAACCTATTAAACATAAACCATATGTGAATTATTAATTAATATTGCTGTATTATAGTGTGCTCTGTCCTCTTATGGCTTTCTAGCATTTGTCATTCCTCCTCCTCCCAAGCCCAGTGGGGCTCTTTGTGGGAGTTCACAAACCTTCATCCCAATGAATAATTAACACTTGCTCCATTTGATTTGGTTTTAAAGAGTTGATTTGTTTTAAAGAGTATGTTATATTGGGAGTGTAATATGTTATAAAGAGGAATTTTTTCATTTCTTTCCTGACCCCGAGATGAACTTAGTGGGTGAATGGCTGGTGTTTCCCTTTTGTTCATCATCTGTACAATGCAGATGGTACCAGGCCTGTTTCAGAGTTGTTTCAATGGCCAATTAATTATGATGCTCTGATTGTGAGCTGCTCTGTTATTAGTCCCTGGGTAAATGCTTCACCTGCTGAGTGACGTACCTGGCATTCTCAGGAGTGGCAGTAGCATCAAAATATTGTATGTCAGAATTATATTCTTCTGTCAATTGTCACCAAAGCCACTGAATCTGTGCATAAATTCTTCTACTGAGGAAAATTACAGACATATCAGTCAGTCATATCAGTCCCATAAAACTGAAATGTGCTACAACTTTTGGAGGATACCCAAGAAACAATTAATCACTAGAAAGTAAAACTAAAGAATATGTAGTGTGTTTGATAACATTTTTGAGTATTTAAGACATCTTCCTCAAGGTATGGGATGTGTTCAGGCCACCTTTAGTGAGTGGAGAGAGAGTTTAGATGTGATTTTTTTTTCTTTTTTTTACTGTGTGTGGTTTTAATATTCTTAATTTTATCTGTTCCACAAATACTTCAGTTATAGCAGGTCCATTGTCTGGTACATGTGACCTGGTGAGTTACAATGATAATGAATTCCAGAACTGAATAAGATTGTTTTACACTTTTGTATTGCATCATTTGTTACATGGTGCTGGTGATAAAAATATAATTGAGAAAAGTTTTACCTTTAGGGCCAGGACTTTTCATATAAGTTTTTTAGGCCTGGTAAATGCTTCTTAATATTGTATAGATTAGTGCTGTCATTTATTGCTGAGGAAAGTGATTTATCATTTCTCCACTGAACATTTCATGCTAAGAAATTATGATGCCTAAAATATTCTTTTTATGACTCTGAGACATCTGAGGCAGAACTCTTCATCAGGCAGAGCTCTGATGGCAATTGCTGCTTTGCTCCTCTTCTTTAAAGTGAACTTGCCAAAAGCCCAGTACTTAGAATTGCTCTTGTTTATTGTTAGAATAGGTTAAAGCACCTTGGGAAATTCTGGATAAAACAGAACTAAATAAATCAAGAAATAAATCTCCACCGTGTCCAAAGGACCCTGGCATTTGTTCCAGTCCTGCTGAGCAGCCTGGGCTGGGAGAAGGACTTGCTGAATTATGCAAACTCCAAATGGTTTCCTCGGTGTCTTGAGGTTCCTTGAGATTCACAAGCTCCTCACTCTCCTTTTGAAGATACATCCTCATACTTTGTGTCACAAGAGACACAGCCTTGCTCACAGCTTTTTTCCCTCACCCACATCTTAACCCAAGTCAAGAAATAAATGAAAGAAATGCTTCTTTTTTGTAAAAGCCTTTCAAATACACATGTAGACTGTCATCATAAATATCTCTCTTTGCTGACCTCAATTTGCAGAGTAAGTACTTTCAGGTTTAGTGAAGGAAAGTAGTTTGATATTTGAGTTTGGAGTCCTTTCTTCTTGGTATAGCGTTTTTTCTATAATCTGGCTTCAAGTTTTTATTTTGGATTTGATTGTTCTTTAGGTTTATTGTCTTCTACTATATTTATCCAATTATTATTTATATTAAAAAGAGTGTACTTGATATTATCTTTATTATTTTATTCAATTTCCTCTCTTATTTTGGCCTTCACTCCATTGTATCCATGGTCAGTTACCATGCTTCTCTTTTAAGGGGAAGCACTGATTTTTTTTTATCCCATTTTCCATGAATTGCCAATCATAATTCACTTTTTTTTTTCTGTTTACATTTCCCCCTGTTGTCAAGTTTGCCTGTAGTTTTCCTTTATTTCTCTCATCACAGGTTTCTGCCATGCAGTTAGGTTTAGAGTAGCTGAAATTTCTTTTGATTACTTCTCATCTCTTATGATCTGAAATATCCAGGCTGAAATATTTGGGCTCCCTGAAGATGTGTGTTCAATCCTACCACAACCACAGCAGACAGTTATCCATTTGAGATTAATACATTCCATTCTATAAAATTCACAGAGTCTGTTGCAGCTGAAACTTCCAAGAATCAAATCCTGTCTGCTCTGTTTAATTACTGGAAATAACATAATCTTTCTGTAGGATTTTATTTCTGTGACTCGATTCTTTTCTCCTCAGCACACTGGGGTTTGTATTTAATTAGTTACTGCCTCCCCCTACCAACAATCCCCACATTCCAGCAGTGTGGTGTGTAAGGGAGCAGTTTGTGCAGTTTGTAGTGGAAGTGTAAGATCATTTGAGTAATTACAAAAATAAGAAGAAGGAATCTTAAAGCCCATCTCATTCCATGGGCAGGGACCCCTCCCACTATCCCAGGTGGCTCCAACCTGGCCTTGGCCACTTCCAGGGATGGGGCAGCCACAGCTTCTCTGCCCAACCTGTGCCAGGGCCTCCCCACCCTCACAGGGAAGAATTCCTTCCCAATATCCCATCTAACCCCACTCTGTCAGTGTGAAGCCATTCCCCCTGTCCTGTAATGACACCTTTCAATAATTTATGCTTATTCAGAGTTTTATTTGTTTTTGCCAGCTAAAATTGGCAAATTAAAAGTAATAGAAGAAGAGCCCACCATTAATTTTCTGTACTTGTCATGTTTGCCTTGTCTATCTGAAGGTGGAGGGGTTGTGTGGTACAGCAGGTAATGTTAATGTGGCGCTGATGAAGTAATTAATTAATCCTACCTTAACCTCTGTCCCTACTGCAGTGACATTTAAACTGTGCTACTAAGAGGGCTCAATAAAGGCAGCACAGAAAAGCTGCACAACAGTTAAGTGTTTTAATGACACACACTAAAGTAATGCTACTGATTAGGTTCTTTGCTGATTACCTTCTGCTACTTCTGTTGGTTATATTTCAACAAAATAGTCACACATATTTACAAATAGCATTGCTCTTTCAGATGTCCCTCTTTGCTTAATTCTTATAAGCTCAAGACAGAACAAAAGTATTAAAACCTCATTTTAGACACTTTCATTAAGTTTCGTAAGAATATCAGAGGACTTACAATCACTAAAATTTCCTTTCTCTTTTTCCATAACTTGCTTATAGTTTATTCCCAATAATTATACTGAGGTTATGTAAGAAACACTATGATATTGTATTGTTTTTTGCAGAAGTAGGAATTTTCTGGGTTGAAGTTCTCTGAAGGATTTTTATCCTTAAGCCTGCAGCCTGATTTTACTTTAAAGTTAAGTGCCTTGACTTGGACTCAGACTGCATTTAGCTTTTCTGGGAGAGGATTTGTATGTCTTTATAGCAGGGAAGGAACTGTGGTTATCTCCCCAATGGACAGAGGTGATTCAGTAGCACAATGTAGAGGTAATACCCAAACAATTCTGGAAAACAGTTCTGGAAAACCTGATAGAAGGCAAATGAGATTCTGTAAGAACAGAGGCACAGTCTACAGGTATGATTATCTTTGAATCCCAGAATATCCTGAGCTGGAAGGGACCCCCAAGGATGCTGGAGTCCAAGTGCTGCCCTGCACAGCCCCATCCCCAAGAGTCCCCCCTGTGCCCAGAGGATCCTCCCAGCCCTCCTGGAGCTCTGGCAGCCTTGGGGCTGTGCCCACTGCCCTGGGGAGCCTGGGCAGTGCCCACCCACCCTGTGGGCAAAGCACAACCTGGGGCTGAGCTCCAACCTCCCCCTGCCCTGACACAACTCCAGCCATTCCCTGGCTCCTGAGCTCCAACCTCCCCCTGCCCTGACACAACTCCAGCCATTCCCTGGCTCCTGGCCCTGTCACACAGAGCAGAGGTCAGAGCTCAGATCCCTGGTGAGGTCTGACCTCAATCTCCTCCAGCTGAACACACCAAGTGCCCTCAGCCACTCCTTGTGTGGCCCCTCCACACCCTTCACCATCTTTGTGTTCCTCCCTTGGACACTCCTACAGCTTTAGATCTTTCTTATATTGCAGCACCCAAAACTGCCCCTGGGACCCAAGGTGAATCGTTGAATAGAAACAAAAAAACAAGAAACACATTTGTGGCACATGTGAGGAGAGAAAATTATCTACCTGTCTATCTAAAACATATACTATTGTCCTGCTTTGCTGTCTTTCTCCTCATCCCACTGCTGAGTGTCTTTAAAATGACATGCAGTCCTTTGTTCTTAACCCAACCTAATATGCTCCTGCCTTTCAAATTTCTCTGCTGTCAAAGACTTTGAGCCAGAATTTCTCTCTCCCAAGGGAAAATGCTGTTCATATGCTGGTTCTTTCACATACCAGATCTCAGCTGGAATAGTTGGGATAGAAATGTCTCACCTGTTGTAAGTGCTTCCCTCCCTGGTGTAGCAAAGGTGTAGAATAATAAACTGATGGGAAGTAATCCAAGTATTATGAACACTGGATAATTGCATGACTCATAAGAGACCAAAGAATGTCCACTTCATTAAAATAAACCAAAGCAGTCCAGATTGGCAAAACACCCTTTGGGTTTATACCTGTGGGGTTTTGTTGTGTAAATATGTGCATGAGAGGTTTCTTACTATTTTTCCACTAAATTAGATCCTTCATAATGAATCATTCACAGTATGATGTTGGTAATAGAACCAATCACCAAATTGTTAGTTATGATTAGAGCTGAGGAAATGTCCAGAATCATCTTTCATTTTTTTCTGTTTTCCTGGAGTTCGTAGCCATTCCACAAGTTGACCAAGACTGTGTCAACAAAAGATGTTTGTTCTTCATTAGGTAGCAAAGTTGGGAATTTTGTGGTGGACAGGCAAGATTTTTGTTCAGTAAAGAGATCCTTGAAGCATTAAAAATACGGTAACAAAATACATGCCATTCTTTTGTCAGCTCAGTAGTTCCTCTGAGTACTGGCTGTGAGTTACAAAGGTGAAGAAATTAAAATGGCAAGAATTGTGTGATTGTAGAGGAGCAGGATTCTGTTCTCTGTACATGAGGGCTCTCATCATCTAATAAATATATGAACAGAAATAAAAAAGTCATACATACACAGATAATATTGCTTGTGGTCACTCTGAAATCAGAAATAACGTAATCCTGGGGTCTCAGCTTTCATCACAAGAAAGGATCATAGAAGAGACTGTAAGAGATGGGGAAAAGGTGACTAGAGTTCTAGAGTGAGCATTTTTCATGAATAGTCTGAATTTGACTGCACACAAGCTTCAAATTGATTAGTGTTTCATTTTATAGTATTACCTGATAGTCTACTTCTCACTGCTCTTAAGAAGATGAGAAAAGATTGCAGAAAACCTTGTATTCAATTTTAAAATAAATCAAAGTACAAGAAAGAGAAGAGAAAATATTTTCTCAGGGAAATTTGACATAAAATGCAATAAAATTAATATAGCAGATAGCGACAGAAATATTTTTCCTTTGTAAAATGCCTTTTTGATCTCTATAAATATATAAATATGTAGTTGTGTCTTGATACTTTTATACAGAAAATCACATGATTAGAAACAATGTCAATATTGATTTATTTTTGTATTTTTAATTCATTAATCAAAGTTTCCTTGTAAAGATTTTCCTTCTGTTTTACTTCCTAGATCAGATTTTCTACCAGTGAGGCAGTTTTAACACTCAAGAAGAAGGGATTAACACTCTGTACTAATTAGAAGACCGTCTGCTTTTAGTGCTCTTTGATTTTCCAGCTGGATTTATGAGGTCCTAGTTAGAGTTGTGTCAGCAAATAGTAGCCTTTGCTCTGGGGCTGCACTAATGATCTGTGTCTCAGGATTTTCTAGCTGATGTGTTGCACCTTTTGTGTTGACCCCCTCAACAAGGTAAGAGCAGCACAAACATAAATGACAAATACAGCTCAATGAAAGGGCAGTTTGCTGGGAGTTTTCCAAGTGAATTTTTGGTCCAGATTAAAAAATATGTATTATCATTTTTGATTTTTCCATTTCAGAAGTTTCCTAAAGATAGGCATTTTTATATCAGAGCGAAAGCAAATTTTGAAATATGAACATGCTTAGAAAAATTGAAATATTGAGTTTTTAATCATTCAGTTCTTGTTTCCCATCCCAAAGACTGAAAATTTTCAGACATTGGTGTGAGAAACGTGGTTTCTTCTTCTAACATTCAGTCAGGTCTATTTTATTTTCTAGATTTATGCTTTTGACATCTTGAAATCCATAGGATGACATCAAGGTCTCCTGGATTTTACGAAAAAGACGAGGAGCAGGCTAAAGAAAAGGACAAAATACACCTCTCTCTGGTTTTTGAATGTTAATGTGATTTTGAACACTGATGTCACGTGAGTTCCCATCCCTGTGTGAAACGAGAGCTGCTGCTTTTGCATCCTTTTATTTTGCTCAGGCCTCAGTAGCAGGCAGTGCCTTTGTGCCGTGCCCCGTGCTGGTGCTGTGCCCAAATTCCTGGGTGAGTGACACTCCGAGGGGTGGCCCTGGGCTGCAGCAGCTGCTTTTGCTGGGCTCAGCACACTCCCTGCTGCATCAGTTCCTCCTCATGGGAGGGAAGGGTCACCTTCCCTGCTCTTCAAGTCTCCCTCAAGGACTGCCTGGAGTGAAACAGGCACAAGGCACTTTTTCCACCTTTTTGTCCCTTCCTGAGAAGTGTGGGGGAGAGGAGAACATAATAGCTGTCAGTCAGGCAAAACTTGCCGTGCTCTGTAGGTGGATGGCATGAATAGAGTCCTTGCCAGGATGCATCTTTCTGTGTGTGTAGTGTTCTTCCAGCCTGTTCCTGAGTGCCTCTCACCAGCCACTCTTTGGGAAGGGGTATTGGGATGGAAGGACTGCTGGGCTAATTCTTCTGAGGGTCAGTGAAGCTTTTTGGTGAAGGAGATGGTGAAGTGCTTTGCTGAATCAGGGCCTTTTTGAGAAAAAACAGTAAAAGTGTGTGAGGATTTGGCAAACGTGGAGATCTCAAAGTATTTAAAATAAAATAAAAAGTAAAAATTAAAAAGACTTTCATCAAGTCTTTCATATCAAGTCTTTCCTCCTCGTGTTCTACACTGATCTAGTCATAAACCACAGACACCCACCCTGACCTGCACATTTGGGACTCTTCTTCTAAATAAAGCTTATCATTCCTTGGAAAAATTATCAAAAAATCTAAATCTGCCCGTGTGAGAAGCTTTTTCCTTCTAACTCTTTTATAGCTTAGTACAATACAGACTGAACTCTAGCAGTGTATCAAAGAGCAAACATGTCATGTGGTTGTCTGTGGATTGACAGACAGGATTTGGGTTAATTTACTGTAACCTTCCTTAAAAAGTTGTGTTGAGGAAGCAAAAAGCCATTATCACACGGCTGACCTTTGCCAAGAAAATATTAATCTTTCCCCAACTCGGTTTGTTAGTACATGTATATCAAACCAACTGTTCTCAGAAATGTCAGCAATCTAAAATAGGCAGCAACATGCTGTACATCAGAAACAGTAGCAACAAGGAGAGGGTCTTACTGAGGACACAAAGGATTGAAGATGTAGCCCTATGGAGGCAAATTTAATTGGCATTCACAGAGGTTCCCATCTGTACCAACTTATTCTCAGTTATTTGGTTAATTAAATAGTCCTTACATAAAATAATTACAATAATTAGTTGCCACCAAGACAGATGAGGCATTTTGATATTAACATGAGTCAGAAAGAAGGCTGGTTTAACAGAGTCACACTTTCAAACTATACAAATTTAGAAGGGAATTAAGATATTTGTTTTAAGTGGAAGCTGCTTTGTTATGTTTGTGGATTTGTTTTTTCTTCTTTTGGCTGCTGCCATGGCATGGAATCACAGAATGGTTTGGGTTGGAAAAGACCTTAAAACCCACCTTGTTGCATCCCGGGGACAGGGACACCTCCCACTATCCCAGGTTGCTCCACGCCCCATCCAACCCGGTCTTGGACACTTCCAGGGATGGGGCAGCCACAGCTTCTCTGCCCAACCTGTGCCAGGGCCTCTCCACCCTCACAGCCAAGAATTCCTCCCCAATATCCCATCTAATCTCCTCTCTGTCAGTGTGAAGCCATTGCCCCTGTCCTGTCCCTCCAGTCCCTGATGAACAGCCCCTCTCCAGTTTCCTGCAGCCCCTCCAGACCCTGGAAGGAGCTGTGAGGTCTCGACACAACCTTCTCCTCTCCAGCCTGAACAGCCCCAGCTCTCCCATCCCGTCTCCATAGGGAGCTGCTCCAGCCTCAGCAACTTGGTGACCCTCAAAGTCAAAGGTCATTTAATTGTCGAACCCAATTTTCTCTGCTAGGATAAAAACAGCAGCCACTAAATCCTATTTGGACCAACGAAAACCCTCAAAAGAGTATGAAATCAACTTATCTATTGTGTTAAAAATAAAGTCCAAAAATAAAGGATTAATTTTTTTTTTCCTTAGCAGGAAAAAAAATCTGCAGAATTGGAATTAATGAACAAACCCATTTGTGTTAGCAGCTGCTGTGTCTGTGCATATCTGTAGATGTTGGCTGCTCAGGTAGGCACAGCACACCTCACCTGGTTCAGATGGAAGGCTGGTTCTGCATATTTTTACATGCGTATTCTGCATATTCTTCACTGTTAACTGCTGGATCATTTCCCTTTGAAGGATATTTCTTGCACACAACCAACAGAGTGCTCCAGCAGTGCAGAGTGCCATCGGAAAGAACATGGTTCTGGTTAAAAAGTCGTAAAAAATCCAGCTATTAGGAACATCTTGACATCAAGGCCAACAGAGAGAGATCTTTTGATCCAGGATCAGCAGACCAGATTTAAAACCACATTAAACTTTTATTAGAACATATCCATACTGGAATATATCAAATAGAATTCTCTATGAGTTACTTCATAAAACCCAGAATATTTGAAACTGTGGCTGGCTGCTGTTACAAAGTGAGAGGGAGCTGTACTCAAAGTGTCACTGTGATGAACACGGTTCTTGGGGGAATTGTGGTTTGCGTGTGGTTGGGTTTCTTTGGGGGGTGGGTGTTTTTTAGGTGTTTGTTTTGTGATTTACTTGATTGGCTTTTGTTCTGGTTTTCTGTCAGGATGACTTTAGTGCTGTTTAGGAAAAATGAGATGTGAGGGAGAGGAGGTTGTTCCTTCTTTCCTGAAGTTACTGGGCATTTTTAATTGTAGCAAAAGTGTGCAGATCACTATGGATTTGGGAGATCACCAAAAGGAAGGAGGATGTTACAGAGGAGGTGAGAGGCTTTCCTGGGCACCAGAAGAGAACACACAGGCTTTACTTTAGTTCTTAGTCTTTGGGTGGGACAAGATGAAGACTGAAAAGGAAAGTCATACAAGCTCTCCAAACACAGGGGAAAAAAAGCCCTTAGCCTGGGTGTCTCAGGTGAAGATGAGAGGCCACACAGGCTACTCTATGAGCAGCAAAGCCTATCTTGCCTGGAGCTTTTGGTCTGGGAGGAATCTTTGTTTCTGTTAAATTTTAGGAGGCCCACTGGCTATTTGGGCACTGCTGGACTCCTGAAACCACACAACGGTCCTTCCACCCAGGTAAAAAGTCTGTAGCCTGGGTGTCTCAGGTCAAAATGATAGACTATGCAGGTTACTCCATGGGCAGAAAAGCCTGTCTCACCTGGAGATTTTGGTCTAGGAGGAATCTTCAATTTTGAGAGACAGATTGGCAATTTGGGCACTGCTGGACTCCTGCGAGTGCAGACAGACCTTCCACCCAGGTATAAAAGCCTGTAGCTTGGAAGTCTCAGGTGCAGATAATGGAACTCCCAGGGTACTCCACAGGCAGCAAAACCTTTCCGTCCTGTCACCTTTGGCCTGGGAGGAATCTTCGTTTGCATTCNTACTCCGTCCTGTCACCTTTGGCTTGGGAGGAATCTTCGTTTGCATTCCATTTTGGGAGGTGAACTGGCAATTTGGCTGCTCCTGGACTCCAGAAAGGGCACAACAGCTCTTCCACCAAGGAAGAAAAGCCTTTAGCTTGAGTGTCTCAGGTGCAGATGGTGGGCTGCCAGGGGCACTCCCTGGACAGCAAAGTCTTTCTGTCCCAGTACCTTTGGTCTGGGAGGAATCTTTGTTTTCCTTCAGTTTTGTGGGGCTGTCTGGTAATTTGGCCACTGCTGGACTCCTGAAATCCCATTACAGAGCTTCCATCAAGGAATAAAAGCTTGGGTTTCTCAGGTTCACACGATGGACCTCCGAGGGAAAATCACAGGAAGAAAAGCTTTTCTGTCCTGGCACCTTTGCTCTGGGAGGAATCTACCTTTGGGTTCCATTTTGGGAGGCCCACTGGCAATTTGAGCGCTGCTGGACTCCTGAAAGTGCACAACCTCCGTTTCCTCAGAAAAGAAAACCGTACCCTGTGTTTCTCAGGGGTAGATAATGGGCTGCTGGGGCACTTCATGGCCAGCAAGACACTTGTGTTCTGGCACCTTTGGGCTGGGAGGAACCTTCATTTGCATCCAGTTTTGAGAGGCAGACTTGTTATCTCGGTACTGGGCTCAGGGATGTGCCCTCCCAGTTTGGCACTGGGCTCCAGGAAGCGATCTTCGAATTCCATCTCTCGTGTTTCTTGTTCTCTGTGCTCTTTCAGAAATTCATCTCACAGGGGTTTTAAATGCCCTGTCTTATCATTAGCAAATCTCTACCACACTGCAACTGTTCTCACTTTCTGAAAGGGCCTGAGGTCCTGTACCCTCTGACAACACACCATGGGGAGTTATTTCCTCTCCCTTGCCTCGTTAAGAGGTTATTGATTGCCACTCACACTTTGTAGTGGATGGCTTTCCATTGCCTACATTTGCATTCCCTTTGTATTTTAGCCTCTATTTCTTTTCTTTCCACTGATGCTATTGCTATTTGCAATGTGTGCACTGGTGTGAAGGTCAATACACTTTGCTGGACTCTGTCTCAGTGATTTATTTTCACATCTTTCTAACTAAATCCTTGCAGAGCAGAGGTTTTTCAACCAATTGCCACAAAACTACCGCCCACAATTCCTGCAAGCTTTTCTGTTGCGTTATTGCTGTTTGGTGAGTACATTCTCCCAGAATTTACCCACTTGTTTCATTGCTGGTTCTCAGAATCAAGTGCTTGTTAACAATCATTTCCTTTGAGAGATATTCTTTTGACTTTGGCATGAGCTGAAAGCAATTAAAATTTCCTCTTGCCTTAGCATTTACCAGATTTCCTCTTTTGACACTTCCAGCCTGAATGATTAATGCTGTTGGGTAAAACCTCTCCTATTTACCAGCTCACAAACAAACGATCTGACCCCTCTTTAGGTCACTAAATTTTCCAATGTATGTCATGATCTGAGCTATACAGTGGCACTAATATTCAGAGTAACAACAGAAAAGCAAAAATAACATGCAACCAGCTGAGACACCCCTTCAGGGTTCAGGTTTACCACACCTACAGACTTAAAAAGGGCAGAAGACATAGTCTAGAACTGCCACAGAACATCTGCACAGAAACTTTGCTGCCCAAGACATGAACAGGGTGGTAGAACAGGAAATCCTACAGATGGAAGCCTTGAGCTGTCCATGAACATAAGTTTTGTAATTTTCTGAATTTGTCTACCTTTAAAATTATCTTGACCCTTTGTTAAAAACTGTCCAAAGCAGCCTTGTTTCATTTAATGCAAGGTGATGAGCTGGTTTCAAATTTAAAGGTCTATTAATCCATAAGTGAAAGTGTAACCAAGGATATCAGTGTAATTTTTTTAAAGGCTTTACCATAGAAAGTCCATCTCTTACAGTTTAGCTGTCTGCAGTCACACAGGAAGCAGTTAGTGCATTAACTTTCTTAAAACAGAATTTCAATGATGTTTTATTACTTTCAGTAGACACACTGAATTGATTAAATTCACAAGCTACAGAAATGGTTTCTGACAGCTGGTAGCTACACACTACAAGGACAAAGACTTGTTAGGACTGAACTCTAAAGCAATACAAACTGATAGCAAAAGGCCTTTAGCTAATCTAGGGAAGGGGGACTTAAGATTTTTCTCCTTTAGAAAGCAAGAATAAGCTGCTTGAACTTTTCATTTTAAAGGAGCTGCCTGCCCTTCAGGCTCTGGTAGCTTGACCAGCATGTAACAGATTTGATTTGTAAGTTAAAGACTCCACAAGAACACACAAGCAATTATTTTGTTCATTAATAAGTTCCAGGATAAATCAGAGCCTGCTTCCTTGTCATCTCTGTGTGATCACTGAGACACTGTGGAAAGACAACTCTAAATAAAATTGAGGTTATACTCCATTACCAAACTCCTGGCAACAGGTAACCAGTGACTGAAAAGGAGACATTTCATAACAGAAACAAATCAAAATGCTCAGTATCACTGGAAAAAGACCCCAGGAGAAAAGAGCAATTGTGTATATAAAATTGGCATTATTGTGTCAGGAGAGACTGGATGAGTGTGTGTAATGACCTGCCAAAACTACACATGCATCATCAATCAATTATGCTGACAATGCTCATGCACAGCCTCATGGCAAAGCAGCACATTTAAGTCAACTAGAATTTATGTTTAGTGAAAAAAAGATTAAATTTTAAAATCAGTCTAAACCTGATTCAAATTATTTTTCTCCCATATGTGGCCTCCTACAATCAAACATCTGGCTGCTTCTTTTAAACAGATAAGTGGCCTTGATACAACAGAAGTGAAACATTTTAAGTGCAGAGATTCTGGTTTGGTTTTGTTTTAGGTCTTCGTGGCTCTGTTTTCATGGAAAGATCTCCAGGTAAACAATATAGTCCCTATAATTAATATTATCATTAAATACTTCCTATAACAGTTTTTGCAGCAAGTACTTAAGAGATTCTGGGTTCAGCATTTACTATAATTACTATTACCACTTTCATGTAGCTTTTCCTCAAGGGACTTACACAGAGAATGGTTTTATCTTGTTGAAACCTAATAGGCAAAAATTAGGTGGTGAAGGATTGGAAATCCATGAAAATTCACTAGGTGGGCAAACAGTATAATGAAAAACAGAAGCAATATCTAAAGCAAAACAAAATGCCATTGAAAAAAGATCAGGTAGTCAGCAAACATGTTTTTTCTTCTTCTTCTACTATTATTTATATTTATTATTCTTTATTCTTCCTATTCCTATCTGTTTTCAAAAGTAATGCACCATTCATGTTAAGCACCTTAGAAACTTTCAACTTGCATCATTCCACTTTTAAAAAGGAAAAAAAAATAGATTTTTCCCCCTCTCCTCACATCATACTCTTTGGAAGAAAATACTGTTATTCTGATCAAAAATTCCAAAACACAGGCATGAAACATGAATGTTAACAATTCTTTGATGCTCTGTCTGTATATTGAAGAGCAGTCCCCATCATTCCCAATTCCTGGGCTCCCATCATTCAGAAAAGTGCAAATTTAACATCAAATCCAGACCCAAAATTCAAACCCTCGTCCAATCTAAAAATACTCATAAGGAAGATTTTTCTCTATTTAAACAGTGGTTGAAACTCATAGCAAAGGGAAATTACTGCATTTGCAAAGGGAAGAAATTATTTGCTTTTCAAAATATTCAGTGTTATGTTGTAACAGAATTAGAGATTTGGCTTCTTAAAGTTGAGGACATCAGATTGCAATGGCTCAGGACATTCTGTTTAATATTTCCCTCCACCTGAACATAGATATGTAATTTTCTACAGATATTGCTTAGAGAAAACTGACCTCAGAATTCCCTGAGGCATCCCCACAGGACAAGCCTGGGCTGGATCACCAGGTTGTTCTCTCAGGATTTGTATTGAAGGCTCAGGAGTCGGATTCAATCCCAAGGATTCTGTGCAGCAACCTTTATTTCAGGAGTATTTTAATAATATGTCACACTATTACAATATAGAAGATTCAGAAAACATACTAAACAGGGATAAAATAATGAGGTGTTATATACTTGATTGACAAGGAGTGAAAGAGAAACTCTGTAGCATTTAAAATACAGCAAGCATTGCAAAATGCTCCAAATACACATAAAATATTGGTAAAGGAACAGAAAGATAACCAAAAGATGATTCTGAGGTCACCAGTTCAATTAGCATAATGGGGCAGACCTGAAACCCCAGAACTGATAAAAATATCTCCTAAACTTTAGCTGAGATTCACCAGAATTCCAGCCAAGCAGCTTTGGTTTTCATGTCAAAATTATCTGGATAAATCAAATGCAGCACCAAGACATTTAAAGGCATCATAGCCAATACCCAGATCAGGTTAAATTTGCTGTTTTCCTTTCCTTTTTTAATTTAATTTATTGATTACAGGCATCTGCATGTTTGTTACCAAACTATTCCAGCCTGCAAATGATGACTCAGAGTTTACAACAGCCAACTACGCTTTTTTTGCAAATGCAGAAAAAAGAGGAGATCTATAGAAAAATAATTATTATCTTTGTAAAAACAAACTGTTCAGTATAAAGTCAAAAAAGCTTCCTTGCCAAAATATAAGTGCATTACAAATGTTAAGCAATATCACTGTCTTGAAATAGTGGTGTTAGAATTAGCCATTATGGAGCTAAGACCCAAATAATTTAAGATGACCTTTAAATGAACATGATTATTGTCATAACGAGATGATGTAAACTGAAGTCTCAGTCAACTAGCAGCAAAATTGCAAAGCCTCAGTACTAAATAATGTGGTAAGGAAATTTCCAGCTCACAGGGATGACCACACATTTCTTGCTTTATATTTTAGCTGTGCAATATCCCTCTTTCCCTCATCCAGCAGAAAATTATGAACAAATCCCTCTCACTTTCCCACCACTTTATCGGTTCAGCCCACGCTACCATTAAGGAATTAAGGATTATCTCTGGTTTTATTAGGAACAAAGCACCTAAACAAGGTGCACTTCATTGAAGCATGGAAGGGTTTGGGTTAGAAGGGTCCTTAAAGATCATCCAACCCCCTGCCATGGTTCCACTCCAGCAGTTTGCTCAGAGCTCCATCCAACCTTGCCTTGAACATTTCCAGGGATGGGGCAGCCTTGTTATGCCTCAAAAAACCCTTAGGAAGTTACCACTGTTGCTAAGCAGAGAAATACTTTGAAAAATCAAAGCATTTATTCTCCCATTCACCTCAAGAAGTTGTCCCATAAGACCTGCAGGACTTCTGGTTTTCAGCCCAAAACAGAGGCACACTGAAAATTCCATTGTCGTGGGCTGTGTGTCATTGGTAAATGGATATCACCCGGTTATAATTTGTATTCTTTCAAAAAGGAAAATAAACAATCCCTGAAGAAGAATATTGAGCTATGGGGAAAAAATAACTTTCAGCTGTCGTCATCATTTTTTCCAACCCATTTTTCAAGCTTTATTACACAAAGTAACACCATATTTTTAAAAATTAAAACGAGGAGAAATGTTCTTCCCAGACTAGTGAGACCTGCCAGATAAACACAATTACAAAGGCTGGATATTTGTGTTTGGTCTAAAGGAGACAAATTAAAAGGCAATAGTAACAATATCATTTTGCCCAGACCTTGTTATTCTCTTCAAATTGAAGTGAAAGGTCAGTGATGAAAGGTGTCTAAAAAATTCATGAACTAACTGGAAAGTGTCCTTGTAGTGAAACCCTGGAGAAGTCAAGAAGCAGGGAAAGTGAATTAACTCAAGGGCCCTTTCTCTGGACTGGCTCTTACTTGATTTCTTGAGGTTTCAAATTAGACCAAGGTCATAGAGATCAAGAATTTCATTGCTGATACAAGAATCTACCAGGGTATCTGTCCTCATGCTTTTTCATACCAAATAATGATAGTTAAATGATTACCTAAACTGTAAAATACCAGTGGCCTCCTGAATCCTGTCACCACATCCCACTGAGGCTGGAGCACTCTAACAAGTCCCACAAAGTGGTTAGTAATGAGATGTTGGGCATTCATGCTTGAAATTGTGGGTCATTTTTGATTAAACATCTTGAAGAGGAAACAAGGCTTGGCATTTTCAGAGAGAGTTTGTAGTGTAATATAAAACTGCATAAAAACTAAACTTGTTAGAGCTGACATATATATAACTAAGAGGAAGTGACAGGGGAAATCCAGTTCAGCTGAGACTTCCCTGACTGCTGTTCAAATTCCATAAAGGATATTCCATACAGATAGTTGAGCTAAGCCTCTTCTAGAATGCTGTTTTAGCTTAAGTTTCCATGTTCAGTTTAGGTAAGGAAAGAGAAAATTCATTTTTATTTTTTTCTGGAGCTTCTAGAAGTTGCACATTTAAAATTACAGGAATTTCATAGTTCCATAGATGCTCTATGCACAGAAGTCCTGAGAATTTTTTGTGGGTCGAGTTGCTTCTTCAGCTTTCTGGACTTTTTTACCAGAAATATTTTGAGAGAAAGATTTTATGAATAATGCACCAAATACCAGATGCTTTCCACTCTAATTTCCTGGCATTATTCATAATTCCTGAATGACCTAAACAAAGCAATAATTTTCTTAGGGTAAAATATGTATTTTCTTCTACCTTCTCTCTACTCCATTCAGAAAACATTTTTTTTCTCTGATCATCACTTTTTGCACATAAAATGGTAATCACAGTTAAAACCAATAAGCACCACAGACCAAGAGCAGACATCTGCAAGGTAACACAATATTCATAATATGAAGGAGAATATTTTTTTTTTTCTGAGTAGAAGGACAGGAACATCAGAATTTAAGATCAATAAAGAGTGACCTAAAGGTTGCCCTGACTTTCTGACTTTCTGCAGCTCACAGATCATGGAAGATCAACACATGATATTGAAGAAAATAACTTGCTTCCAATTTTGGACCAAGAACATTATTCCTGTCACCTCCAGTTGAACACCGATAAACAAATAAAGTCAAAATTTACTATTTACTATATTTACTATTTACTAAATTTACTATTCAAGAAAAAAAAGGATCATTAAATTGGCTCAAAAGTAATAAATTATGCTCTGGTTTTAGAGTCTTGAGGTTTTTTTCCTACAGTTGTATGGGAGTATACTTTCTCTTAAAATAAAAGTTTTAAAGGGGGAAAAGAAGCAAAAAACTACTTCAACTCAATATTCTTACCTTTCACAAGACTACGAGGACTGTGAAAGAAACAAGAAAACACCACTATTACCAACATTATCAGCACCATCCACTCCAACAGTGGGAACCATGCAAACACAATTAATAACACAATTAATAGCAATTAACTGATACATACTCCAGGGCTGTGTTTCTCAACAAGAGTGCAAAGTGGCACTCTTTGCACTGAGGGGGAGGAAGGCTTTCCAGCAGCACCTCTGCCAGGTCTTGGCCACACCTAACCCATGTTTGGGTGAACGCTTGGTGTGCACCATGGCCTTCAGGGCAGGGACACTGCAATGTACTGATAAGCAGGAGCATTGGACGTGCTACAAAACCAGGGCTGGGCTGGATAATCCAGGCTTTGGGAGTGGAACATCCATATAACAAGTGAAATGGTCTTAAATGCTTGTTTTAAGAAGCCTTGACAAGACACATCCATTGTGCTGTTGACTCAGGATCAGTGATTTAAACCTCCATGTATTTAACTGTGGCTAAGAAAGAAACTGCCAAGACTAAGATTTATGCAAATCTGCAAGTACAAGCTGTGACAGACCATAAAGGATAATTACTAGTATTTGGCAGATTAGTTTGAGCTGTGTTCAGTCAGTGCCTATGGTGTATTTTATAGAATTAATCTTTCATACAGTTCCATGGCTGTACAGTGTTACCAGCATGTGTCATTGCATTAAAACTTCTTAATGAACTGCTCATGTCCTGCTGGACATGCCAGGTAATAGTCAGGTCCATCATGTCTCTCCAGAGCTAGATGTAGACAACAACAACATGAATTTTACACATAATATTTCAAATATTTTTTTGAATCTATTTATCTTATGTCTTTTTACTCAGACTAGAAGAAACTTCTAAATGAGGTTTTCATAGAACTGTGCAGCTCTGAATTCTCAGCCCCTCAATAAGTTGCACAGGGTGGACCTGATGATTTTGGAAGTCTTTTCCAACCTTAATGATTCTATGATTTCATGATGAACATGAGGACTCCAGAATGGAAAATCAGTATATTCATTCCACCATATTCAGGAATTTGATAAAGCCAAGAGACTGGATTTTAACCTCCACATCTACCAAATGCAATGTTTTGCATCCTATGAACAAGAAATTTCCAATGTACCTGGAAAATACACTTCAGTCTAAATTTTCTCAAAGCACAATGGCCCATCAGTAAGAACTTGAGATTTGCAAGTACTGCCTCGTGTCATTAGCACACCTTTGTTCACAAAATGTTTCAAATGGGATTTTAAAAAAGATCTATGACTTTATAAAAAAAAAACAAATGGCTTGAAATAGCTCCAAGAAGATTACATTGCTAAATTTATGCCTGACAATTTCTAATTGCCTCAGCTATCTCTAGTCTATCTTAGCTAAATAATATCATTTAAATATTTTAGGTAGTTTTCTTTAACAGACTCTTAGACTTAATGTTTCTGCCTTGCTTCAGGACAACATCTTTTAATTGCTTTAAATTATCAGTGATGTCCCCAGCATTCTCACTGAACATGGATTGATTTCAATTAATTTTTTCACGCTTTAGCATAAAAGCAGTCTTATTCAATTTGCCCTAATTAGATCACACAACCTCTTGAAGCTGAAGCAATGACAGTCATTAAAAGGTTGTACAGAGAGAGAGCATCAAGGTTGTTTACTACATCGTTAGCCCTTTTGTAAGTTTGAAGCTGCAAGGAGAGTTTGTTCCTGTGACCATATGAAGGATTTAAAATCAAATCCAGAATTTAGAATTTGGGGGATTTTACAGGACCCAATTTTTTGTCAGAATTAGGATGGTTTTTCTGTTGCATTGACAAAGATCAAGCTTTGCACTGCTGCCAATAATGCCCCTGAGCATCTTTACCTGCACATCTTTCCCATCTTCCCATGCATTGAGAGGGATATCAATAACCAATGGATTGGTACATAATGAAGATAGAAGGTAACTATGATGAAAGTGGTTGTAATCTTCCTTCAGTTTATATCTGCCTGGAAATTTTCCTTTACTGCAGGCTGCACACAAAAGGCAGATTATCTGTACTCAGAAACTTTAGCTGGTTACTGAAGTTGAAAGGTATGAGACAGAAAGTGGTACATGGCTGCAGGCCAGCTGCTCCAGAAAGGGACATAACAGACATTTTAGAAATGCCCTTGCAATTAAAAACAAACAAACAAACAAGTTTTGCAGCCCTGGATGGGGAAAAATGGGAAGAAAGAAAATAATGGGCTGTAGTAAAGAGATCTAAGAGATCATGAGACTGCACAGAGTCATTAATCCTGGTACTATCAACAGAATTATGTAAAACTACCAGTCTACATATATCCTCAAGAAGAGTCATGGCTTTTCACTTGCATTTCAAAGTCTACAAACACCCCAGAGCCTCAAAACAAATCTATTGCTTCTAATAGGAAAGGCAAGAAGATGTAGAAAAAAAGGAAGAGTGAGACAGAGAGGAAGAGAGAGGGAACTCTCAGTGTCCCCACAGTGTTTGTAATCCCATAGAAACAATCGTATATGGAATCATGGAATGGTTCAGGTTGGAAAGGACCTTAGAAATCACCTTGTTCCACCCCCTGCCATGGGCAGGGACACCTTCCACTATCCCAGGTTGCTCCAACCTGGCCTTGGACACTTCCGGGGATGGAGCAGCCACAGCTTTTCTGCCCAACCTGTGCCAGGGCCTCCCCACCCTCCCAGGGAACAATTCCTCCCCAATATCCCATCTGACCCTACTCTGTCAGTGTGAAGCCATTGCCCCTGTCCTGTCCCTCCAGTCCCTGATGAACAGCCCCTCTCCAGTTCCCTGCAGCCCCTCCAGACCCTGGAAGGTGCTGTGAGGTCTCCACACAACCTTCTCCTCTGCAGCCTGAACAGCCCTTGCTCTCCCATCCCGTCTCCACAGGGGATGTGCTCCAATCTGCTCAGCAATTCAGTGCCCTCCTCTGGACTTTTTCCAACAGTTCCATGCCCTCCTCATGCTGGGGACACCAGAGCTGGAGGCAGCTCTGCAGGTGGGGTCTCAGGAGAACAGAGGGGCAGAGTCCTCTCCCTCAGCTGCTGCCCATGCTGACCTTGGAGCAGAACAAACGTGCAGAAGAAATGTCATTTTGCCCATTTTCTGGGGTCACTAAAAGAGCTGTGGCATCTTTCCCTGACTTCAGCACTGACCAGGTACATGGTGTTCCATGCTGCTGCTCCTCGTGCAAATGCTTTTTTATATAGGTCTGTTTTAGAGCACTGTGTAGGCTGAATTCAAAGTTGGGTTTGGAGCCAGGAAGCTCTAGTTAGATACAGCTCTGAAAAAGAGCTTTCCTTCATGCTACCACTCAAATACAAAAAAATCACAAAAATTTAATTCCTTTAGCCATGGGACTCTGGGTCAAGCATCTGTTAAGACTCAAGCAGTACAATTCGTTTTGGGTAAAGCTGTGATTCTTTTATGTGTTCCTCACACAGAAAATGCATCCATTAAGCCAATAACTCTGATTAGTTTATGTTCATCTTTTAGAGACAATGCATGTAACTTCACAATAGCTCTGTTTAATTAAATATTGCAGTTGTGCAAAGTTACTGGGTATAAATCTTAGCTGCACTGAAATAACATGAAAAATTAGTACATTCATCCATATCTAGAGTTCATAAAGAACAACATTTTCCACTTTCAAAGTCACAGGTATACAAAGGGAACCTAAAAGCCATTTATCAATTTTCCAACATGAATGCATTAAGCCTACATTACACATTAACACATTTGAGTAGGTAGGAACAAATATTTACCCATTATTTAGCCAAAACAACCTACTTCCAAATTCACTTTTTCCAATGAAGGTCTTTTCTGGAGTCAATCCTCTGGTGCTGGCAGCCTGTGAACCTGCCAGAACAACAAAGTTATGGACCATTAATTAGCAAAGCAGCTCTGCCAGACTGTGATATTTCAAATGAAATCAAAGAGTTGCTTGTGACTTTTTGCAGCTCCCCCAGCATGGGATCCATCACTGGGTCTGAGATGGGCAACACTCCACATCACAGTTCAGGTGCTGCAATAACACAGCCCTGTCTCTTGACTCCCATGGAGGGATTCACATTTCTGCCACTAGAAACAGGGAATGTCAAGTCCAGGATGAAATCTTTTATCTTTTGTTTAGTGGTGTTGGTCAGTGGAGCAATAACAAGGAGTACCTTGGTCTGCAAAGGGTAGTTTAGATGTGTATTTTAATCCATGTTAGAAAAGTTGCTCTGGTATGATTCTCTGTGCTGAACAGGCCAGACAAGAGCAATCTTATTCTGGATTAAATATTTCCCTGGAGCACATTACACCTGTAACAGCATTCCTCTCATGTAGAACAGAAACATCACTAACATTATGTGCCAGTACTTGTGGGGATGTGATGAGGTCAAAATGCATTGGAAAGCAGAGTCTCCTATTTCTCTAGAATGTCTTGGCCATTTTAATGTCTTGGCCATTGGTAATTTCTCTAGAAGTTACTTGGCCAAGGCAGAACATTATCATCAAATAATATTTTAATATTGACATATTCTCTTACTCTTGCTGAGGTGGTGAGTAACAAACCATCTCAATTGTTTTCAGGAGGTCATTTTGCATTGACCAGGAAGACAAGCATAAGAAACCCACAGGTTTTTAAAGTATTTCAAATATATATTATAATCCTATGAGATTGTCTCTGTTTAATGAGGTACAGGAACAGAAAGAATACACACAGCAGGGGACATCAGTAGCACAAACAGTGGTCCAGAAGGAAAAAAAAAAGGAATGTAGTTCCTTCATTAAATCTTAACTATGGAGAGTTAAGTTAAAGCGTGTCATATTTTTCAAGTGAGCAAACATAATAAGCTCTGTGATCCCCTGCATATTTACAAGCACACAAAGATAGCCAGGATGCTACGCTATCAATATTACAGCATGAATAAATTCAATAAACTCATTTCAACAGGGATTCAGGCACCTGGAGATGTTTTGCTGCCTGCCAACTTCAGATGTATTTAAAGAGCTCTTTTTGAAAGATTTACTATTTATCCCTAAAAGTTTTGGTGTTTAACAATGTAGAATGAATGATCATTTCAGGCTGAGGTGTAATTAGTCATTCCTAATGTCAGCAACATTCCAGTTTCACTCTTTTCTCAATGCTCTGTGATTGTTCAATCTTTTGCTCTTTAACTCAGAGATAATATCCTTCAAATAAAAATATTAACTTAAATTTCCCAGTTTATTTAGGATATTTTTCTATAGTAAATGTTTATTACTGGTTGATGTAGTTGTACTTTATCTAGTAATTCCATTGTTTCCTTCAGATCACCACATGAAGCCTGGCATGTGAGAATAATCTGGGCATATTAGTGTTTATATTTCCCTCACCTCTAAAGGAGTTTCAATGGACAACACGTGCTCAAACAACTGCCTATTCCCAAAAGGTTTCACTGAGTTGCAGTGAAAGACTGCAGAGTAGATTAAATAATGATGTAATAGGGAATTGGGAGGAGTGCCACCACAGGAAAACGAGCCTGTATGGATGCACAGAGAGCTTTAGCTGTCTCCTTACAGCTGTGTAACTGCTGGCAGCTGCAAGTGCCTGGTGGGTGCTATTTGCTGTACACTGTGTAGTTCCGCAGTACTTCTCAAAAAAGAACATTTGACCTCAGTGCACATTTGAGATAGAAAAGACAGAATTATTTGGCTCTTCAGTTTTTTTGTCTTGTTATTTACACCTCATTAGTGCTCTCCAGAGTAGGTGTTTTGAGACAAACAGCTGATTCATTGGCTTGAAAAATATTTCAGGTACACAGTGATACTGGAATAGGATAAATGGAATCATTGAATCCCAGAATGTCTCAGGTTTGAAGGGGCCTTAAAGATCATCCAGTTCCCCCCCCTGCCACAGGCAGGGACACCTTCCACTATCCCAGGTGGCTCCAACCTGGCCTTGGACACTTCCAGGGATGGGGCAGCCACAGCTTCTCTGGGCAACCTGTGCCAGGGCCTCCCCACCTTCACACAGAATTCCTTCCCAAAATCCGTCTAACCCCACTCTGTCAGTGTGAAGCCGTTGCCCCTGTCCTGTCTCTCCAGGCCATTGGAAATAGTCTCTCTCCATGTTTCTTGTAGCTCCTTTCAGGTCCCGGAAGGTCACAATTAGTTCCCTCCAAAGCTTCTCTTCTCCAGCCTGAACAATCCCAACTCTCCCAGCCTTTCCTCCCAGCAGAGCTGCTCCATCCCTCTGATCTTTTGGTGCCTCCTCTGGACTCTCTCCAGCAGCTCCATGTCCTCCCTGTGCTGTTCCCAGAGCTGGAGCAGCTCTGCAGGTGGGGTCTCACCACAGTGAAAGAGCTTAAAGCTGCAGAGAACTGCAAACAACTATTTTTCTACACCTGACACCCAATTGCATCCAGTGCATTGAGGAGCATAAAAGAATTTATGGAATTTAGAACACATTTTGAGACAAGGACAGGAGTTTGGAAGTTGCCAATATAAAAGTATAAATATCTCATTCAATGTGTTCTTCTGCTTCTTAGTTGGCTGGGTTGGGTTCTTGTGTTTGTGACAGTGATTATCTTTTAATTACCTTCAGAGTGGTAATCAAAGCAAACAGACTTATCTAGTGATCATATAACAGGGATAGCTCAGGACAATTAATTTGATTTCAAAAGAAAACAGGCTTCTAGTGCATACCGGAACAATGTGCCTGGTTTTTATTATTACCTTAATTACAGCTTAAAGTCATACTTTCCTTTTTCCTCTGAGCTTGAATTTAGGACTCCTTTCAGTCCCTCTGCAGGTTACATAAAAATTCTTATATTCAATCCAATATCATAATTCATACAGATTTCTATGTAAATAAGATTTTGACTTCTCTGTTAATGAAACATGACCAAGTGAGATGGTTCAACTGCTTTTCCTTTCACTGCACAGATGTGGCATCAGCAGATGCAGTTTAACTGAACCTGCCAACAAGCTCATTTCAATGAGGGCACACTGAGGGTGTTTTCCTCCATCCATTAATTTCTTCATCTTTGCAATTGGAGTTTGTGGAAGATCTATCTCACAAATCCAAAAATCAATTCTTCTTTACCAAAGAAGAGAGGAAATACCTAAAAATTTGGTACTGAGCAACATGAATAACCCGTGTGTGTCCTCACAGTTTGAAAGCATTTCCAGATGTTTGCTCTTGATTGCAGCAGCTCTATTTTGAGGAAGAATAGGACAAGTTCCTTTGTTTGTGGTGACAGTAACAAAGTTCACAGTTTTTGATATAGCTGCTACTCTAAATTTCAAATAACCTACATGGATCAGAAATCCCTTGCCAGAGAAATTTTCACTCATCACCAGGAAGAAATAGAGAAAATTAAATAAGTTTACTTTACACTGCTGGGCAGATTGTATTATACATGTGTGCAGTATTAATTAATACTTTTAACTCAAGAGATTTTACCATTAAATGTGCTTTCAGTGGTTTAGCTCACTAAGATTCTCTGTCTTCTACTTGGTATTGCAAAGAAAAGAGAAAAGGGAGTAACATTGGCACAAACCAAGTCTCTGGATCTGGTGAATCACAGAATCATTTGGGTGGAAAGAGACCTCCAAGATCATGGAGTCCAACCTGTGAGCGATGCTGACCTTGTCACCCAGCCCAGAGCACTGAGTGTCATGTCCAGTTATTCCTTGGACACATCCAGAGACAAACTTCATAACCAGTCCATATTACTGCAGAGGAGTGAGCCAAACTCTGTGAAAAGACCTTTCCCAGCACCTATAAATTTACTGAAGTATGAAGAGTAAATAAAATTTACTATATAAATAAATATATA